>JAKTUQ010000011.1:257500-644224 GCA_030556775.1 Scheffersomyces quercinus | reverse complement strand
TCTGTAATAGTCTAGTTATCTTAGAAGTATCGATAATAATATTAAGTTGACGAATATAAACTATCACATTAAGTATAAAACCAAAATATAAACAAAAGGGATTACCCTCATGGACTATTAACTTTAACAATTCCAATTGAAATCGTATATAAAGTACTGTGTATTTTTAATAATATGTTTTTGCTGTTTGTCCTAGATACTATTGTTATTCATAGACTATTTTTTTGGAAGTACGTGTTCTCATATAAGGTTTTCCCTCTGTGTGTAGGGCAAAATTGGATATTTGAGTCCTGTGACCATCTTATAATGAAGAGATTTTTCCCTTTTTTTAAGACCTATTTCCTTTTACCGTATCAACATCGGCCAGGATACGCATTCCTATCCATATGTGGATCGCATTCTGGAAACGCTTCAATAAATATGGACACTATTTTCGATATGCACAGTAACTTCATCGGTTCTTTTTGAGACACCGACTATACACATATATTTTGGTCTCAGGAGCTTTATGTCATATTTGTGCAAGCGATGTCAAAGATAACTAGGGCTTTTATAATTTCCAACTTATCACGACTGCCTTATCAGCAGACATCTTTAGCTCGTCTTCGGACCCAATCGCTCTCTCGATTGGCATGATTTACTAGCTAACTCCAGAATTCCCTTTGAAGATTAGAAAAACTTCGACTGACACTCGATGTATCCGAAAGGACGAGCCCAAGCGGTTAACACTTCAACCGACAGAAATTAAAACTTGGATATAGCTTTCAATTGAACTACTTTCGATCATCACCATGATCATGTATTATTTACTTTGCCGAAGAATGTTCTAGTTCACTCTAGTTTCTTTCCGTTTCTCGTTGATTTATATTATCTCTCGTTAAGTAGTGGGTACAATAGTACCCAATATGATACGTTTACCTTAAGGTAAGACAACTATGATCATAACTATACGTGATTCATGCATCAGTCATCGAATATGCGAAAGTACAATGTAACTGGGTTTGTTGATACCCTTTTGCTCGTCGAAGTTGAAATAATGCTATGGTGTACACTCAAGAAAATGTGCGATTATTATTATGTCTTTAACGATGATAATGCGCTATTCTACGTGGTAATAGTAAGCCAACTCCTACTATCTCCGACAAAGATAGAGTATGCCTTTAACAGGTATATCAAATTTTCAAACCGAAAAAATCATGAATGATAACTTTGGTTTACAGATACTTCAGTAGATATGAAATTGACTGAAGTTGTTAAAGTGTCATTCTGTGAGTTTTATTATACAACGTAAAATAAAGCAATAATAAATTCACTTGCTTGTAATTAGTGGTCTCACTGTCTCTGCACTTTAACAAATGAGCCATCATTTTAAATGACATACCATACTTTTTCATGCAAGCAACTGGCTAAGCAAAGAAGCCCAATTCTCTTCTTATACCCAACTATTGAATGGCTAGCAGTTAAGTTACTGCAGTGGTGTCGAGGGGAATCATTTAGATAGCACTTTCTCTTGCCACTGTTACCAAAACTTCACATCTTCTGAGTCTGAATTTCGAATTTTTCAATTCTTGCTATTCAGAATATAATGGCGAGAATGGAATTAGGTGAGCCAAGCATATATGAAATTATTAATATCCTAAAGTTTGAACGAAGTGTTTTATCTAGTTTTCTCAAGAATAACTGCCAAAATTGAACAATACCTGAGGTGTTTTCCAGACATCCTAATCGCCCTCATACCTGACCAGCATGCCCTCATGAGATGCTTCATCACGCTCAATAGCTTAGTTTGATTTTAGTTTGGTAGATTTCTAGGATGGACGTATTGGAGAGTGGTGCGGATATACGATGGAAGTATGCAGATAATCACGTGAATATATTGAGTTTTAAAGGAGGATACGGTAGGTGGTTTCCATGAAGATACACCACTGCCGCATTAATGCTATAAGTGAATGCAAGAGAATTTATGTGTGTCACAAGTGGATCCAGGATATGGAGGGTGTTATTCGGTACTTCGAAGCTCTGTCATTATCTACGATTCGTCAATTAGGTTACTTGCAATTAACTTTCCTTCATCCTAGGTCAGAGTAAAATATACTCCCTTTGGAGCTTCCCCTCAGCTCTTGCTGCAAATGAGCCTCCAAAAGCAGGAAAATCTCGGAGCTTGAGTGCTCAACAGAAAGTTTTTCCGGTCCTCACCGAGATAGACAACACACGTTGAAATTGTCCATCCTCCTCATAGGTATAGGGTGTACTAGCCAATGACGCTAGCTTGGTTTCAGTTGTTCTACAATGCTCAATACATGAGAAGCATCATTTTAGCTTGAATATGACCGGCTCATTGATCTGGTATTGAAAAAAACAGCATTTGGAACTCACAAACGGCTATCAAACATACGAAGCTCTGTAGACCGGAACAGGGATCGGACAAAAATTTCTTAATTTGTACATCTACTCATCTTTAGTATTTAACATAGGATATCTGCTCCAATAACTTTCGCTTGATTAGTAAAAGGGTTCTACCTTAATGAAAAGAGAATGTCATCTTCTTCAAATAAAGTGAAATATCCGTACGTAACCAGTTATAGTGCACATCCACCGTGATTCAATTGGTTTCGTATTTTAGAACTTGTTACTAACATGTTATAGCTTTTGGTATGGGGGTGCTGCTAGTATGATTGCATGCTTGGTCACCCATCCTTTGGACCTTGCAAAAGTTCGTCTACAAACGGCGTCCACACCGGGGCAATCTTTGGTTTCCATGATTTACCAAATAATCACGAAAGAAGGATTATTCAAGATCTATTCAGGTTTAACTGCCTCTCTTTTAAGACAAGCTACATACTCTACTGCTCGATTCGGTATTTATGAATTCTTGAAAGAGAAGTACGTGGAGACTACTAATAACTCTAAGCCTAGTACTTCAGTTTTACTTCCTATGTCTATGGTTGCCGGAGCTTTAGGAGGTTTGGTCGGTAACCCTTCTGATGTTGTCAATATTAGAATGCAGAACGATTCCAGTTTACCAGTGGAACAGAGAAGAAACTATAGAAATGCATTTGATGGAATCTACAGGGTTTGCAAGGATGAAGGAATTAGTTCGTTATTTAGAGGACTAACTCCTAACTTGGTTCGTGGTGTTTTGATGACAGCTTCTCAAGTGGTCACCTATGATATTGCTAAAAACTTGTTAGTAGATCAAGTCCATATGGATCCAGCCAAAAAGTCAACCCATTTCAGTGCTTCTTTGTTGGCTGGTCTAGTTGCAACGACAGTCTGTTCACCAGCAGATGTTGTCAAGACCAGAATAATGAATGATAAAGGTTCTGGTGGTAGTGCTGTACAAATCTTAACAAGTGCGGTGAAGAATGAAGGAGTTGGGTTCATGTTTAGAGGATGGTTACCATCGTTCATCAGATTAGGTCCACATACGATTGTGACATTTTTGGCCTTAGAACAATTAAGAAAATTCAAACTAGGAATGTAGGGTGTCGACTCATATTCTTGCATTATTTTATAGATTATTATACTAAATTATTTAATAGAAATCCTCATTAATGGACCAACGGATTGGAGACAATTGCGTCGCTCAGGAGACAATAGACCACTACATGTGACTGGTACCACCACGCCTTTTAATCTCTAGATAATTATTTGAAACTATATAGATATGCTCTTCTGATCGCAAATTAATCCTTAGTTATTGAATGAATCGTTTTGCAGAGTAATAATGAAATGAATATGAATGGGAGTTGTCTTCGAAACCAAATTACTCAGATCCACGCTTTTAAATGACTATTCCAGTTTTCAAGTAATCGTTAATGAACCTATTATTCAAAGGTTGGATAATTTGAAAATGAATTCGTCACAAAAATGATAATGTATAAGTTAGATGGTGAAAGGCATGTCATTAAACATCAATGTTGTCCAATTCAGCTTTCTCGAATGCCTCTTTCTCAGCTTCCAAAATGTATGGTACCAAGTAGTGATTGTCTTCTTCCGGTTGGATGGCTTTGTTCGTTGGCAATAATTGATGGGATAATGCTAATTGATGAGCAGTGATGAATCTGTAGTTTCTGGCGTAAATTTCGTTGTCTGGTAATCTGGAAATGGCCTTTTGGTTGACTGCGGACTCTTCAGCAATCAAATCGTTAAACCTAGACATATAGTTAGTATGACGTTCTCTGTAGTATATGTTAACTCTGCTTTAAATTATGAGGACATGTAGCCACCCAGGATGGCCATTGGTGTTCTTTCTAACTTACTTTAAACCCATCTCTCTGTAGCCTGCGTAGGCAACGAAAGCCTTAGCGATCGGGTTAACAATCTTAGACAAGGTTGGTCTGGATAAGATGAAGTCTGCGGTCTTCACAACAGAAGTAAGGGATGCCATTTTGTTAATCTTATTGTGTAAAACTACACAGCTAGTTATTCCCTATGGTTGAACAATTCGATTTCTAAATAGCATTTGGAAAGCGAGCAGAAAATCAAAATTTGTGGAATTTTAATTGGCTACACCTAGACTTCCGCATTAGGAAACAAGTAACAAATATTATATGAGGACGCACAGGTATTATATAATTTGCGTGTTAGGTCTATATGCTATCAATCTAATAGTGATATTCGTCAGATCCCTGTCCAGCAGTATTAGGAAACCCACATTCCCTTAAAATGTTTTCTGGGCCATCACCTTGAACAAGTTCAAATAATTCTTCGTTCTTACATAACACTAAGCCTACAACACCACAAGAGTTAATCCCCAACTTCAGCTTATAAGTTGCTTGACGTCTTGGTACAATCATCATGTACTTTGTAGTCATTATGAAATTGTATGAAATATGCTGAGCATCATTCTGTCTGGATACTGTTAATGCCCTCTGTAGCAAGGATGCAAAGAATAGGTTAAGATCATCCTCTTGTAAATCTTCGAGATTATCGGGAAGACGTGCTACAAAGTGAGCAAATGGTAAATCAGGATTTTGTAAAGGCTCCTGCTTGGCATTTGGAAGGAATGGTTCCGACTTTAAAGCCAACTGATCTGGGTAAGCGACATATTCACTTCTTTTAGGAAAAGTCATGAATTGAATATGCTTATGAGGTTGAGAGGCTCCACTTTCAGGTCCAGAATTGTAGAATGCAAACCAGTTCTCGTCATTGTTAGCCTTTATCAAAGATTTAAGCATTGACAATGTTCCTTGGAGTTCATTAGGTGAAAGTGGCGTGTTTTGCGATTTAAATTCCTTTGTGATGATCATAAAGTGCTTTGGAACAACCGGAAACTTATTAAATACCACTCTGAACTCGTTGGCAGACCCGTAACTATCCAATATTGTTAACTCTGGCTCTGGTTTCGCAAATGGGTTTTCTTCTTTAGTGCCATTTTCTGGTCTGTGCTGCAATGACTTCAAAAGTGTCAATTGGAAGTCAATAGTAGAGTTGCCGATTTTTTTTTGTACAGCACTCGTAGTAGCAGATCCGCCATTGAATATTATATGACCACCATTAATGGCCTCTTCGTACTTTTCGGTCAAGTTTTGGTAGAAATCACTAGGAACTGTGATGCTCATCTTGCCTAGTGTACTGTTACTTCTGATTGTAAAAGAATCGAACTGATACTAGATACTACAAAAAACTACACTAGTTTTTTTTGATGCTCCACAAAACTCGCAATTTTCATCACGCTCCTACACTCGTTGATATATTTGGTGTACAAAAAAATTATAATATTAGAATACAAGAGTAGGTAACTGTCTACCGCTTTCTAAACCAATTCAATAGTCTCTCCTTCCTCTTGGCTTTCATTATAGTCAAGGAATCATTATCATCGACTATGCGTGCATTGGAATCAACAAGCGAGAATGTAAATGATTTGGACTTGCCATGTCGACGTCTGGAATTTGATGCGGGCATGTCAAGGGTGACACTTTCCATAGATGAGTGTCGTCCCTGTCTGTTAAGAACGAGATCCTTAGGAAAACTATAGATGGAATTCCTCTTCGAGTGAGCCCCTGTTTTCTTCTGTTTTGGAGTGGCATCTCCATCGACGTCACACACGATAATAGGAATCGCATCTGTAACCGGTGATTGCGGATTCAGAGTCACATTAACCTTAGACGTCGTGGTAGTAGTTACTTGAGGGTTTGTTACAGTAGGCGGAAGTATTGGCGAAGACACCAATGGCTTATTGCCCTTGTAGGCCGGTATCTGTGTAAGACGTAAAATTCTCTCTTCGGAAGACGATACTGGCCGTCTTGGCGATGAACGCCTGGGAGACGTCTCAGTAGAAGGCATTGGAGACGAAGCCGATTGCAAGGTGCCCTTTTGCTTCTGGCGAAGCGTCGAATTCGTACAGTCGGCTAGTACAGTATTCTCGTTTACTTGTACGATCTTATCTTTTGAATTTAAATCATCCTGCTGTACAGTAGAGTTAGTAGACGGCGACGAGATTTCTTCACTTTCTGTGCTAACGACGATAGAAGGTGTGATATTCTGAGACCTCTCGGGTAGCGTTCTCTTAAGGTTCAAGTCATCACATGCTGTAGAAGAATCAACAGTTATAACTTTCTCTTTTTGTATCTCATTTTGGGAAAGCAAAGAAGAGTCATCAGTTGACTGAAGGGTTCCATTACTCGAAATAATAGTCGATGAAACCGCTGATTTCATGCTTATTGGACTGATTGGAGGGTTCTTGATGTCTTCCAAATTACCCAAAGCCTTCGAAGATCTTGAAATGGTGGCTGTCTCTTTTGAATCCAATGCATTACTACTGATGCAACTACGAAGGGTGGACGGAACTTCATGTTTCGCAATCGACAACGAAGGAGATGAAGCAGACTGGAATTTCTCGTGAGTTCTCATCGGTGGAGAAATAGCTCTCTTATACTCTGGACTGAACATTCTCTTTTCCACTAGCCTCGATGGGTTGTAGAATTGTGACGTTGCTCGTTTTACACTCGATTTGAGACTGGGCAAACTAGAAGAGTGTCCCAATCTGAGCTCTTTTGATGGAGGAGTATTCAAGTTAATACTGTTTCCACTACTGTTTGATCTCACAATATTTATACTATCTGAAGAGGTCTCTTTCATTGCGTTTGAGATCCTGTTCGACTGATCGTAGAAACTTTGGTACCTATTAGCCTTTGCACCAGAATTCTTGGTAGCCATAGTGGTCCCAATAGTTCCTATGCTATTACCTGGGAGCGAGTTGGCCGATTCTTTGGAAGAGTTTGAATAAGTTTTCTCTATTAAATGGCTCTTGCCACCACTACGTAAACTTGATGTAGATGAATTCGCAGACATGTTGCTAAAGACGTTGCTCATTGCTGGAGGAGGGTTTGCAAATATGCCATTTCCGGATTCAGAGTCAGACCCAACAAATTCAGAAGACGTTCCATTCTTGATTTCTTCGAACTCGAATTCGTCATTATCTTCTTCAATCGAGTCAGCTGTCAGTTCCTGTATGGGTTGGTTGAAAAGGGGGATACTGTTATTAAAATTGCCTGAGTTCAAGAGACCGCTTGAATTGTATGAGTTGAACGGAGAAGGAAACTGACTTGCACTTTGTTTGATGAAAGGGGATGCAAGGAAGTCATCTTCATATGTGTAGTCGGCAGGGACCAGTTCGGTTCTCTTATGGTTCAAGTTCGAATTAGAGTTATTAGGAGATGAATATCCAAATTCTCCTCCAATATGGAGGTTAGCATGAAGAATCTCATCTAGGTCGATGAGTGCTTCTGGAACTTTATGTGAGTCTGTATTCAATGAACCACGAACTTTGGATGTATTTGCATTAGAGGACGAAGCGGAGCGCCTATGGCTGTTATTGCTGCCAAGGCGTATTGGTGAGTTCAAGCTCAAGCTCATACTATTAGATGAATGGAAGTTGCCCCTCTTGACCGGTGACATGGAGTTCATGTGACGCGTAAATACGTTAGCTCTCTCTGGTACTTCAGGGCTCTTGTTTGGGAAAGAGAATCCCTCGCTGGTCGGTTTTTCACCTGCCATAAAATCCTCATCGTTATTAAAGTGGAAGTGTTTGTCCAACTCGTAGTTTTCCTCTGCAGCTAGCGAAGGGCGGGGACTATGTTGATTCAAAAAAGATCTAGCAGACGATGGATGTGGAGGAGAAAAAAGTCCAAGTTCCATAGAGTCGAAGTCACCTGAAATGGCCGCCGAACGTCTGTGTCTATGGGCTCTTTTGTTTCCCAGTGGAGTGGACGCCAAATAGTTGGACGATGGAATTGGAAGGGATGTCATGTTGATAGTTATAGGTATGTGGGTATTATTAATGCTAGAATGCTATGGGAATGGAAAATATGCAAAAAAGGTTTAACGATTAAAGAAAGAATTGAAAGTAATGAATAATAGTGCTATCTGAGTTGTTGCAAAGACTAGTTGATAGAAGGCTGTCCGTGTAACGAAATGTATGACGCGGGTAAGAAATGGTCGATTATGAAACGAACGATGAGGTGGAATATGATATCCGGATGAAATAAAAGAAAGAATGATGCAAATGTTAATGAATGGACGCTAACAAAGGTTGTTTGTAGCCAGGTTTGATAATACAGAGATTATCGTGGAGATACTTTCTTCGATGACCAACAGTATCTTGGTTTGTTTATGGAGATGTCTTGCTATCGAAGGCAGAAGCAACCATATATAAAATGGCAAAAATATCGAATGGGTTGAAGACTAGGTTGAACACCTTCTTCTTTTCTTCCTCTTCGCTGCCTTTAAGATAAGGGGGAAACAACTGCTTATAAATATAGGCGTCTTCTTCTCGTTTGTTGATAGCTCGTGTCAATTTTTGAATTTTTTTCTGCCTATCCTTCTGCGTGCAATATAGAAAATCTGGACCACAAAAAAAGCAGGACCCGCAGAGCAAAATTCTTGGAGACGCTCCGAAATTGCTATGTGTGAAACGGGAAGAGGGTCTGCGCGCGTTCAAAATTAGTAGATTGTCAGATTATGGAAATTGTCGAGCGAAGGTGTTTTAGG
The DNA here is from genome assembly GCA_030556775.1 of Scheffersomyces quercinus. Lineage (NCBI taxonomy): Eukaryota > Fungi > Ascomycota > Pichiomycetes > Serinales > Debaryomycetaceae > Scheffersomyces > Scheffersomyces quercinus. The sequence continues at coordinate 635,230 of JAKTUQ010000011.1, read as the reverse complement.
CATGGTTTTCGTTAATGACAGTATGGTTCGTCTTCTTGATCGCAAGTATAATGGCTCTTTTGTAGCCTGACTTCTCAATGAAGGTGAGACGACTGTGCTGCTAGGAGGATCCTTGTAAGCCAATTAACCTTAAAATAGTCATATGTCAGGTAAGGATTAACCAAAGTTCTGATGCAAAACACTTCTGAAATTTGAATTAATAATTTTTCCTAAATGAGACAAATTTGGGTACCTACATCAAAATTTTTTTAGCCATTCCAATAATTGTTTTAAGCCAGGTGGCCCTACTAACACACCCTAGATAAATGTAGGAGGCCATTATAGTCTGGCCATAGTGATGTACAGCAGCAGCAGCAGCATCCTGCTACCTCCTTTTTGGTATCCCCTGAGTATTCAGTGGCCCTTTCTATAGTTATTCATTAAGTGCTATAAAGAACTTTGGTTAAACTCTTCTACTCTAACGCTTTTGGACGCCTTCAGGGGAAACGATTTGTGATTTTTTATCTCATCGACCAGTATTTAGGTGCCGAAGGCACAGATACACACACACAGCTATATAGTACCCTCCTACCGTTAGTGTTCAAGGCAACATTTCACTTCACACAGTCGCCGCGTAAAGATGAATTTGACGCTTGCTATTCGCACATATACTTTTATTGTCTATGTTCACATTCTTCTTTCTCGCATCTTCGGCAATAGGCATGAGCGCTGAATAACACAAAATTTGAATATCTGCAAGAGGAGTTGCTTTGCAAAGTCACTCCGTTAACAGTGCAAACTCTACCTATTTTGAAATAAGATTATGCAAGCACGCTATATATTAGCCAGACTAACACATTGCACTAAAATACAGTACATCGACTTCTGATGTTCAAAGTGGTTATTTCGCAGCAATCAAAAAAAATTTGAGTTATTGCCTGATAGTGGATCAAAGGCCTCATTCTGATCTCTAACATTGACGATCTACGAATCTATGTAGTTTTCAATTAGTCTGTTATGATTTTATATAATGCTCTATCTAGTCTTACTTCTTATGCTTCTTGGCAATTCTTCTCAATGCCCTTTGCTCATTCTTCATGACACCGTCAACCATCTTATACTTACCCTTAACACCCTTAGGTCTACCACTCAAACCTCTGTTAGAACCTCTAGCAACGACAAGTGTAGTTTTTGGCTTCATCTTCTGCTTCTTAGTCAACTTCTTCATCAATTTCTGAATTTCTTCGGCCTTGTCCTTCTCAGATTTACCACTGTCTTCATTGATCAAATCAGATTTCTTCTTAAGCTTCTCCAATCTTCTCAATGCTCTCATCTTCTTACGTCCTTGTGCTTCTAACACCTTTTTAATTGGTCTGGCATTTAATTGTCTCTGCTTCTCCTTTATAGCTAATGCGGCTTCCTTTGTGATAGGTTTTATTATCTTGGAGTGTCTCTTCTCATCATCAATAAACCAGTCTGGCAAGTCGTCGACGTCTCTGAAGGAGTTTCTATTTATACCCTCGTCAATCAAATCATGCTTGTTCATCTGACCCAACGCAACCTGGTGTGCTAATGTCATTGCTTCTACCGTAGCAAGGTCAACCTTTTGCTGTTGTGATTTAGCTTTAGAATATTGACGTGCGATAGATTCTTGATCAGAGTCAGATTCATAATCAGCTTCTTCAAACTCTTTTCCAGCCGGAACAATTTCAAAATCACTTTCATCGCTGTCTGAACTGTCTGAGGAAGACACATCTTGTTGTTGTGCTTTACCATTTCCATTAATAGGGATGCCGGAATCTGGTTGCTCTTTCTTGGTCATGTCGTCTATTAATGCATCGTCACCCAACTCTCCAAAAATAGAGTCAGAAGCAAAGAAGACCTTCGCATTTTTAGATAACCCATCTTTACTTTTCCTTTCTGCAATGAGTTTGATATGTTCGTCATCATCCGAATCAGAATCAGATTCGTCGTCCATCTCGTAATCTTTGGTCTCTTCCTCGTCATCTTCATTCTCCGAGTGGATACCATCCCAAGCCTCATCATCCACGTCTCCTCTAGCTTTCTTAGCACGATAGTTGGCATCTCTCTCTGACTTTCTTTCTTGGTAGGTATTGTACATATCATCTAATTGTGCCTCCAATCCGTCTAACTCATCATCTGACTCATCATCGACTTCATCTTCATCGATATGAATATCGTTATCTTTGGCAATTTCCTCATCATTGAAAACCATTCTCTTCTTACCCTTGGCAATCTTGTCAAGTTGGCCAGTCTTCTCGGCAGTTTTCAAATTAAATAAGGATTCTGCACCAATTTGGGCAGCTTCAATACCAATATTCATATCCGTCAACATGTTCATTTGATTTCTGACAATTTCCTTTTGTTTCAATTCATTAGCATTCTTCTTAGCCCTCTTTGCCTTTTGCTTCTGTTTGTCGCCTAATTCGCCCAATTCTTTGTCTATTTGTTGGTCCTCGGTTAAAGCTTCAACTTCAACTAAGTTATCTTTATCGACTTCCTCCTTATCATCCAAACCTAAAAGTTCACGAGATTGCTTTCTGAATTTCAAGAGTAATTTAAATTCTTTCTTACCTAAGACCTTCAAATCCTTGATACACTCAAGTAATTCTGGTGTGCAATGCCTCGTCTTTTTCAAGATTTTCCATTCAAGATCGTCTTTTTCGGGTTCAAGTAATTTATTTGTGGTACCCAATAATGTGATAGGATCCTCATTTTTAATGAACTCTAACAATGGCTGTTCGTGGTACAATAAGTAGTCACCTTCTTCATAACCAGTTCTGTGTCTAGTCTTTTTCTCTGGTCTGAAGACCTTTGCCTCGTTGTTTTCTGGTCCACTAGCCAATTCTTCGAAGACTGTTTTAGGATCTAACAATCTTGGATCTAATTTCTTTGGAGCTTTGAAACCCTTACAAACAACGAAGATTTCAGCTGAAACATTACGAGAAGCAGGCGGTTTGGTGGCTTCAACTTTTTCGAATAATTGCTGGAACACCCACATCAAATTATTATAATCTCTGGATCTGAAAATCTTAGTGACAAAAGTGCCTCCAGCTGTCAAATTCTCAACAGCTAATTTTAAGGCTTGTAAAGTTAAATGAGATTGTGTAAAAGCATCTTGTACCCATCCCAAACCAACATTTGGAGCACCATCATGAAGGACAGTGTCGGCCTTCCAGGTTTTCATGTGTCCTCTTAATCTGGACCTACAGTCTTCGGTAGTGATATCAGACTGGAATGTTATACAGTTAGGTAAAGGCTTGATTGGAACGATATCAACACCAATAATCAACGAGTTCACTGGGCAGAGCTGTGACGCTACTTGACACCAGGAACCTGGAGCAGCACACAAGTCGATTACGACCTTCGACTTCTCTAAGAAATGACCATACTTCTCGTTAATTTGGATAATCTTGAACGACGAACGGGCTCTATATCCCTTTTCCTTCGCAAGATAATAGTATCTGTCTAAACGACCCTTACTATTCTTCTTTTGTGTCTTACCCATGTTAATTCTCGTTGGTCTTTAATAAGTAAAAACTATCTACCTTTCATTATTTGAAATAATTAGTATTATCATACTTCCTTGAGATGAGAGGAAAGAAAAAAAAATGTGCCAACGCTCAAAACCCGAGTGCATATAATCACTTTTTTTGCAACAAATAATTTGAAGAGGATCGATGTGGAGTAGCATAAACCGACTACCACTCTACAAAAGTTTTGCTGTAGTATACGTTTGATGTAGTGTTTACTTTATTGTTACTATACTAAACTATATTTATAACACCCACTCTTGCATCTCTGTGTGGTCACGGTCCGGGTCTACTAAACCATTGTCTACCAAAATAATGTTGCCATCATTGCAAAGTACGCACTCTTTGGTGAGTATATCATCAAGCTCCTGTTTGTTAACTGCCGAAGGGTCCCTCTTGAAGTTCTGAAATATTTTCTTGAAGCGGTAATTTCCCTTCAGCTTGAGGTAGCTTCGAAGAAGACAATCTTTGTGATGTCCATGGTGGCAATTAGGGAAGTAGACAAAGTTTTTATTTATCAATAGAGTGTGACACAATTGACACAGCTCTCCCGGTTCAATAATGGAGTATATCTTTGCTTTTTCAGAGATTTTATTAGAATCTTTGATTTGCTGCTTAAGATTATTCGAAATCTTCAAGGATTCTTTCATTTCTAATGACAACTGATTGATCTTGTTGTTATACTGATTTAAGGATTTCACGATTTCGTCTTTGAAGTTGTTTATCATGATGGATTCAGGAAATAAAGGTAATAAATCCTTTAAACCAAGAACACCCGAGCTGTGGCTCGTGTTTGAAAGATTCAAGATATACTTAAGGACCCGGTTTAGTTGGTGCAGATCTATAGAATTAACAAGAGGCAAGTCGTCCTTTTTCGTCGTCATAGACTGTACCAATTCACTTGTCACATTCTTGATTGTGTTACCGTTGGAACCATTTTTATTCGACAATTTAGTGGTGGGGTCCGAGTTTAAATCTTCTTCATTTTCTTCCATATCAATGCCATCAAAGTAAAGGTCAGGCGTTTTACCTTCGCATACCATGTTGATTAAATACCTGGAAAACATCAACCATAACTTTTTTCGAGCGCTATATGTCTCTTCTTCCAACTTAATTTTCCCAATAAGATTTATATCCTCTTCCTTTTCGTAATCTTCCTCTGATGAGCACTTGTTTACTGATTCATTGCCTGTTTCACTATTGGCCAAATGCTCGTCATATGTTCTAAGAACAAATTCTCCCAAGTCTGTTAAATCATTATCTAACGCAAGAGTTAGCGCAACATCAAATAAGTTCATATCATTAATCAAAATTAAGATTGCAGGCTGAAGCTGTTTGTATGTTAAACACAATCTAAGAATGAAATGAGAAGTGAAGAGTTGTTTTTTTTTTGACAGTCGCGATTCTTGGTTTAGAAAATTCAAGAACTTAATAATTTGCTTAGTTGCTTGCTTTTTACCTGGTTCAGTGTTCTTATCAGGGTAAGTTATCAATAAGGATAAATAGTGGTTGTTGATCTCTACATTTTTGACTCCTTTTTCATAAACCAACTTCAGCAAAAACTGGATCCCATAGTTTTCCATTAATGGTATCTTTCCATTGTTCTTACTATATGTCAATATGGCAGGAAGAAATCTCTCGTAGTTAACATCATCATTGAATCTGAGCCACGCTTCAATAGTCTGCTTAGGACTATTCATCAACAAAACAGTTGAAACCCTGTAAATAATTTCCTTATCGTTATTGTTCGATGATGTATAAATCTTCATGAGTGTCTTCACAGCATTTGAATAATCATTGATGTCAACATAGTAATCTAAGATATATTCATAGTCTTCAATAAGTTCAGCATAGAAAATCAACTTGTCAGGACAATGCAAAACGTTCATTATCTGATAGATAGTATTTCTTTCAAGATGTTTGTAGTTTGACAATAGGAAGTCCTGGAATTGTTTGTTTAAAGTGTCCAATACCAACTGCTTGTGTCTTTTGGAATTAGAACTCTTTTTGGAAGACCCGTTTTGTCCTTCTATAATTGAAGACGGAGCCAATTTATTATTGATATCGGATTCCAACTTATATATCATTCGCAACAATACTTCAATAATCCAACTTGACAAAATGGTGATTCTAATTTTATTTTTCTCTTTATCTCTAGAGATTCTGTATTTCTCCAAAAGGTATTCAACTAAGAGCTTTTGAGATACTATACTTAACGGAGAGGAATCAGTAACCGCAGTTGCTTGTGGAGAAGTAGGATCGACTTTCAAATGGTGATGTAGATTCAAAAGCATGAGACATACTTTTTCAAACGGCTCTGACAGTCTAGCTAGTATCTTCACGCCCTTCACCTGTAAGTCAACAAGTTCCTCTTGTGCTGCCGAAGCGTCTTCTTCGCTTTCCAGTGATATATCTGATATGCCATAATCAATTCCAAATCCACCTCTCTGCAAGAAATCGTAGCCCTGCTTGATTAGTACAAGATCTCTCTTGTAAAAAGTACTAGTGTTGCTTGTATCATCACTGTTTTCCTCTATGAATTTGAGAGCCTCTTCAAACTTTCTCATTTTGAAGTAATTATACCAAACCGAAATCGACTCGTGTTGAATGATTAATTCGTAGATCGAGTTATTAGTAAAGAGCCAATAAGTATTCTTTTTATAATCTGACGTTATTCCTATAATCCTCTCACCCGGATTACAATACTGTTTAAGGCTTAATTCAATAGGTGGTGATGACGCAGTCGATAAAGATAACTTGTTGAAGATTATCAACTTCTCATGGTTCTCACTCAAGGCTATTAAGTGATGGGGTGACAAGATCAAGCTATGCAAAGTTGTGCTAATCCCTTCATTATTAGATGCATAAGTTAGTCTCTCTGCTTGAGATAATAGTATTTCATTGTCATTAGTGTGAATTTCATTCGATTGGGGAGTTATGTACACATATTGTTGACCATTGGAGACGAACGCTCTACCTGGCTTTACTATCCCCGATGCAAGTGAGACCATTTTGGGATTAGTTGATTTGAACACTTTGGTTAATTCCCCATACGATGTATCAAAACAGTCCCAAATGTGTAGCTCATTATTAATTATTGCATTAATCTGCGAATTGTTGTTAGTGAATGTTAAACCAGAGAGTATAGGAAGGTCAGATGAATGCGGCGACTTATAAACGAATTTCAAGTACTTATCATCTCTCTTATTCTCCTGAGTAGCCGGATCATGGAACTTCAAGAGAGCTAGGTATATATGTCCTTCTTTGGACCCAATCAAAAAGTCACCAGTCGTGTCAGAGGGACTCCTTGAGTCTATAGGGAATGCAATTTGTTCGATATTTAAGTTTTTAAATCTTGGCAAGAGCTTGAAATTAACATAAGACTTGTGCAAGTAGTAATAGTTAATGTGGTTTAATTGTATTATCAAATGAGACCCTGAGGGGTCCAACCAAGAATTCGTCACCTTTGCTGTGCCAGAATTAGAATTGCTAGTCTGAACTTTTGGCAAGGGGCATTTGGTCACTTGCGAAGGGTTATCTAGATCAATTCTGAAGAGGAAACTTCCAAGAATGAGAAACATAATGTTGTTTTGAACGCATAGCTGTGTTAAAGAGTGATCAAGGTTGAATTGCAACTGGACTGGCTCTATATCAAAAATTGGTCCGTCATGATCAACCGCCGTCGTGTCAGTTAAAATTGAGGTGTGGTTATTAGAGGATGAATTGTGCGATCCCCCAGAGCCGGACTTTATAGATACAGTCGTACCCCCGTTCAAATCCATTGACCTATTGTTTTACAAGTGATATGTTGATCCAACGCTAATGCACAGATGTATAGGGTTTATCCAAGATAATAGAACTTAAGATTCCTTATTGTCGTATGTCGCAGTCTCACGCAAAAGAGCGCTGCGACATTATATTGGCTACTCACAGTTACTGATGATTTTGTCGGTTCTTCAAGATTTCTGTGTTCGAAATAGAAGCAGTTTTGATGTACAGTTTTTGTTATATGTTATGGTTGTTATGTCTTCTTGGCTTACAGTGACCACTGCCTAGGAATTAAAATTCTTTACGGACCCCAATCATCAATACAAATGGATGCGAAAGTGCATGCCCAATTCATACAGGAATGCTAGTCATAGTATGGTCTCTCTAGATCTATAATGACTGATAACAAAATCTCAGTCATTGCCTTAGGTTACCTATGAGAACAGCTGCGTTTTACAAAGAGGAGCCTTTCCCAGATTTTTTTCTGGAGAAAATGTATGATTTACGATAAAGTTCTAAAAATTTGTTCAATAAAGGAAATAATTATACAATACTCAAAATTGGTAGTAAAATATGGTTCTCAAGTAAAATTAATATACGAGATAAAGAGTGAGGACCAATTGCAGTAGTGTTATCCGACAACTCTTCAATACTCCCGAGGAAAACGACACAATCTTTCTAACACAGTTTTAAGCCTTGTAGGACTTCGCTGTGCCTCCAGAATAGCACATACATGTAGTGAAAGAGTTGAATCACGTGACAAAGATTGCTTCGGTATACATCCTCGAAGGATCGGGGAACTATAGCAGTGACCGGTACTGAAAATCTTGCAACAGTATAGAGAACCATGGAATAAGAATTTCAACCAAGCGGTAATTAACCGTATTATGTCCGAACACTGCAAATATTTCAGGTTACTATTACGTCGGCTGGCTGATTGAAGTCAATAGTCAAAGGCTTAGCACCCAACAGCATCAACTCAAGGACTTGTGATCAAACTCCCATATATGCAGGCAAATATAACTGTCACCGCTTTTCCGAATTGAGGCCCCTTTTTCAGATTTATGGAGATGAAATATATAATAAGCGCCACGGAGGTTGACCATACTATAGGCTTAAATTCATCGAGAAATAGGTAGCATCAAGGACTAAATTTGAAATATCAGGCGATTGAGCATTTTGAAACTGCCAATTACCACTGATCGCACATACTAACTTCCTTGACCGCTTCCACTATGAATGTGTTAAAGCTCCAGAAGAAGTTCCCCATTTTGGGGCAATCAGATCTTTTCACCATAATCGAAGACTTCAGAGGCATTGATTCAGATGATAAAGGCTGGGTTGAAAAGAAAGAGGTCATCAATTCGATTTCCAAGAAAGGTCCATACACTTACGATCAAGCCAGAGAGACGTTGAAGAATGTGGACATCGATGCTTCTGGTCACGTAGAATTGGACGATTACGTTGAGTTGATTGCTAAATTGAAGGAATCAACGTTATCGGATGAACCTGAACCTGAAATTGCGTCCGAGCAATCCTTTTCTCCTAGAAGAACTGTGAACAAAGCTGCTCCACCTATTCCTACTGCTAACCCAAGCAAGAAGACTTATTTGGGAGGAAAGACTTCAGGAACAACACACACCATCAACGATGAAGAAAGAACAGAGTTTACAAGACATATTAACTCTGTGTTGACAGGTGACACCGACATAGGTGACAGATTACCGTTCGATACCGAAACATTCCAGATTTTCGACGAGTGCAGAGATGGTTTAGTTTTATCTAAATTGATCAATGACTCGGTGCCAGACACCATCGATACCAGAGTCTTAAACTTGCCTAAGGGTAAGAAGGCTTTGAACGCATTCCAGATGTCTGAAAATGCTAATATTGTCATCAACTCAGCAAAAGCCATTGGTTGTGTGGTTGTGAATGTCCACTCGGAGGACATCATTGATGGTAAGGAGCACTTGATCTTAGGTTTAATCTGGCAGATTATTAGAAGAGGATTGTTGTCAAAGGTTGATATCAAGTATCACCCAGAGTTGTACCGTTTGTTAGAAGATGACGAGACTTTAGAGCAATTCTTGAGATTGCCACCAGAGCAAATCTTGTTGCGTTGGTTTAACTACCACTTGAAGAATGCTGGCTCTCAGAGAAGAGTGGCAAATTTCTCGAAGGACATCAGCGATGGTGAAAACTATACAGTTTTATTGAACCAATTGCAGCCAGAGCACTGCGACTTGTCGCCATTAAAGATAGGCGATCTCTTGCAGAGAGCCGAAAAGATCTTGGACAATGCTGACAAGATTGGGTGCAGAAAGTACTTGACTCCTAACTCTTTAGTGGGAGGAAACCCTAAGTTGAACTTGGCTTTCGTTGCCCATTTGTTCAACACTCACCCAGGCTTGGACCCAATTGAAGAGCACGAGAAGATCGAAATTGAGGATTTTGATGCTGAGGGTGAAAGAGAAGCAAGAGTATTCACATTGTGGTTGAATTCGTTGGATGTTGATCCACCAATTGTTTCTCTTTTCGAAGACTTAAAGGATGGTTTGGTGTTATTGCAGGCATTTGACAAGGTTATGCCAGGTTCAGTATCGTTCAAGCATGTGAACAAGAAACCAGCCAATGGAAGTGAATTGTCTCGTTTCAAAGCTTTGGAAAATACAAACTACGGTGTAGAGATCGGAAAAGCCAACAAGTTCTCCTTGGTTGGTATTGAGGGATCTGATATTGTTGATGGAAATAAATTATTGACATTGGGTTTGGTATGGCAATTGATGAGACGTAATATCGTAAACACCTTATCTGAGTTAGGAAAGGGTGCCAACTTGAGCGATGCCGACATCTTGAAGTGGGCCAATGCTCAAGTAACTAAGGGCGGAAAGAGTTCTACAATCAGATCATTCAAGGATTCTTCTTTGTCAAGCGGTGTATTCCTCTTGGATGTTTTACACGGCCTTAAGCCCGGTTATGTTGACTACGATTTGGTCTACCAAGGCGCTAATTTATCTGACGAGGAGAAGTTCGCCAATGCTAGGTTGGCTATTTCTATTGCTAGAAAATTGGGAGCTTTAATTTGGTTACTTCCGGAAGATATCAACGAAGTCAGAAGTAGATTGATCTTGTCCTTCATTGGAAGTTTGATGGCAGTCTCCGAGACCTTATAGACACTGAACTAGACAGGTCTTCTACTTGAAGAAGAAACCGTTGTTCGGTTTATTGTATTGTTATTGACCTTTTTCTGCACTTGAAATTGCCTCTCGTATGGCAAAGTTAAACACGTTCATATTTTTACAATGTATGTATTACTTTATCAGGATTCTTGACGATTCTTGTAGCTATTTTCGCCTGTTACATATACTGTATCCTCATTATATTAGTAGGATATCCTATACAGTATTCAGCACATTGTTTCTACTTCTAAATATGTCGCACAAAGGGAGACAACAAAAACGACATTTATTGATAGTCCTACACACAGTAGCAACCAATTACATTTACAGAATTAAAAATTTGAGATTTACCTGTTGATAAAACAAAGCATTATATCAGAAGTATAGATAGGCTTGTATAGACTTTACATCGATCACATTTAAACTATGTCGAAGCCTGTTTTACCATTCACAGAGGCAAACTCTAAGAGAATTGCCTCTTTATTCAGACAGTCATTGAGAACTGCATTCGATAGTTCTTTAAAGTTCGATGCTTACAGAAACGAAACCATAAAGATTAGGGCCCAATTCGATGCCAACAAGCATATCAGTGACGCTAACGAACTTGAGAGAGTTGTTGCTAAGGCTAAGGAAAAGTTGGCGGAATGGGCTCATCCAGACCCGTACACTCCTCCTTGTAGACCAGGTGGTACCAAATACCAAAGAAACATTCCAGTGGCCAGGGGACCAATTGTTCCAGGTGACTGGTAAACTTCCCCACATGCATCATTGATGAACTAGTCGCCCAGGCTTTCCATCACATCTACAAAGCGAGCTTTCCAAAACTTCAGATTCTTTCAAAGTCAAACTCCAACTTCATTTGGATAGCACTGTCCAGATTTAGCATTTTCAACAGGTTAATGAGTGCTCCATTATCCAAAGACCACCAATTCAAGTATATTTGTGTAACTATAGATATTAGGTCAATAAATCATTATTTATGTACACCAGCCTGATCATTCTTTTTCAAGTTGCCGACCAAGATACAGGGGAAGGCTTTCTACTGAATGCTGAGCACGTAACAGCTCTTAACAGATTTATTCTAAACTAATGCGTTCTATCCTAAAACGGATAGTTCAGGCAACATCTTCATGTAGTCGTTCCCGCTCTTAGACAACATAGGTAGCAGCAATACTCTTGAACTCTTAGCTGCTGTCTAATACGCACTCTCCAATTAAGCCCTAAAATTAAGCGTCACAAGATTTTTTCCTCGCTTAGCCAAACCTGCTGTAAATAGATTATTTGCAACAAACGAAGAATAGCAATTTCTGAAATACAGCTGTATAATTGTACATTTATAAACAAGACGACAAGAGGCTTAATTGTATTTATGGAATAAAATGGATTTGCTGCTTCTACCAAGGTATATTTGGTGCAAGATTTCGGAGTTGCTTCGTTTTGTCACTCAAAATCAGTACTTCTTAGCGGTATCCCAAATCAAACTAATTGAGCCAAGTCCAAACACGTATAGAAAAACACCACTACTTGGCGCCACACTCCCAGAAGATGAGTCTGCCAATATTTCACAGATACCATTGAGTCCCAAACAGATTTCCAAGCACAATGCATGGGTCTTGAACAGCGCCCTTACAGGAAGCGACTATGAATTCCCCAAAAGTCTAGAATTGGCATTAGAGTACTTCAAAAGAATAAGACATGACGTTAATCCAGCATACATAGATTCAGGCGCCATATTGAAAATTCTGATGGTTATTTTGATCTTGTTCCTCTCATTTGTGGTTGCAGGTGTCTTGTTCTTGCTTGTTAATTTTGTGGCTGCTTCTTCTAAACCGTCTACTGCAATTCCCCTAGAATCAATGTCAAACGGTGACTTCGAAAACGAACATGAATACGAATGCAAAGAATTATCGTATACAGAAGAGGATGAAATGGAAAGGGATAAGAATATTGTTGAGAGTCCAGAGAATCTGAAAAATCTAAAAGAACTCAATATCGCTTTATTTATGAGTAATCTAGAAGATATATCGAGCAACAGGAATACTTTTACATTAGATATACCAAGAACTAACACTGATTTACCTTTGAAAACAGCTAACGTGAATAAATCACTTATTCCAGAGGTGGTAGATCCAAACAGGCTTGTCGTTTCTGAAAAGGGAACTTACTTTGGATTAGAAGCTCAAAACAAGAACAGGAACAAGTATATCAATACAAAAGACAATGAAAACGACGACGAAGGTATAGCGTACTTTCTTCCAGCCGAGTTAAGAGACTCAGCAGATTTGTCACAGTTGGGATCAGAGCTGAATCCGTATACTGAGGATTTCCCCGTGTACAATAACTTCAACTGCAACCTGGAACGTGAGAAATTGAAGTCAGTCTACAATCAAGTGGATATAAATAATCCCATAAATTTACTTGGCAGCACTAAGGCGTTGTTCTTGGACCACAGCAGCGAAGTAGAGCCCGAGTGCTATCCTCTCGAACTCACTCCCACATCACGTATTGTCATATCAGAGGTGAGCTCGAAAGGACATCCCGGACTTCATTTCAAAAGCACGGAGGACGCTAACTTTTATTCTTTCCCAGAAACTAAAGTGGACGATCTTATGGTGATTAGTCGCCCTAGCACAAGCTCTCGATCTCTAGTTTCAGTTCCATTTCATACCCTTGATTACGACTCTAGACTTCCTCAATCCAGGAGATCTCAAACATCGAAAGATTTAAACTTTTATGACGTTCTACATTTGTATGAAGACGTACATCATATTACTGATTCAGAAATTGAAAGAGACAGTTCAACCACTACTGTCAGCGATAAGTCTCCTTCAAACTCTTTGCATTTTTTAACGCGGAGTCCCATTACCTCGATAAATAATGCAATCGAATTGAACAGCGATAAGAATAGTCTTCTCCAGAGCTTAACCAAGGATGAGGTGTCTACTTCAAGAATAGACTGTTCTTGGAGAAGTACCGATTACAACGTCCACCTGATCACAACCGACGTGACAAACAATGCTGCAACTAAATCATTATCAAGATTGTTAGAACCTTTCCTGGATCAAGAGAAAGAGAAAATTCGGCTAAATCCTAAATTTTGGGAGCTCCTTAGAAGTAGGGATGAAGCAAATTCGCATTTAGAATACTTTGATTTACTTCTACCATTTCTGGATTATAGTGAAAACGAGAGGGATTTAGAAACATGGATTGAGAAGGAGGTAACTCGTAGAGAATGTGAATCAGACATTCAACTTGTCTTTGACGAAGGTTTACAGACAGACCTCAAGGTAAAAATAATTGCGAGGGTAAGATTTCTCATTACAAGAGAATTTCAAGAGGTCAACGTACAGCTAACAGAGAAGCTACTAACATACATGTCCCTCATTGACCAATATAAAGAAGAGATAATGACGGTCTTGCATACGTCTGATCCTGTTATAGTGAAGCATATTGCATTACTTATAAGAGATTACTTAACCTATTGTGAATCCAATCAGATAAGTGTCGAAGATTTCAACAACTACATAAATGCATTGTTGGACGCCTCTTGCAATGATGATGACACGAAAGAAATTATAAATAACTGCCTATACTCCATAGTGGTCGCTTTGGATCGGAGCATGTTGTCAAGGACTTTCTTCGCCGTTTTTGATCAAATATTCAAACAACAGAATCTTCAAAAACATAAATTGATACTAATGCTACAATGCTTACAATACTACTTATGCTTTAACAGAAATCTACTTCTCGAGGAATTCACGTCAAACCACAATGGAAATAAAATCAATACAGGTGGATACTTGATCATTCGTATCCTTTATAATGCTACTAACGAAATTGTGCAATTTTGTAAGTCGAATACGAAGACTTCCTCTCCAAAATTTACATATGCTCCTCCCCTTCAAGTTCTGGTTGATTCTCGTCTTGCTCTTGAATTGGTGGATTTATACCTCCTTATCGTCGAGATCTTTCTTACACCTAAAGAAATTGATGCTACTCAGAAATACGAACTAATGACTAACTTCCTCAACAAAATTTACGAACAACTTATATCGCTAATTGATTTTGACACCCAATTTCTCGAGCCGCCAACTCTTAACGAGGAATCGGCTTTGTGAGTAAGGAAATAAATAGAGAAATACACATCTGGCGCTACCATATTTCACGTGATTGAACTTGATTTTTTTTTTGTAGATGAGCTGCAACTTTTGAAAAATCAACTTTGTTAGATGAGTATAGAAGAAGATCTCATCTACTACCACGTATACTCATAGACTTTAAAAATGCCTAGATCTAAGCGTTCCAAGCTCGTCACGTTAGCCCAAACCGATAAGAAAGGTAAGGAAAACAAGACTCGTATCTTTGATGATATCAGATCTGCCTTAGATGAGTTCCAGTATGTCTGGGTTTTACAACTTGATGATGTTCGTACTCCAGTATTGCAGGACATCAGATCAGATTGGGTGGGTTCTAAATTGATTATGGGTAAGAGAAGAGTTTTGGAGAAGGCTTTGGGTGACACTTCTGAGGAGGAGTACAAAGATAACTTGCATAAATTGTCGAAGACTTGCGCTGGTCTTCCAGGTTTGCTCTTCACCAATGAGTCCCCTGAGACAGTACAAGCTTATTTTGCTGCTTACGCCAAGCAAGACTACTCTAGAGCTAACTCCAAAGCCCCAATAGACTTTACAATCCCAGAAGGAATCATTTACTCTAGAGGAGGCCAAATCCCCGTTGAGGAGGATGTGCCTATGTCTCACTCTTTGGAATTGACTTTGAGAAACAAGTTGAAGGTCCCTACCAAAATTAAATCAGGAAAGATCACCATTTCCGAGCCATATGTTGTGTGCCGTGCTGGTGAGACCTTGGATGTTAGACAAGCCTTGTTGTTAAAGCAGTTTGGTGTTGCTGCTTCTGAATTCAAGGTCAAGGTTGTGGCCTACTACGACAACGAAAGCACTGAAGTCACCAAGTTCGATTAGTGGATCTCTAAGGCTCATCTAATCTCGAATTCTTTTGCATCATTTGTACCGAAAATTGTATATTATTAGCGTTCTAGAATAAATAATCCGATTAAAAGTAGTAAGAAATTTGTAGCTGAGAGTTAGGGAGAAGATGCGGTGAATAATATTGGTGTTGAAACTTTATACGATGAATCCAATGACGCTGTTGATATCTTACCATTTCAGGATACTCTACGTCTATCCATTTATCATCAATTTATATTAAATTAAAAATTGTAACATGCTGGTAAATTATTTACATTCACTTGACGCCTCTTGTACCGTACTATATTACACTTCTATAATGACATCACCGTTTGATGTTTACCACTCTTCATCAGACTCTATTATGTCGTCTTCTGTCCTGGGTATTTTACACTGGACAAAGAAGAGTCTGGCAGGTGCAGCTCCAACATTCTGTAGGCCATACGAGTTACGCTCAGGCACTTGAAACGAGCATCCTCTAGTGACGACAAATTTGGTATTGTTTAGCATGACTTCAATGAGTCCATATGCTACATGGAAACTGTAAACGTGGTCCCCACTTGTTTTGAATCTTTTGAGTCCACCAATATCGAAATCTAGGAGACCACTAGCGCTAGATCCATCGTCGTGCCTATACAACATGGCCATGCGGAAATTCTGATCCGATTTGTCACCAGACTTTTGTGTTTCCACATCAGCAGTATACGCTACTACTTTTCTGACTTCCTTTTCGTTTTCAAATACGTCGGCTTCAAGCAAATTATCCGCAAACCACTCCGAGCCGCTAACTTCTGGATCCGAGTGATAGTCGTACTGGTCGTCATCTGTCTTCGCTACTTTCTTAGACTTTGGCGGCGTTTTTCTTGATTTCAGACGTGATCTTTTCCTCGAAGTCGTAGTAGCTGTACTGTTATTGTTCTGCTCTTCCGTATACACAAGAACATCGATTTCTTGAAGTGGAATATTCTTGATGTCACTGCCTAGGGTAGTATTGGGGTCATCAGATCCGTCATTAGCTCTCTTGTAGACGACTTTCTCATTTCTCCAAAATGCCATAGGAGCGACTCGGGTTCTTCGAGATCTTCTGAGGCCATCTGGCGGAGGGGAAGGTAACGGCGAAGGTTTTACGGTTCTCATAACTGTAGATGATTGTACAACGCCCGGAGAAGTATGGCTTCTCTTGGTAGTTGGTGGAGGAGAAGGCAAGTCGGTAGAGTCGTCAATAAGACGAGATGTATCTTGATCGGAATCGGAACCTAAGACTGGTGCCCTATATGCTATTGCGGTTTTCGTAGAAGGTTTGACCGTCGAACCTTTTCCGAGAGCCATATTCTTTGTTAATTTGGAAGATGAGTTTGACTTCAGGTTTTTTGTAGACTTCGGAGTTGCCAGGGAACCCTTTCGGCTTGCAGTGGTGGATGGCCTATTAGCGCTAGTGCTGATTGAACCTTTGCGACTACTGTCTACGCTAGGCTTCTTATTATTCTTGCTACTTTTGTTAGTAGTTCCAAATACAGGTATTGGTACTGGCAGGAAACTCAGATGGTCGTCATCTCTATTCTTCTCATTGAACCCATCATGTAAATCATCGTTGTCGTTTCCGCCTATATCGTTAAAGTCATTGTAATCATTGTCGTCGTTTTCATCGGACGCTTCCTCGGCTACAAAAAGGGTATTTGTTCTGTGTCCCCTAGCAGTCTTGTGCACTGGCAATGGAGACCGAAGGGGAGACTTCTTATTCTTTTTAGGTATCACATTCTTCGACGCCAGCGGTATAGGTGGAGAAAGGTCGTATGTGGAAGATGCCTCTGCATCAGTGAAGTTGATACGACGAGCCACGATATCGAAGTTATCCTTTGGGGTTGAAGATTGCCCATACATGGGCCTTCGAGAGTGGGAGGAGCCACTTGATTGCTGTTGTTGCTTTATTCGGATGGTATTATCGTCATCGTCGGCAAAGAACTCATCGATGTCTTCCATATCATATTTGTCCTTAGTGAGGTTCTGCCGCGGTTTCAACCCGGTCTTTCGGGACTGAGACCCAAGGTTCAATAAATCCATTGGTACAAGGGATTGGATATATAGTCACGGACGCCGGGGTACCGAACTGGTGCTAATGGATATGCCAATGTCTATAAACCAACTGTTCCAATCCTGATACCTTTTGGTGGTTCTTGCAATCATCTTGTTTATAAAACGCATGACACAAAGACGCGCCACTGAATGATTGCAGTTGACTACCTAATCAGGAAGGAAGCGATATGAGGCAGAAGTAGGGGGTTGTGGCACATGGGACGGATTGTGCGAAAAAGGGGGTAGGGGAAGTGAAGGAGAGGTTATGGATGTGAAATCTGATAAGAAAAGTGAGATAGACAACTGTAAAGAAACGGCTCACAAATAAAAAGAAAGAGAGGAGGAGATTAGGCATGGAAAGCTTTGAGTGTATATATTCCTCATAAGAAGTTGGATATCCATATTTTGCGTCTATGTTTCGACACCGCAGGAGTTTCCAGTAGTAGAGACATTTGTCATGTTTTTTTGCAGCCGTTCAATTTATTTTAAACGTCAGTGGTTATCGACCCTGCTGCCATCAACGTTGTAAGATCTGTCATAATTAAATCATTACTTGTATTTAGCTTTTTGCATGCAAACTTACTTTTAAGCGATATATACTCTATATACACATTGAGACTTCAAGCTCATCCTCTCCTCTCATCTTGAGCTCGTACGCTACCACGATTCCATCAGTGTACAGAAGATACACGAAGAACCGTGGAACATTCGGCGAAATCGATTTGTTCCTCACAGCTAAGCCGGAAATCGTCCGGTATCCATTGTAGCCCAAAGCGAGTCCTAGTGCATTGGGAAAGATGTGCTCCTGTCTCATGCCGAAAACTCCTCGGCTTTGGCAGAATCGCATCACTGTAGCAAGTCCTTGCTGGGACACAGCTACAAGACACAGCAATTCAGGTATGACATGAGTGATAGATACTCTATTTGAAAATTTGACCTCTTCATTGAATGGTATGGAAAGATCAAAGAGCTTTTTCGTTGCACTATTGCAGAAAAGAGTATCAGCCCTGAATAGTGCCAATTTCTTGCTTGTTGATACTATAAGAAAGTCGATGGGTTCTTGGTCAAGTTCCTCATGAAGAGCATACGATTTTCCATTGAGGGAATGTCTCCTTTCCCTTCCTTTCAATTTTTTATATTCTTTAATGAGTCCTTTGTGGATGCGCCTGTATTCGTCATCCCTTCCTGTGACTTTTGATGAATCAAACCGAGCAGAGGGATAAGGTGAAGGGTTTGAACTGAGGTCAACAATCTTGCTAGGAAAGAACAGCCAACTGGCACCACTTCCTAGATGGCTAGTCTTCACAGGATCAAACTCTAAGTCGAGAATAGCAGATTCTTTGCTCAACCGCTGTACCACTTCCAGTTCTCTTAAAAAAGGATCTCCAAGAGCGACAGCAATACTGGAAACAGATTTAAAGTACTTAGAACTTATCGGTTTCGTAGTCCAACAGTCTTCTCCTAGGAGAGTCCTGGCCACAACTCGAGGAGAGAGAAATGAAACACGACTGAAGAACATTCCTTTGATTTCTTCTTCATCCTCAGAATTAACGTATGGGTTGCCTCTGTTTTCCATTTCTTCCATTGCAAGATCTACAAAGTAAGTGTGGCCTTTTTTGTAGTACTCAAATTCTCTTTTGTTCAAGGGACCGGACCTGACTCGAAAATTAAACTTAAAGATAATTAGTTCTCTAGATATGGATGCGCATGATACTTTGAGAGTATGAATTCCATCGGGCCTAACTTTATAAGATGAGAATGATACTTCTGGTATGTTATGTAATATTTGATGTGATTTCACATGATAGAACTGACAATCCAGTGGGTGATAATAGAAGAGAACAACGCTTTGTGAATTATCGGACACTACGATCAAGTTGTGTGATATTCCACAACTGTCACTATAATTCAAAAAGTCCAACCCCCAGAGAGACGCTTCCATTTTGAGCCGAAAGTCTGGATCAATTTTGATACCGTAGAACCTATTGTTATCGTTATAGATTTCATCAACTTCATCTTGCAGACTGAGTTTCTTAGCAATTCCCAACTGTTTAACAACGTTAAGGATTGTATCAGAATACCAAATCATAAGTGTACCGTCATCTAAACAGGCACCTAAAACTTGTCTCCCATTGAACCCTTGGTACGCTTTCAAGAAATTGATCGTATGTGGAAAGTAAGGCCATGTAGATATAAGTCTATCTGTAGTTGACGTAAAGGCTGGCCGAGTGTCAAAGCGGAGAACTGCCTTTTTGTTGGGCATATGGGTCATATTGTCGAAATCATAGATAACTAACTCCGAGTTGGATCCTAGAACTAAGAATTCATTGTTTTGAGTATCAGATATTACAGCCGAGAGGTTGTTCTTATACCTTCTGATATTTTCTAAATTGTGTAGTTTCTTTATGCCCAAATGGTTTAAAGAGAGACCATCCCCATACATTTCCGCTAATGAACGCTTGAGGATACGCGAAGGGTCCGTAGTTTCGATGGTGGTGAAGTCTGAGTTGAATTCGTCCTGGAAGAGACTATGGTTATGATGCAGATAGCGGTCCACATCCTCGAGCGTTCTTCGATCATGTTGCTCCCATTTGATGTATGCGCTATCACTACTCTCTGGTAACGGACTTTTTGCTGATTTGGTATCATCACATTGTTTTGCGGATACGATATTGGTGGCGGAATAAATACCAGAGTACTTATCAGCAAGTATATACTCAAAATCACGGTCATCCTCTACAATTGCATCATCTTCTTCTATTTCGGTGAGATCAAAATCGCTAGGGCTAACTTCGAGCCTAGAATTGCCATTACTCAAACCTGCCGGGGTTCTTACAGATGCATCTGTTGACCCAAAGCTTTCTCTCCGATTGTTGTAAAATATATCTGCATCCTCATTTTCGTCATTCCTTGAAATGCTGAAGAAATTTATATCATCTTCATCTTCGTTGTCTTCATCATCTTCGGAGCTATGAAAGTCCTCGTTTTGATCATTGTTAATGCCTGTTTCTGCATCTCCAGCAATACTCGCTGCTCCAGCGTGAGTTCCTCTCCCATTTCGTATAGGAATTACATCTTCATCGTATAACTGTAAGTCATCGTCTTCGTCCCCAAAAGTGACTTCGATATCGCTGCCGAAAGTGATGATGTCCCGATCGTTGCTTATCACTGTCGGGGTTTCTGTGTGCCGCCTGCTGTGGGATGACGACCTTCTGCGATGTGACGAAGGCAGGTTCTGGAATTGGTCTTGCAACTGTGAACTGGATGACTCCGACGACTTGAGAATCCGTTTTATTCCACGGCATTCGAGGAAGAGGTCGAATCTGGCACTGGGTGTTAGATCCTTAGACTGAGAATCCATTCTGCGGTTGGTGCATTATACAGATTATATCTATGTTGATACATCTACACAGACACACACATATATCAGATACACTACTTATGATATGGTCGAATATACTTCTCAATTGAGATTTAAAGAGTGGTTATATGTTAAAAATAACATATGATTAGAGAGGCTGATAACGCTCAATGGTTTATCAGATCAGTGTCACAAATTGTAGTACTGACTATAGTTCGCGACATGAAGGTGCGACAGATGCGACAAATGCCACAGCTGTAAAAGATTTAGGACAAAAATTTAGATCTCGAACGATCTCCTAGTACCAGACTTGTAAGTTCTTTTGTTGTACATCAGTTGGTACAGCAGGAAGCACAAATTGACAATGGGAGAAGACGGCAAACACCACGCCGACTATACAAACGTATCAGGCCTCACGCGGGAAGAGACGTTGCAACATGTCGTGGATTCGTATGAAGCTTTGGCAGCTGATACTACCAACTGGGTCGCCAACTTGTCTAACTGCTCTTCACTTTTATGGCATGCATACCATTCATTAAATATTCCAGTCAACTGGGCTGGGTTTTACGTTAAGAACGGGGAGAAAAATGAGTTAATTTTGGCCCCTTTCCAAGGAAAAGTTGCTTGTCAAATCATTCAGATAGGTAAGGGAGTCTGTGGAACGGCAGCTAGCAGCCACAAGACTCAACTCGTTCCAGATGTAGAGAAATTTCCAGGTCATATTGCGTGTGACGGAGAGACTAAGAGCGAAATCGTAGTTCCAATTGTTAAGGAAGGAAAGATTTTGGGTGTTTTGGATCTCGACTGCTTGGCATTCCAAGGATTCGATGAGACAGACCAAAAGTACTTGGAACAGTTGGTTGAATTGATCGTAAAGACTTGTGAGTGGTAAAGGTAGCCTGGATGACTTAGGTTTGATATACTTTGATACCTTTATTCATTGTTTACCTCAAAACCGCAATAATGTAGTCTGAGTATGGGTGTTTGTTTCCATTGCTCACTTACGACTACGATGTAATCATTCACATTAATCATCATTTTAATAAGTACTAGTATGAAAATGTATATAAAAAGAAGAGTGTAGATAAAAATAAAATAGATAGTAGCACAGGTATTAAACACAAAATAAGAGTGGAACACAGTAGAAGTTAAAGCTTCGGGGAAGATAAGTAAGACGAATGAAAGTTGAGCAGACTCAGACCTGTTGAACTGCACTTTGTGATTAACTGCCAGCTGTGTAGGAAGTAGTAGAATTTCCGTTAGCTGAATACGATCACAAGATACATCAAAAGTATCAATATCAGAGCCTTTATATAGATCACTTTCACAAAAAGGGACTCTGAGAAATCGACAGCGTTAAAGTCTAATGACTCGTCAATTTGTAACATTCATACTCATTACGAGATTTTACTTTCCCTCAGCTTCAGCTCTCCTCTGCTCTTCTCTCTCTAAATTATGGTACAATAACTCCTTGGCCTTCTCAACTGCATGAGTAGAACCCAGGAGCGTGAAAATACGCTCAGATTTTCCCTCAACTTCTTCAGAGATTCCTATGGTAGCTCCACTCACCTTTCTTACACCCTGAATTCTCGAACCGTTTTTACCGATTAAAGCGCCAACAATATCATTGGGGAAGCTAAGCGATGTTGAAGTGATATGATGTTGAGGAACACCACCTCTTCTGAAACTTCCTGCGGCTCCGACACCGCCCGCGCCAGCAGAGATAGGTGCTTCTCTAGTTCCAGTTGGGGCAGAATTTCCAAGTCCACCTCTTGATGGAGCACCAGCAGTGTTATTGGCGTAGTGGTGACCTCTAGGAACGTAATAGTTAGTCCCCACTATACTAGAAAAGTCTTCAATTAAACAACGAGATATGATCCTAAGGGAATCATAGAGATCGTCGACTGTACCCTGGAGCTCAACAAGTCTCTCATTAGAACCAGGAAGGAACGACTTCGATGCAATCATCAGGATATTGTACTTGCTTTGAATCTGCTGAATTCTTAAACCTTTGGAACCAATGAGAGTGCCCATCTGACTGTTAGGGATAAGTAAACGGAGAATTGTTGTCTCACCTTCCACACATGGGTTTGAGCTCAACTGCTTTAGTGGGAAGAAGTTGTATGTCTCGATTGCAGAATCACACAATGCCTGAGCGAAGTAGCTGAGTGCCTTTGCACAGTCATCCAATGTGCCGCTGACAGTTAAGATACGCTCATGTGACCCCGGTTGTAAACGGGAGATTCCAGCCTTGGTGTTGGTTTCGGCACGGATAGAATCAATTACTTGTCCATTTTGTCCAATAAGACATCCTGATTCTTTTGCTGATACGAGAACTCTATAATTGATTAGGGCTGAGGCATTAGACTTGTCATGAAGAGAGGGGAGAGTAGTAGATTGGTCTTCTCCATTGGAGGATAAGTTGGACTCAGAAATGTTGGATTCTGTAGAAGCGTTTGCTGTGGAAGGGTTGGTGTTGTCGCTTGATGTGTTATCAGACGTTGAATGGTTGGAGTTGGAGTTTTCTGATTCCTTGACGGCGGGCTCCGAGAACTTAGTATCGAATAAGGATTCAGTCATTGTGTAAAGGCAATTAAGATATAGGCGTTGGGGTATTTAGTTAGATGGTAGCTATTACTGGGTGATATATGGTTGAGATAGATATATACACGATGGCAATTGGAATTGGTAACTAGCAGAATTGGTAGGTATAGGGTACTATTGTCCTAGTTTAGCTATTCCTGTAGTTGGAGAGTTCAGCTATCGAAGTGATGGGAGGCTGATGCGGTGAAAAATGCAATTTCTGCTCTTTGCCAATATTCAGAGGAATTCTGGTCTTTTTTAGCTGCAGATCAAGATCTTCTTATTGTAGTAGCAAGGACGGCTTAGAGTTGGTCGTTAGTCGCAGGCTATGGGGTAAGTGGTTGATTTGGGTGTTGTTGTGGAATTGATCAATCGGTAAGATTCAAAACGTTTCCTGGTGACCTGGGTGATTTGGGCGCTGTTTGCTGATGGCGTTGGTCCTGTCAATGGATTTCAATCGAAACTGGCAGTCAGAGTAGAACTGGAGGTTTTGGGTTTTTTTAGATTTTTGATTTTTGACTTTCTGTTGATGGTTTGGGATCCTGCATGTATCACGGCGGTTAGAATATTTTGTGATTTTGAAGGATGGAGAAGAAGCGGTAAGAGATTCAAGATGGAATAGATTCGTGGCAAGAAAAGTGCTAAAAAGATGGAAAGAACGGGGAAATATAGCTTCAGAGAGATTGAATGGTAATGTATTATTTGGGTTTCAAAATGAGAGTTGTAAAGCAGAAGTACTGGGGATAGTTGACGTCAAGTAGTGTATGCTGAAGGAAAAAAATTAGCTGTAGGCACATTATTATTACTGTAGTAAACGTTGCAAGCACGAGAGCAAAATGCGACATTATCAAAGGATGGGATACCAAAATATCTCGTCAACCGACATTCTTATAGGGATTGGTAGTGCACTGCCCGCGGAAGGACGGTTCGTATGGCAAGATATGTATTAATACGAACAATGGTACGGGGTATTGCGAGCGAAGGGATGTCGGCAAGGTTGGTGACGCACAATAGAGCTTCGCCAACCCTATTCGGAGTAAAACCCCCATGCGGTCCGCACCAGGAGCCCCTCGACGACTCACCCGAGAGTTGCTATTTTGCCTATGTCAGTTGAACACTGAAGTCTGGCAAATGCTCGTCAATGAGGTCGCAAAAACGGGTTGAAGACGATACGACATGTCTCCATTGTCTGCAGTGAGCGAATCTGATGACATAAGCTCTCGACATGGAAGCAGAACTGCTGCACGACCATTGCCTAATCGAGTAATTTGGCCCTAATCCCAATTATGATCCTTTGTTCTCCCCTCTAAAGATGTCATCCCGATTAGATGCTCTCTGTTATCTTGTTGCGGATTTGTCACCAGTGCAATACAACTCCAGAAGCATTTCATGATCTGCTCCCATATTGTGTGTTTTGTGGTTTGAGAAGAAGCTAGATATTCCTCCACGTTGCAGCGGGGGATTGTTTCCTGTCTATGTAGTGACGTTTACCCAACAGTTTTATGGATATGAGCCTTATCTTTCAGTTTCTCGTCACTTCCAATCATACTTCGATTAGAAATGACTTTGTAATTATACATAGAACTTCTACAATGAACCTACAGACACATTTTTTGATCATTATTAATTTGCAGACCCCTGCCGTATTTCAATTAAAAATACTAGCTATAGGTATAGACATTTTTTTCTAGTTGAAATTGAAGAGAGCATATCTGCTTACAAGACGCCAATATAATCCTTGACGCTCATGGTGGTATAGCTGCTTTTTCTAAATTGCAGCGTACTGTCATTACCACCTGACGAGAACTCGTTGTCTTCGATATCCTCATTATTTATCATATCTGCAAATGAGTAAAAGTCAATCGTTTGATCATTTTTACTATTAGCAGAAGAGTTAGTAATGGAACTCATTGTAGGTGCTTTCACGTAGCTCAACAGCCTCTTCGTAAGTGGAGACACAGCCCCACTTGCAGTCTTAGAAGAAGAAGAAACGATGGATGGTGCCGATAAACTAGACCTCTTCGATTTACTATTATGACGTGAGTTATGTTTAGTGTAGTTGTCTTCTTCTGCACCTTCTTCATTTCTTTCTCCTCCTTCATCAAGGAGTTCGCCCTTACTATTGAAATTGTTACCATTGTAGTGGTCAAAAGAATTGATCAACGAGATACTAATAATTGATCTGGAACGAGGTCTCGGTTCTCCAGCATGATCTTCCTTGCAGTCATCTTCACAGAAACAGTTAAGCTTTACGTCGTTGTAGAAATCAAGATTAGGGTTACTGAGCATCTCAGTGGTAGTATCAAGAATAGGGCTGGTGTAGTTCTCTAGATTGTAATGTGATGGGGTTTCTGGATTATTCAAGATGGATCTAGAGGCATTTCCTTCTAGACTTCTCTCAAAGATGTAAGAAGAAGATGTGGATGCGCTAGCGTCTTTCGATGCAACCATCGGTGTACTACTGGCTTTTCCCGACTCACTAGCTTTGGCAGGAGTAGACACTGGGGTAGAACCCTGGGCTGGATAATAGAGTCTGTGGAAGGTTCGTTTGATAAACTTGTGGATCTTGTGGTGATAATGATCGTAGTTATTATATGCATATGTAATTGGGTTGCCGGTAGTAAGATGTGTTGTTGTGCTACAGACACTACCAATGCTATTATGGTGACATGTACAGTTATTCTCTGAGGAAGTGTAAGCTTCAGCCAATGGGGCAGAATCAGCTTCCCTAATAGGCGAAGGTTTGAGTTTTCCAATAGCAGGATCGTCATTATTTGTAAGTTGTTTACTCGATTCTGACTCCGATAATGCGGTCAAAGGATCGATTTCTTCGTCTTCATCGTATTTCTCCAATTCAGCCTCTTCTGGATGGTGGAGTTCAGTGGTAGATGTCATTTTAGCGGGAAGATATATGGTTGCGATTATTTGGTGAATATAGTCGGTGTTATTTGTAGTATATTAGTGATTTGAGCGACCTAAATTGTTTATGGCCGTTCTGGAGAATGGGGTGGAATTTATGTATATGAATTAATAAATCAAAAAACAGGCAATCAGACAAGGTAGCTGGAATTCAGACGGTAGTATGGTCTGGATAATCGAGTTTTCTGGCACAAAATTGGGATTCAGGAAGTGGGGTGAATCTTGTCTCAATAAGTAGTTCTGTAAGGAATGTTTAAAGTATTCTAAAGAATATATATACTGGTATTGAAATGGATATGTATAAGTAGGAATTGAAACTTGTCAAACATACAAACCGGAGTTATGACGACTTTTAGCAGTAATAGTATAACGCAGGTAGTACGCAGGAACAGACAGACAGTAATTGAGATGGCTTAGCGTGTGATAATGATTGTAGTAGGACAGCTTGTAAGGTAGAATAGAGTAAGAGTGGGTGTGACGTTCAATTGTTGTGATTGTGTTCTTGGCGAGTACCAGAATTATAACTCGTCCAGCAAGATAAGGAGACGGAACCATTTATATATTCTGAGCCTTATCGTACACTACTGATTGAGTAGCAGGCATGAAAAATTCCAAATGACCTCAATCGAAATCCGACAGAAAATTTCACGGCTTTCTTTTGCAAGAGAAAAGAATGATTTTTTAGACCCATACAGGAAATTACGGAGGATCACCATATTTGCGATTCTACAACCCTAAACAGTGCTCCAAAGTTCGGAGGTTGGATAGAGCTCCACTAGAGGAAGATGTTACGATTTGGGAGAGACGGCTGAACTAACCCTTGAATCACTTGTTCATTTGTGGATGGCGTTGATTTTATTAGAGTTCAATTGGCTACAACGAATTCTAAGCGGGGTCAGTAATAAGCTACATCACCCACCTACGTACATGAAGTATTGTGTTCCATATTACATACATTCTACTACAGGAGTGATATGAAGTCTGCACGACTGCCAAAGATAATTGTTGGTAGAAACACGGAAGGAACCGTCCAGTACACTTTATTAGCGCGCCGTACTGGACATGCAACAGCACACTACATCTGTCACAGCATTCATTTACACATTCATTCACTAATAGTGGACTGTCTCGTGTGTGTGGTTCGTGATGCTGTATGCCTTCCGACGAACATAATCCGTGTAGTCAGGCCAAATTTAGAGTTTACCGAAGCTTCGAAACCTGATCAAAATAGTAATAGGTGGGTCGGTTTATTTTCTTGGTAGTGTATACCGCCTTGCATTTGCAAAGTTCCTATTTTCTCGTACCCAAGGGGTAATAATAAAAACATCACTTGATGATTTTGACAAGGTGAAAGTCATTGAGTTAGCCCAGCTTAGTCAACAGCTGACTACTCAACATCATCGCTTTGTAAGAATGTGTTAATGCTGACATTATAGGGAACCGTTATGCTCATGACCATAAACCACCTAATTGTGTACTCTCGTGGACGTCTTCTCTCGCATTGCATGATGTGCTGGTACTAGAGTTTTTCTGAGAATGCTGCTTTTTATAATTTGAGTATGGTGTCACATTTTCCAGCATATTGTCTCCACATTGGGATACTCACCCAACTGTAGGTATTCAGTTTGTTATTGATTCCGGGAGTTTCCATAGTTTGCTTTATCGACGTATAATCACGGCTAGAATATGAGGTAACCTGAAGTCATTCAAAGCTTGAGAGTTGCGATCACTTCGTCTGTAGTTCCTTTGAAAGAAGGCTCAAAAGAAGCAGCCCTGCAGTGAGATGGTTCTATCATGGAAAGCTGCTGCTACAGAAGGCGAACAAGAAATAGCCTCGAAAACGATCTTAAACCGTCCCTTCGATTTTACCGCCCTTGTCTACTTCTCTACTCAAAGGTTATATATAATGGGTATCTTCTTGGTCAATTAGAGTTGATCTGTGAGTGCACAAAAGAGGAACATGAAACAACTGGAGGATGTTATCCCCTTCTCTCAGACACAGCTCTCGTATTCTCTGACATTTATGATAACTACAGGACACAACTGCGTATCGAACCATTTTGAAGCACGCTTTGCCTCAATGGCGGTTCCAAGCATTGAGGCATATTCTTGAGAGTGAGTTTAGTACTAACTTACTCCAATATACCATACGGAGAACAAATTAGGTGTATTCCAGACATGACGGAGTTCTCTGGGGTGTGTTGCCCTGTCCACTTAGAGTTCATAGCCGATGCATAGCTTCAGACATTTTTTTCCTGTCGGGTGCTTCTAGAAGGTTGGCGAGAACAAAGGTGAACGGACATTTATACTGAAATCACACGTGACGTTAAACACATAAGTTGATGATAGTAATACTCTGTGCTTCTCTTCTAGCTTCCCAGTATTGAAGTCAATCTTACGTAGATCTTGAAGATTTTCGATTCGATAGCAATGTAACACAAGTTATGACTGACCTCCTGGTGATCGCTATGGTTATGATTATGACTATGTTCATAATATCTATCAACAATATTTTATAATCCTACATCTTCCCATTGAGTTGATCATCTTTCCATATTGTCGCGTTATTATATAACAATATGATACACACTATAATGCCCCACATAAATCCAAAGAATGCCAGAATGTCGCTTGATTATGTCATGGAAGGACACCTCCCGCGCACATCACCTATTCTTGCCTCTAAAGGTAAACACAAATTTGATTTGCATTCACAGATTCAAGTATATCATTGCTTCCTGGAACCGAACTGCTAAGAACGCGTCTAGGGTTAACACACTCCACGATGGCCTCGAACATAACAGTACCAGAATCAGTGGCCGCCTTGGCCAATGTGACTTTGACGAATTTCTCATTCAGTGACCTCTCCTACTTCGATCAAGTAGCCTACCTTATTCCACACCAAATATACCATCAAGACTCACCTATTGCACCAGAAATCATTAGTGGAGGTCTTATTGTGCTTGTAAGTGCTATTACAGTAGCCATTGGTGCATATTCTTCTGTGACTCGTCCGACCAACAGCGAGGACCCCAGATTGGACAAAAGTTCCCCATACTGGGATCCTACAGATGTAGACACCTCGGAGCGTATTATTACAAGCAAGGACCAATTGGCTCTGTTAGGCGGAGCTCAGTTGGGACTCCTTCAGGTTTCGCTTATACCTGTTTTTGCAGCAGGAACATTGTATTTCCTCAACTATGCTTTGAATAACTGGAATATAAATGATGTGAATCTCTGGTTCAACAGATATATATTGTCTATTCTGGTAATGTCGATATATGGCAGTCAGCAGTATCTCTTAGTATCGTCTGTGAGAAAAATCGTGAAATTCTTTGGACCTACCTACAATAGTAGCGATGTGTTTACTAGGTACAGATTAACAATGACAAATGACAAGGACAACTTTCCTTTGGGAAGACTTGAGAATTTCGATGAGGATGAGTTTCTTCAGAAAGACTTGAAAAAGGACCCCAAGTGGACAGAAGGTTTTCAAAAATACCTCAAGGATGAACATATTCAAATATTTCGCCCCACTTCTGTCCATATTGTGCCAAAGGTGACTGAGAATGTGAACTGGATCTTTGACTTCAAGCCTTTAGTTCTTGGCCCTAGCACTTTAGGTTTGGCATATCTTTTCTACAAGTATAACCCTGTATTAAACACTGATTATGCTCAGACCGAAATCAACTGGTTGGCATTAGACGCGTTGTCCATAGACTTTGCCATATATGGAATACAGAAGGTCCAATATGGCAAGTTTTTGTATGGTTTCATCTTGTTATCGGGTCTTTTCTTTTACGATATTTATTTTGTTTTTGGTACGAAAATGATGGAAACTGTTGCCACCGGCTTGAACATTCCAATTAAGATTTTGCTTCCAGTACCAGGATCTTCATGGGGTGAACCATTGAAGTACACTTTGCTTGGATTGGGCGATATTGTGGTTCCAGGAACCCTTGTAGCCTTATGTTTAAGATACGATGTCTATCGTCATCATGAGAACAATCCTCACACTGCATTTCATCACTTAACTCCTATCCTGAAGCCATATTTTATTACGGCACTTGTTAGTTATGTCGTTGGATTGACCATCATGATCGTCATACTCAATATCTTCCGCGTGGGACAACCCGCCTTGCTTTATATCGTTCCATGCGTCTTGGGTGGAATAACTTCCTTGAGTTTAGTGAGAGGTGAATTCAATGAATTGTGGAAATTTACCGATGAAATCAAGTTATACAACGAAAAGGACTACGAGGAGAGTTACGTGGAAGAAGAGGACGATGACTACGAGTTTGACGAAGAGGACGAAGAGGAGAAAGCATTTGATGACTGGGTTGACGAAGTCGAATTGGAACGTTCTGGAGGAGTTTTATCTGAAGATGAAACAGATTTAGATGAAATCAGAAAGCAAGCACCACAAACTGTAGTATATTATGCTGAA
This sequence comes from Scheffersomyces quercinus, assembly GCA_030556775.1. Taxonomy (NCBI): domain Eukaryota; kingdom Fungi; phylum Ascomycota; class Pichiomycetes; order Serinales; family Debaryomycetaceae; genus Scheffersomyces; species Scheffersomyces quercinus. The sequence goes on along the minus strand of JAKTUQ010000011.1, from coordinate 604,379 downwards.
GACTTCGAGGCTTCCGATCTTGAGGCCAGTGATGAAGAGGATGATACCTTCGTTATTGAAGAGTATATATCTGATGAGGGTGATGATTTGGATAACAATGATGATGAAATAGATATTGAGGTCGAGGACGACGAAGACGATGACGACGAGGTTGAAATTCTCGAGGAGTTGAACTTTATCAAACTGGACTTGAAGAAAGACCCTCTGAAGTGGTATAGCGACGAAGAGTAGTTCTACTTTTGTCAGCTTTTTCAGCACATTGTAACCTTATAGAATGACGATTTCTAAACTGACTAATGATCGAGCAAAAAGTACATCATCAGCTTTAGAGGGGAATGATCTCTAAAGATTTTAACATTTTTGATGTTGGTGACCGGAAGCACACTCCTGATGAAAGTTTCAAATACCGAAAATGAAACTAGGCTTGTCCATCAAATGCTCTGTATCGATATGTATCAACAATACTATTCACTGAATAATATGGATGTAGTTCTTATATTACCGACCAAGTTGCCTGGCTATTGAACAAAGTAGGTACCTTGGACATTTGTAGCAGCGAGATATTTCCGTCTTTTCTCTTCAAGATGAACCAATTGGATAAATCACTTGTACAATTCGTTTCGAAATGTGCAGTTGTATACGCTGGTGTAACTTGACTTTGATTCATTGTTTAATACATCATATGTTGTACCATTAATGCCACAATTCCAAGACTTTGTATGAATTGATGAAAAAAGCAATAGGAATCTCAAATTGGGTTGGCAAATATCCTATCCTCCGCTTCTGTGGCACATCTATCGCAACTTCTATATCACTACGTAGAATCTCGCTACGTTCCGATATCTATACAAGCAAAATGATACTACTTTCCTGCTTTAATGGCGATATATTTAACGACTTAAGCGACAGCTCAAAGCTTCTCTATGCATAGGAATACATTATATGCAGAAAAGTCTGGGTGTCAAAAATGTGCTTCTTCGCTTAGTCGACCTCAAATTAGAGTGGCATAATACTTAGATAAACACTATCAGGTAAATACAACGCGTGTACATGAAGAATATGCCTCTTAGATAACGATATGGTAACAACATGCTTCCATGATAAATAAATAAAAGTACCTAATAGAAGTAGCAAAAATACACGTAAAAGTAAACATGCGGCTGTCCATGTTTGCTGGCTAGTTTTGTTTATCAGCGAAGGCAGCCGCGTTGATAGTTGGACCGCTCCTCTGTAGTAGGCGATAGAAGACGGTCACCACAGAAGCTAGTGAAGATATATTATTGTGTATTGTGTATGGCAAATAAATATACAACATGGTGAATAAATGACCAATTATTATCAGTTGTGGCTATCTCTGATAATTATCAGTTTTAAATTGAAGATAACGAACCGAGCCGAGCACAGAAGGGCACCAATTGGGAAACAAGCAAGCAAAAGTTTTTTTTTTATTACTCAGATTGCCTTTTTGAGAGTCACGAAACGGAACGTGAAAATGACTATCCGGAACATTGGCCTCGTGTAGCACAATGACAGCATCCTGTGAAGTAGTCCGATATAGTAAACTGAGTAGATAGGGGTTCTAAACTTGCTCATTTTCGGAATAACCATTGATAGTGGTCGGAACTAAACTACAATCAATTAGTTTAAGTCACGGGATTAACCGGATATAGATACACACCTTATCCTTACCAACGTGAGGACCTATTGCGTAATCTGGGGCTGTGTCTCATGGAATATCATCGAAGCTATGCGCAATACCGCGTTTTTCTTGCTCTGAAATGCGTCTTCCAAATTAGGGCAAAAAACGAGGTATCAGATATAACCATTCGGGTTATGTATTTACCCTCGAAACACGGACAGATAGAAGACATGTGAGTGTAATAACAGTTTACACATTTTACGGCTTGCATCCCTGAACTTCCACATCCTTGACGGAGACAACCACATTCAATCGGCTCGAGCAACCCTTCTTAAGTGAAAGGTGGGGAGCGAAATGTGGAACCCAACTCTTCTGGGGGACAATGTTCTCTCAAACACCGATAGTGAACACAAAAATAACAAACACAGACCGACCTGGCATAGAATTGCCGGATTGGTCCAGCTACTAATTTTATATGCCCCCTTATATTGTGTGGATCGAGTATGACATAGTTCCATATCACAACTTTATCCTAATCGTGTATAAAAAGGTGTGGGGGGCGTCAACGTACTTATACGCAGGCAATCTTGCTTCAATATGAATCTCATCTACTAGTGTAGCGGAGTCTAAGCGTTGAGGTGGTCCCTCGACGTTAAGGTGAGAATTTGCCCAATCTGAAGGCTTGTGGATTGAGCCGGCTCGAAAATTTTTCATGTAAACATTTCACAACATATTTAGTAAACAAATAACAAATTGGTTATCAATGTTTTGTGTGTTTCTGGCCATTATCTTCGCAGATACAAAAGATACAATGGAACAAAGATAATGTCAGAAAAATGTGACCTGTTTTTGCGATTAAAAGATATGCGCTCTGCAGAAAAAAAAAATGAGAGTGGGTACTACGGGAAGAGACTTGAAAATTTCAAAAGCCTCACATTGACTCGAGATAACAACGATGATCTGGCGTATATGTCATAAGCTTGTTGCAGCGGATGAATCCACAGTGCAATTGGAGTAGTACAGAACATTTTTAGTGACCGAGCCGGTCCAGTGAACGTTGTTCCAAGGTCACCGGTGTGGACATGGTAACAGAATACATGAAAATTTCACTTACCAGTAACTAATTTTAATTAGTGAGGCATTTTACAGTAATCTCTCGACGGTGGCACACGGAGCGAGCGACAGCTTGATACCAGACAAGAATCGTCCCATGGAATAGCGGAATTAAAGGGGGTAAATAATGCCCAGTAATATGACACAAGAGCAACGACGAACAATTGTACGACGAGAAAAACAACCCCAAAGCGTCGTCGAACAAAAGATTCCCCTATTGTTGGCTACATAATGTGACAAAAGGGAAATATTCTGTAATAGAATAAAAACCCTCTGCGAATCGATGAGGTCCGTGCAGTTCTGCGGAGAGATTGGTGGGGCTGCGTGTTCAGATTCCATTTTTAGTGAGAGAATTGGCCGAGTGGCCCTAGAGTTTGCCTCAGCTCACTAAGATTACTCGCACGCACAACAAATTTACTATTACTTTTTTTCTATTTTAAGATAATAATCTAATTAATTATATTTTTTGAGGCCAATTTAACCAAATGCCCTTCTAATAAAAGTGGAGCCTTTCCAACAATTGACGTAGGAAAACGAACAAGAAAATCGAATGGGGTAGTCAGGATTCCACTGCAGTGGGAGGAGGTAATTAATAATTACTTTTTTTTTCCTACAAAAGGTGTGACCGCCATAGTATCGGCACAGTAAATTTCAAAGATAGCGCACAGCACTGACTAATGCCGTCGTCGTGTAGAGATAGCCACCACCGCTAGGGCCATTGGCTGGTGGAATAGGAGGTAACATTTGAGCTAAATTTACCGTGCTTCCAGATGGCAAAGATAAGTAAGGATCTCCTATACATGTACGAATACTACGATGGCTTTCTAATACATGGCCCCATTCTAACGTGATGGCCAAATGGCCTTTTGTACTGCTATTGTTATACCTTGGAGACCTCAGGAAGAGCGATGCCGGAAAAAGCACCAGCCAATTTGCACATTTCAAATCGCCAGTTTCCCACACCACGAAGGTCTGCTCACCGTCGACTAAATTCCGGTGGAACAGGTTTCCTGTGTACGGAAATATAACACGTAAAACTTAGTTTCACATTTTTTTTTTCCTTCTCTTGCTCTTTGCGGTGGTGGTTCTTATCTCTAGCAGTGGAAGTTTGCGCAGTCGGAATAATAAAAATAATTAACAATAGAGTTCTGGCAGAGCTAGGTACTATCGCAGTCTATAGATGTAAATCTAAACGTAAACAACAACCGAGTAATGCCGTTTCCACACTTTGACTATCGCCCGTGGTGAAATTCACAATCATACTCCCGTCAAATTCTACATCTCCATATGACATCAACATCGAGGCATCTATATATATATCTGGAGGAATACGCTAATTCTATAAACCACAGCTGTCACTTCTCGCTCGATTTTTATTTATAATAATATACTGGCCACTAATTTATCCCCACCGCCCCTCGCCTCCTCATACTCCTCCACCCACCTCCCACTTACTAGGACCCGTACAACTAGACCGTATTTTCTACTTACTGTCTTATTATTTTGGGTAATTTTAGGACCTCCATTTCACGGTTATTTTCTGGGACCCCGAACTTGCAATACCGAAACACCACAACTTTCACCTCGATCTGAATTAGTACTTACATATATATATCTAGAATCTCGGATATTGTTGGATTCTATTCTTATTTCTCAATTTACCTTATTGTGCCTACATAGTTGGCATCTTCTATTCATATCTTCATCGTATCATATTCACAACTATATCATGAAACGATCGCTGTCTGCCTCTATCGAGTCGTCGTCGTTGTACACGGCATCCAACAACTCTAATAAGTCCTCCAAGAGATTACGGCTCGAGAACGAAATTTTTTCAAAGTCGATCAAGGACATCGAAAAGATGTTCACAGTGGACAACTTCAACAAGTCAAACAACAGCAACATTATCACCAACAATATCACCAACAATATCCCCAACAATACCACCAACATCAACACTTCTCCTATCAATCATGGAAGTGTGACTTCCACCATTCTCACATCGGTTCACTCCGCCAACAACCACATCAATGTAAAGAAGGCCACGGCTGCAACCGTGGTACCCGTAGCTTCCAAAGAAGGACATTGCAACTGTGTACTTCTTGAGGACAACGATATCCACCATTACTTATCCAATCCGAACACATCATGTAACTACACTGACTTGAAGTACGACTGCATCAACCTCGCCTTCTTGTCATCTGCCCCATCATCAGTAGCTCAACCAAAGTATGCCAACATCAACGACTCCTGTTACTTCACGAAACGCCCTTCCCATGACCAAAACTTGGTGATACCCATTTTACCATCCCAAGCTAAGACCAAAACAATCCAACACACTACACCCCGCTGCATTTTCGACTTGGATATGGACATCACTGACGTGGTAGACTTGGAAGAGGAAATTGATAAACTCAGCTTCATCACAGCCACCAAGAACAACTTGGAGCGGGACTTGAACCTCATCGACCAGTTGATCTTGCGCAGCTAGATTTACTACCCCATTTGTATTCACCGCATTGGTGCACCTACTACACCCACTTCTATGACTACTTTCATGTACTATTCCTGGTGAATACTATACAAAACGACAACATCACATTGTTCACTTCGCTTCACAAAAATTCATTATGTATTATATATATATTACTATATATCTATAGGCACTACGGTTTTGGTTTTGCTATTTTCTGGTTACTTGCATAGGTCTAATATTAATATACACTGACCCTACACATTAAGTATCATTCGTAGACGAAATTGAATTGGCTGTTAAAAAAGAAAAGGAGGGGAAAGAAGACGCTGATGCAGCAGCGTCAAAGTAAGTCACGTGAATAGAATACGAGCAGAGTTTAACTTTTATTGTGTGCTTCTTTATCAATTTTGATTAAGGCATTTGTGATGGACTGAAGATCATGTTATTTGCATTTAGTAGTATGGGCCGACCACACGATCATTGCATAACACAAGTCGGTAAATATCATTCCTTCTGAAATACGCCACACTTACCTAAACCCTGAGTAGATTGAATTTATAGTCATTTATTTCTTTTCTCTTGATTTTTCGTTACTGCTATCACTCTCTCACTCACCAATAATTTTAATAGGCACCACACAGAATCGGAACACCCAACGGAAACCTGGCTCTTTTCGCTCCCACTCTCACTATATTGCACTATCTATTGTCTACAGTACTGGTATTGCTCTCACTAACTACTTTAATTTCTAGTCTCCCACTCACTACTCACCTTGCTTAGTTCTTTTTTCTCTCCTGCACACTCACACTCTTTTCCAAAGTCGTTGAATCCTCAAAAAATGGAGAGGATCACAGTTCGAGTTACTCGTAATGACATTTTGACAAGTCAAAGAACTCTGCTGCTAGCGATCTAGTAATAGTACCCTAGAAACTGAAATCATATCACCACTTATCTATACATAATGGTGTTAGCAGACTTGGGTTCTCGTCTTCGTGGCGCCCTCTCGTCCGTGGAGTCGGCGTCTGATGACGAAATAAACGCCATGGTGAAAGATGTCTGTACGGCGCTTCTCGAGTCCGACGTCAACATCAAACTCGTGGTGAAATTGAGAGATAACATCAAGGCCAAGATCAAGACAGACCTCGCCCCAGAGGAAACAACAGCCAACAAGAGAAAAAAGCTCCAAAAGATCATATTCGATGAACTTGTAGCCCTCGTAGACTCACACGAGGAGCCTCCAAAGCCAAAGAAGCTCTCTACTTCTACCAAGGTAATCAACGGAAAGAAGAAAAAGGTTGCTAAGACAAACTCCCATGTGATTATGTTTGTGGGTCTTCAAGGTGCCGGTAAAACCACCAGTTGTACCAAATTGGCTGTGTACTATAAGAAGAGAGGTTTCAAGGTCGGTTTGGTATGTGCCGATACTTTCAGAGCTGGTGCTTTCGATCAGTTGAAGCAAAATGCTATCAAGGCATCCATTCCATACTACGGTTCATATCTTGAACAGGATCCTGTAAAAATCGCCTACGAGGGTGTCACTAAGTTCAAATCGGAGAAGTTCGACATTATTATTGTGGATACTTCCGGTCGTCATAGACAAGAACAGCAATTGTTCGATGAGATGGTTCAGATCGGAGAAATGGTCCAGCCAACCCAAACTATTATGGTCATGGATGGATCTATTGGTCAAGCAGCTGAATCTCAAGCCAAGGCCTTTAAAGAGAGTGCAAATTTTGGATCCATTATATTAACAAAGATGGACGGACATGCCAAGGGTGGTGGTGCTATTTCTGCCGTAGCAGCAACAAAGACACCTATTGTGTTTATCGGTACCGGTGAACATGTCGGAGACTTAGAAATCTTCAAGCCAACAACATTTATCTCTAAGCTTCTTGGAATCGGAGATATCCAGTCGTTAATTGAACACGTACAAGGCCTTAACTTGCAAAATGACGAAAACCATAAACAGACCATGGAAAACATCAAGGAAGGTAAGTTCACACTTAAGGACTTCCAAAACCAAATGAACAACTTCTTAAAAATGGGCCCTTTGACCAATATTGCTTCGATGATACCTGGATTATCTAACATCATGTCTCAAGTTGGCGAAGAAGAGACTTCAAAGAAAATTAAGAATATGGTTTATATCATGGACTCTATGACTGCCCAGGAGTTGGAGAGTGACGGTAGAATTTTTGTAGACCAACCCTCCAGAATTTTGCGTGTAGCCAAGGGTTCTGGTTGTTCTGCTGTCGAAATCGAAATGGTCTTGCAGCAACATAGACTCATGTCAACTATGGCTAAATCAGCCGTGGCTGCTGGAGGAGCCCCAGGCGCTCCAGGTGCCAACCCCATGGGCAGTAACCCACAGATGGCTAGAATGATGCAACAGGCACAATCAAATCCAAACTTCATGCAGCAAGCTATGAGTATGATGGGTGGTGGAGCTGGAGGTGCCCCAGGTGCTGGAGGCATGCCTGACATGGCCAGTATGATGAACAATCCCCAAATGATGCAACAGGCACAGCAAATGATGAGACAGAACCCAGGTATGATGCAACAGGCGCAACAGATGATGCAAAACCCAGGCATGATGCAGAAGTTAATGAGCCAGTTTGGTGGCATGGGTGGCATGGGTATGTAATGAATAAGTGCATAAGCGGCAGACTTAAATGAAACCATCTCACGACTTTGTTGATATGAATTGATAATTTTCTGTTTGCAGACCTCCTCTTTCTACAGGTAGTATAATTGCTATCTCTTGTATTTATACATCTAAACGCATATATACGTAAATTAATATCAAAATAATCAAGATAAAGGGGAATAAATGTGTGTAGTTATATTTCAGTAGTATATCTTCCTATAGTTGCAAAGTTTTCTAGTGTAATGTACAAAGAAATCGTGACTAGATTTATGAGACCAAGTAGATACGATTGTAGTAAATCCAATGTTCTAGAGTCGTTGCAGCCATTATATCTTCAAAGCTCAAAACATGAAATACCTAGGTCCCCTAACTAGTAATATTATACATTTAGTTTTACAGTACCACCACCGATTCACCATGTGCTTCCAACTTTAACGGTAGAAGTCGGGCCTTCCAGTGTTCATTCCATACTCACTCAAAGCACTAGATAAATCTTCCATTGTCAACACTAATTTTCCTTGTTGATTACCGGCGTTACTAGTACTGTGCGTTGGCTGTTGTTGTTCACTGGCACCATCTACACCAGTCGCGGCAGTCCCAGTCCCTGTTATCAGCTGCTGATTAGCAAATTGCTGTCCCTGTAACAACTGCTTTGCCCTAACCTGGGGATTGGCTGAGTTATACACAGCAGATGAATTTCTGATTCTAGAGTACTCATAAGCATCTTGTGTGATATCACTTACAAACTTCTGGGTTGCTAAAGCAAGCAAACGCTTGATTTTCACGTCAGTGGTTTCAAACCCATTTTTTGCCAAGTAATAGTCTGTAACAGCATCGGGGATTATGGGAGCGAAATCTCCGTCCATAAGGTCCAAAACCTTCTTCAACGATATGTCTTTACGGGTAAGCTCTGGCAAGTCGGGTATGAGAAGCGAAGCGGCCCCTGTACTTGATTGACCAGTCGCCAGCTTTCTGCCAGTGGGTGCTGATTGTGTGGACTCGTTTTGATTTATATTATTGCTGTCATTAATGTTATTTGGTTGTTGGTCGTCATTAATGCTAGGTTCTTGCTGTTCTATGTTCTCATCGACGTCTTTGAATTCTTCATCCATTTCTTCATCTTCAATCTCGTTTTGTGGTTGTAGTTCGGAACTCATGGTGTTGTTATGTGATATATCGACAGACTTGTTCTTAAACGTAGACTTCAAACTAATACTCTCTTCACAGTAATTGTATCTCTCTCACTTAAAGATTGTCAAAGCGGTGAATTCTGAGAATATGTAAGTGTGTATATAAGGCCAGAAGGTCTGTTACTATGTTGTACGAATGTTGTAGCTTGGAATGTGTAGCGACTGGGGATGTTGGACTACAAAAGAGTAGGAATCAAGAGAGGAAGCTACTCTAGTGAACAAATTTTCCAATAAGAAAGGATAGTAACTACGAAATAAGCAATGTCATATGGTGGAATTACAAGATTACTTTCAAGAAAGTCACGTGCGCATACTGAAAGTTGACATTTTGCAGCCTCCAGCAACACTTCAACCAAGATTTTTGAAGTAGACCAGTACTTATGGGATTTTCCATTAAAGTGGTTCGTCTGAGCAGTTGGCTTTATTATTGCATGATGAGGTTGTAAACTTGCTACAAACTTGTGTAATCTTGCGTACACCTCTTGTCGACTTGTACACCCGTCATTTTCAGGTATTCACTACCGTTAACGAGATTCCAGGGGAGCCAAGAACCCACTTAGAAATACCCTATCAGAACTTCTTTTTCCCTATCAGCTAGCATAAGTGCTCCATCTAATACTCCAACATAATGCTCATTCTAGTTCCATCTTTCTTCCCTATACTTCGACATCAATTCTGCCCTATGCCGTTTATACTCTTTATCCGTCTATATGCAAACCCACCCTAAAGTACGGTTAACATTTCACTCCTACAAGTATATCTAATTAATACTTTATAGATAATAGTTTCACCGTTATCTTCACGCAATGTTGCGACAGAACCCCAACAATTCGTCGACGTTTGGGAATTCGCTCCTGTTGCGGGTGGATGGTGCCATTGGCGCCATGTCTCTTTCACCTAACGGAAGAGACGCCGTTTTAGCAGGACGAAGAGGACTCTTCATTATAGATCTAGACGATCCATTTACCACACCAAGGTGGTTACACCATATCACCTCTTGGGAAGTTGCGGACGTTCAATGGTCGCCACATCACTTTGCCAAGCCGTCCTGGTGTATTTCGACGTCAAACCAGAAAGCAATGCTTTGGGACTTGGCCAGACCATCCAATAATGCAATTCTAAATGTTCTTCATCACCATGCCAGAGCCATCACTGATATCAATTTCCATCCTTCAGATCCTGAAACATTAGCTACTTGTTCAATTGATACATTTATCCTCAGCTGGGATATGAGAACCCCAAGAAAACCTGTTCAGAAATGGGCAGAATGGAGAGCGGGTACAACTCAGGTTAAATGGAACCATGAAAATCCCTTCGAAATAGCTTCCAGTCACGACAATTGTTTCTATGTGTGGGACTCAAGGAAGGGAGCATTACCTTTAATTAAAGTGAATAAAGCTCATGATGGTAAAATAAATGGTCTTGATTTCAGCAATGGAGCCTCTAATATCATAACGTGTTCAAACGATAACACGGTAAAATTTTGGAACTTGAAGAGTAAAGAAGCACGCGAATTTGCAGGTAACTTCGATTACTTTGCTGTAAATGACGACGATTACTCTTCTTTAAAACCGACAGTCGTCATTGAAACGGAATACCCTGTAGCCAGAGCAAGGGCATTACCATTCGGAAAGGACAAAGCATGCGGTATTATGCCGCTTAGAGGAGGTGAGGATTCGATTCACATAGTTAACTATGATACTGAGTATCGTGAAGCAATAAAATCAGGTGAAACACAGTTGATGCATGCAGATTCTGTCTATAAATTCAAGGGTCACAACGGTCCAATGAAAGACTTCCTTTGGAGAACCAAACATGAAAACTACGAAGGATTTGAATCTAAGAATAGATGGAAGGAATTTCAATTAGTGACATGGTCATCCCAAGACTATGACTTGAAGCTTTGGCCTAAAGATGATGAACTTTACAAAAAGGTCAATTACAACCCTTCCTATCATCGTTTCTTAGAAGCATTCAAGTCTGAGGATCTGGACTCTGATGACGGAACGAGACCACAATCTACTTCTCCCACAGAAGTAGATAGCAAAGCTTATACATATCAAACTTATTGCATAGAACCTCCGGTCACAATAGAAGACTTGAAGAGGAGAAATAACGGAGATTTGTTGTCTTCCCTCACTCTTTACCAGATCCTGGAGAAGCATAAGCTAAATGGACATGATGTTTCTCAATTGAACCATCTCGATTGGATTTCTGGTGTCCGGATGGGCCGTGCTGGACATGGAACTGGTTCCAAAGACAGTACACTAGGAGAAGAGGAAGAGGATGGTCCTTCAAATTTGGGTGAAGAAATAAGTATAGTAGGACATAAATTTCCTAAAGCTAGGTTCGAAAAGATATCTGTTTCTACGGGTGAAATCGTTTTGAGCTTAAGAGGTCCCGTTCTATCTGGTATGTCATCCAAAAATCAAGAAAAATCAACAGAAAATAACGAGGACATAAATACCACCATCAATGAAAAAGAATCGTCAATCAAAGATACGGAGAAGGCGCAGAAGTCGACCAGTGTCGTAAGCTCTGATGGACCAGAAATTGACAATACTTCTGCAAAGAATGTCACATCTGCTCCTTCTGTCGAAGAGTTGAGTTCTGAACAAGAATTAGTTTTCATTCGTTTACAAATGAAATTCCCCAAAGAATATCCATATTTAGAGGAAATACCATCAGATGAAAACATCTCGTCAAAGAAACTTAACAGACTTCAGAAACACAACTTGATCAAATTTGATATTGAGGAGACACACGAGTTAAGTTCAGACCTAAAAGTGGAAATGCTACATAATTTGAATGAAATTGCACGATTTTACAGTAATAAGTACCAGAGATTTTGTCTTGAGCCGTGTTTGCGCTACTTATTGGGCGATAAAATAGAATTAAACGATGAGTTAATGCTAGATTCAAGGACGGAGGGAAATGAGGATGACTTAGATGCGGAGGGATATATTCATGAGGTTGGTAATGAAGGTTGGGCGGACGACTTAATTAATCAACAGCCAAACTACGAACAGCAGATGAGGGACGATTCATCAGGTGAAGAAGAAGAAGGATATGCTGATTTGATTCCTGCTATTAATGATGGGGAGATGTTAGAAAGTATAGACTCTCTCACGAAAGGTAATTCCGCCTTAGCTCATTCTACTACAGAAGGGTTCAATAACACAACAGCAAAAGCTACCTTTTTCGATTCCACGCCAGTGCCTAAGGGTTGCGGAGCTGTCTGGTCACCTACAGGACAACTTGTTTGCTTCTTTATTCCAAAGGATAATGAAGAAGAAGAAAACAATTCACTTCAAAAATTTAACATATTCAAATTCACTGATGGCGGTTTCAGTGTGAATACTCACAATAGCCATCATCATAACCACCACCATCATAAGGTCTCAGAAGATTCCTCTGAGTCAGATTCGGATGGAGCAGCTAGCAATTTTGGAAGTGATGAAAATTCCAACTCTGATGCAGGCGATTCGGACGAGGGTACGTCATCTTCAGATGACAGCTTTACAAATGATTGGGATGATATTTTGCAGGATGATGCACCAGCACGGTCTCGAATCCCCGGCCTTTTCAAAACATCCGTAGGCTTGGGTAATAGATACATCGCGCATGGAAACAATAAGTCATCAATCAATAGATTTGCAAGTCATGGTGGTACTGCTTCCAACTACAAGTCATCTGTCCCTGGTGATAACAAGAGTAAGAGAGATAGAGATCTGAAGAAGAGCAAGAATATTGTTGGAATATTCGACTTCAGACACTTGCTTCCTGATAAGTATGAACTCGCATGCGAATATAGGGTGTTAGGTGACTCTCCAGAGAATCTAGCACATTATAACAGCGATGTAGCAATGAAGTATGGTTTGAAAGACATTAGTGATGTATGGAAAATCCTTGAGATGATCCTTATAAAGCAAATAAAGTTGCAAGACCTTGATCCAGCTTATTATCCCCCACATTTACATCCTTACTCGAAGCAGAAAGATGCATCAACAATGAACCAGTTGGTACAAAATTCAGCGATAACCAAGAATATGGTTCCGTATAAGCATGTTAACTTCTATTGGGGAACACATCCTTTTGGTCACGCCTGGCTAATTGATGAAATCTTTAAATTTTTTGAAAAGAAAGGCAACATCCAAATGCTTTCAATGATGTCTTGCATTTTGTATGAGAATCCAAACAACTTCAGAAGGAATACCAGTGATTTGTTCAATATTCCGATTCACACCCCTTATCAAGCACTTCCGCCTCCACCATCTTTAATTGCTATGAAGAAATTTAACGAAAACAACCTGCAAGCTATATTCTCACACTCTCATGATTTAAGTTACTCTTTCCACGATTCGCTTACTACAGAAGGAAAGTTACCAGAGTACTTCAATCAGAGCAGGAGCCACAGAAACTCTTCGACTTCTTTTCTTAGGAAAGAGCACCTGCTGGTGACTGGAATCCCATATACCAGGTCAATAGCTTCATCCATTGATGCAGCAAGTCTTAAAGATGGATCACCAGAGAGACATATGTACCTCAAAAAGAACATACAACCTAGTTTCAATTCGTTCACGCCGATGAGTGAATACCAGTTACAGTCTGACATTAGTCGAGAGTTTAATAGATTCAACAGTCCGAAGCAGCGCATCCAGAAAGCCAAGCAATTTCCAGAGAAGCGCATCAAAGGAATTCCAGCCGCATCAAAACGACAGACCGTGAAGGTAGTAGGTAAGAACAAGATTAGACCACCTCCTACGGTCACAGTTGAGATGCAGAATACGGAGAATTTAGATCTCTTTGACGACGTGTATACTCTGTCGCTTTTACACTCACAGGATGAACATAAGATAAAGTTGTATCGTGAACAGTATGCGGAGATGCTCTATGTTTGGGGCTTACCAGTAAACAGAATAAAAATCTTAAAGTTTAACTATCCAGACGTTGAAAACAAGGCTTTGACAGGCTATGTGTCTCCCTTTAATGTACACAAGTGTCTGATTGGGATGAGAAATAAGTCGAGACAGAATCCCAACCAAGAATTTCTCAGTTTTGTTACTCCAATCTCTACTGCAAGATCTAACTCGTGGAATACTTCGAAAAGAAGCAACATGAAGTATTGCAACTTATGTAACTTGGTAGTTTCGAAGACCTTGGTAGTATGTACTAATTGTGAGCATGTGTTGCACACTAGTTGTGCTGCTGAATGGTGGCCAGCAGAGGATGGCAGAGAAGCGAACACAGAATGCCCTAGTGGTTGTGGCTGTCATTGCTTAGAGTATACTCTCTGAAAAGGAAGAGACTCGTATCTACGAAATTAACGATATATACATATGTACTTTAATAGACAATACACATAATACACAATACAAGTATATAGTACTATGACTGGCGAGTATTTACAATCTGATTCTTTAACTTCTCATCCCACTCCTTAACAAGCTCCTCCAAGTAGGCATGCACATCCTCGGAACCCGTCGTATCGATTTCTTGGTATCTCAAGTACTCCTTTCCCAGTGCTGAGCTAGCGGAGGCAACTTTGACTGACTGTTTTTCCTCTCCCATAGCACACTTCACAGGGGCATTTGCAGCTATGTAGCCAGATATATTGTGGAATGGGGAGCCCAACCATCTGGCTAAATAGAAAAGCATCAACATGGAATAGTACGTGAATACGTTCAAATATTGGAAGAACGAGAAGCTGGTAAAGATCCCAGGGTGAACCAAGTATTGTTCAATGCCATAGTCTGCTTTGAGCTCTTTGTAGGTACTGAAATGCATCAAATCCACCAATCTCTTCGACCCCTCGTAGGACTCTGGAGACGTCACTAACTGCAAGTCATTGAAAGATAAGTATTTGGAATCTGACATTATCGACGAAATCCACACAACTCTACCACCATCTTTGAGCAAAGGCTTAATTCTATGAATGAAGTAGTAAGGTCCAAAGATGTTTGCTTGGAATACCAATCCCATTCCATCACTTGACTTGACACCGACCTTCTGAATTTTGTATGTTGGATTGGTGACACCATCTATAGGATTGGTTAAGATCTGTTTGGTAGCTCCAATCCAATCTATTCCTCCGTATACACCCTGTGCTGCGTTTATAAATAAGTAGTCGATATGTCTATATTTCTTATTCAATTCATAGTATGCGGATACGATCGATACCATATTAGTGAAGTCAATCAAGAGATAGTCGAACTCTATTTTACTAACTCTTTCAGGGAATTTCTCGATCACGAAGTTTTTGATAGCAGTAACCACCTCCTTAACTTTTGGGAGCGTTCTTGATGTTACTATTAATGTCAAGTTATCCTTTGGGTCAGCTTGCTCAATCATACGGTAAGCTATGTTCAAGCCAAGATTGGAAGACGTTCCAGTTATCAATGCCACTTTGGCGTCCTTTATGAGAGACATTTTAAAATATATGTTTTCTTTTCTTCTGAAACCCTTACAAACAAGAAAAGAGTAATAATTGAACTAATACACTGGTATTGTGCTCAAGTCAAGAAGTGACTTACGATTCGTTTTAAATATCACAAT
Source organism: Scheffersomyces quercinus (assembly GCA_030556775.1). Lineage (NCBI taxonomy): Eukaryota > Fungi > Ascomycota > Pichiomycetes > Serinales > Debaryomycetaceae > Scheffersomyces > Scheffersomyces quercinus. Next base: position 588,759 of record JAKTUQ010000011.1, on the reverse strand, counting down.
TAACCTCTCGTATAATTTTCTTTATTATGTATTGTTCGTATAGTAGAGAATATTTAGTATTTTTCACGCGCTCGCATTAAACGAGGGAACGAGATGTTGCAGGGTTGCAAAAAGGATGCAAAATGAGATTTTAGGGGGAGTAATGTTGTCGTGATGACAGGAGAGGTGGTTATAGTATTTTACTTTATGCTTCTGTAGATGATGCAATACTAGAAGGTTAGAAGGGTAGATCCATTGGGGAATACTCCCTTTGCAATAAGAGATTTGGCATTACACTGTTCTTACTCTCAAATCGTTTATTCTACTAATCCTATGCTAACCAGATATCCTCCCATGTAATGTTCTTACGCACCGCATTGGAAAACCCTTCGTGATATTTCACCCAGATTCTCGACATCTTCAACTCAGCGTCTTTCTTCGGTGCTGTATTCAACTGAGTGTGGAAACCCTCGTATTTTTCCTTAAAAAAATCTACACTACTAGACATTCTGGCTCGCTTCTTCTTTTCCTCCAACTGTTCAATTTTCTTCTCGTCTTCCTCAATGCTTACAAACGATCTCTTACTTGATTTGCGGGCCATGTCTAGCCTCTCTAACTCTGCTGCTATTAGTGGGAATAGCTGCTGTCTCTTGGTTTGATAATGCTTGGATAATGTAGAAATAGGTATTGGGACATGTGGATCCTCAAAATGCACAAATTCATCCCAATTTGGATAATATTGAAGAAGAACTTGACCTGTTTCAAGATCTCTTTGGTTTTCAAGACGAATTCCAAACTCTTTTACCAAGCTGGCAACCTTCTCTATGGAATCTTTCTCGAAATTCTTCATTCTAGCCTTAGCCTTCGCTGAAAGATCTGGAGAAAGCATCTTTGAAAGTAAGGGAAGAAAATGCATGACGAAAGTATCAGGGTTGACTCCTAGTGCTAACCTTGAAGAAATTGGAATCTTGTCGATAATTCTTTTTGCGGTTGCCTCATTTTGGCGTCCCAATTCAAAAGATTCATAGTCAAGACTCTTCTTTACGAACGGCTCTGTATTGGGATTCCTCGAACTGTTAATCTCACTGAACAAGGACCATGCTTTTAAACCAACCAATCCCGAATACTGTGATATATCACCTCCTGTACCTCCATTAAAATTGTCATAAAAGCCTAACCAATCACTGAACTCGGCAGGTTTCTTTAAAGAATCATCTTGAAAATGAACTATATCTAGGTATTTGTGGAAACAGCCTTTCATCACCTTGTCAAAGGAATTTGGGCTCCCTACCACCGACTTACAAGTTCCGTTCATAAAAGAGTCAAAGAGAATATTGAAATTATCATCTTTCGACATCAGGCCATCTCTTTTGAATAGAAGTTCTACCATTGCAAACCACGACATTTGTTTATCTATGAGCAATCTATTGACACCGCCCTTCTTCGAAGAGTTCCCCAGAGAGGTACTCTTTCCTCCATTAAATTGCATATAGTTGAGCGATGCTCTGATGTCTCCGTCGCAAACTTCAACTATCTCCCCAATATCTTGGTAATCAAGTTTTAAATTCTCTCTCTCGTTTATCCACATGAGATAATCTTTGATCGATCTCATTGAGTTTCCACTTGCTTTCTTTGACGAATTGGCAGGAAGGATTATCGGTTTTTTGAACGCAATGATATCACACAATGGCCGCAATTTTTCCATGGGAGAACCACCAATTCGGTTAGTGTTAGTATTATATATATCATTGGCAATACAGATAATTGGTCTGTTTAATATGAAGTCCTTTTTCTTTTTCTTGTGTTTTCTATCTGTTTCTGTAGACTCCTTCGAATTTCTTGTTGTGCGTTGGTCAGCTGTTATCAATTCATTTAAAACTTTAATTATGTCATTGGCATTAATAGCAGAATCTATCTCATCAATTACCAAGCATGATGGTTTTCCGTTTGAAGTAATGCTATTAGAGGTCAAAGCATTCATAATCTTTAACTTTAATGCCACACTAACGTTGCTTCCTCTTCCAAATTCAATACTTCCAGCCTGTGGAAGCGTGTCCATACTATTCGCAGCATTAAGTTCTTCTACAGAATAGCCCATTTGCTTGGCTAAGATGTGAATGGCTGAGGTCTTACCTATTCCTGACGGACCATGAACCAATAATATCTTTCTATGAGTTCTATTCCACGAATCACGAAACTCCTCCTGAGCGAGTTCTTCACCAAATACGACAGGAGACCATTTCCTTAACCAATGGAGAATCAGACGATATTGTCTATCATTCCCTGCTGAACACAATTGAATAAACGAGTTCGGTCTGTACTTCTCTGTCCAGACATCAGATGTCTTTATTACTTTCTTGGGCTCATCGTTTTCTATTTCGTTTAATCTCTCTTTATTTGCTTTCAATGAGCTTCTCAACTTGGCCCTGCTGAAGAGATCATCCATGTCCATTATTGACTCAGTGGTGCTTAATGACGTTTCTGAGATATCTAGCACCTTTCTTGCTTTGGGTTTAAGTTTAATGGTATTGCCACTGAATAATCGAACTTCCTTCATTCTTTTCGAGCAAGGAGCTATGTCAATCTCTTCAGTTATACTTCTTGTGGTCTCGGCCAGGATTTCCACATCGGTGGTACTGCTATTAGCGGTTGAAGCTCCATCTCCTGTCACTAGGTCAATGTCTTTTGAAGATACAGTTGAGATTCCATCATCAATATGGGGGTGAGAAAGCCCAAAAAGTGACGATTGACTAAATGACAAACTGTCGAGATCCATTCCTAGAAGATTGTCACTCGCCATGTCTATAATATTGTCTATAATCCAATCTTCTTATCTTACCTTCTTACTAGCATACTCTATTTACAGAGTCTGATGAAAAACAAAATATTTAATACGCGTTTTTTATTGATGTTTTCCGATCGAGAGAAGCGCGCATATTTTGTATTGACTGCAAAATATATTTGATGATAGAGTTGTTTGAACTGATAAGTGTAGTGCCTTTGTAAAGGTATTTATAAGGGCGGGCAACCTAAGTACTCTAGTGTAAGGTTATTGCTATCGGTTCTTCAGCCTTTCAGATTGCTCGACTACTAGAATGCCTTAATGAATGCTATATTGACTTTGATTAATGTTATATCTGTTTTATCTGTCTGTTATATAAACTCTATATCTACTCTGCTCCAAAAGTCTTGAGCTTGATCTCAGGTTGACCACTAACCTCTGCTAGTCCCGAGCGGTCAGGGCTCTGCTTGACCAACTCTTCTATCAATGCCTTCTGAGAATCGCTCAAGGTGCTCGTAACGACCGCCTTAAAACTCTGAGGGTCGTGCTTCACAAGGAATAACAATCTCTCATGGAGATATCCTTTAGAAAGCAAATTCGTTTCCCCGTATTTTGCTAGTAGCGGGATCAAGATTGAGTATAATGCTACCAGCCTATTCTCATCTGTGACATGTTTTGTGAACAAGAACAAGATCTCAAACCCGATCTTAGGATCTAATTTCAGTTCTTCCTGGTTCGCATTTCCTAAAATTTTGATTAGATCAGTAATCAAGAACTTCACAGCTGGGACCTGTACCTGAAGTTTGCTAGAGTACAGAACCAACGATTTTATACATTGGAGGCCAATGGAAGCAGAAGAGCTAGACTCAAGAAGACCGATCAATGCCGCACTCACATCTTTGGAGTCTCTCTCATTGAGTTTAACATCTCCCGAGGTAAGCAAAATTATTGTAGTAATCACTGAATAGTTTTGTTCCGAACTTATTTGGTAATAATCATCTATGACACTTCTGAAAGTGTCCACCAAGTGGAAATCAAAGGATTTTGATTCAGTGACAATTTGTTTCAAATGTGGCATAATCACTGAAATCAAAAGTTTGTTCTTTGACTGATAAATCTTTGCAAATATGTAGATCAAACACGAGTACAAATCTGTTTTCACTACATCTGCAAACCCTGACATCATTTCAACTAATCTCTCTAAAGTCTTCTTCAATACCAAGAGGTTTGGTGCACTATCGGCATGCTTCAAAATCAACTGTTGCGACTCATTGCTGGGATCATAGTCGGATCTAAGGAATGGGAGAATACCAAAGAGTGGAAGCATTCCCACTCTGATCAATTCGAAGAGCTTATCAAATCCATTATCAATATAATCTGGATGGCCTCTTAGGTATGTCTCAAAAATATTTGCGATGATATCAACTAATTTTACTTGCACTTCGGTATCATCATCAATCAATATCAACCTATCAAATAGATCCACTACTTCGCCGAAGATTTCATCGTTGAAAAGCAACTCTACCAAGCCTGGGTTGTTGACCAATCTTTTGAGCGATACTAAGATCTCAGACACATTCTTGTTTCGAATGAGCGACTCAACGCATTGACTAAATAATACGAAAAAGAAATTTTGTGCATCGTCTCCTAAGTACTCATCGACAAACTTACTGTCCCTTTCCAATTCCATGCTCAAGACACTGATAAAATTAATCCAGTAATTGCTGTAGATTTCCAACTCCTTGTGAGAACTCTCGTTGTACTTCAAGGAAGAATATTCTCTCAATACAAAGATCCACAAGGAAGTCAATAATGTTGCATATTTGTCCAATATATCAAGTAACTCTTTTTCAATCGACTCAGGGTCCTCCAGGGCATCTATTTTCAAGAGAGCCCAGCAATTCAAAATGGACAACTGAATCGATTTTCTTCCATTTTCAGACATATCCTCCAAGAAACTGAACTTGAGGAACTTATTCGATGAGATTTCCTCGAGTAAGTATATTAACGTCTTCAAAATCCTCTGCTTTGAGTAGAACTTGATTCTAGGTAAACTAATGAATTTCGAACAGACATTAATGGTATTCACAATTACCCTGGAGTCATTTCCTGGAGTGAAACATGGAATTAAGGCACTGATAATTTGTGCCTGTTGTTGTTCGAGAATTGAAACTCCAGGGTATAATGGATCGGGCAAGTGTCCAAATAACCCAAGTGCTTTGTCTAATAGGTTTATGCCTCTCAATTTAATGTCGGTAATTGGAGAAGTCGAGCCAAGGAAGGATATCTTAACTATGTCTGGAATCTTACTCTTCAAACTTTCATACAATTGCGAATTTTTGCTTGACAACTCAAGTAGATGGTTCAATAAATCATAAATAAACAATTTAAATTCCCAGGTTATAGGCTCGTTCTTGTCGGACTCATCGTCACCCTCCCCAACAATATTTTCAATTTCTTCATCTTTGAAATCTACGTTATTGACTGCTTTCTTTTTTTGCCTTTGCAGTAATGGCAATAACTTCTGTTGGTAATTCAACTCAATAAATGGTCCTATCAATTTCTTTGAGCTGCATCTGAAAAGTGAGCTCAAAATCACAAACCAATTCAGATCCAAACTAGACTCTAACCAAAGCTGGATGAACTGTTTCAATTCTGGGCAAGGCTTGATGTTCATGGACACCCATAGCATACTTACACTCTCCTTGCTTAAGACATTTGTACCAAAAATCTTCAATAACTCAACGTAACATTCATATGATGCCCGGTACAAATCATAACTCGTGTTGAAAGGGAAAATGGCATCTCTATGTAAAGAAGTTGGAGAAACCGATGCTAGTCCAATTTTCAAGTTCTTTGAGATGATTAAATTAAGCAAATCAGCAAAGATTGGGATTTCACCATCAATCAATTTAGGATCAAAAATAATTAGCTCTTGAAACAAGCCGAGCAAATGTCTGAATACCTCCACATAATCCTTTGCTGTAGCTAATCCTATACCTTGACTTAGAGCCATGATGACGTTTTTAATGTATGTTTTATCAGATGCCGTCCAATCACGTAAACTTGGACCCAAAGATGTCACAAACAATCTAAGCAATTCAGTTGTCAAGCCAATAGACCTATATTTGCATTTCAAATTCAGTAGCAATTTGTTTTTCACGTCATATGTAAAATTGTCATTCAAGTAATTAATGTATACCCTATCCAAAACGGATGGAATAAAGCTCAAGTTATCTATGTTATTCTGGAAAAGAATGATCATAGCAGTTAAGGAATAGTGGTATACTACTGGACTTGGATCCTTCAACAACTGTAAAGCGATGTTGTATATATCAATAAAGCCGTAGTGCGTCTGCTTGTAAATCTTGGATAATATCAAAATGGAGTATCCTCTTTGAATAGGGCTAGCGTTTGTCACAATATTATTCACGTATTTGTTTATCAACTCCGTAGCATACTCCTTCGAAGACACCTTCGCAGCCAATGCTACAGTATCTGCATTTATACTGAGTATGTTAGCATTCTTACCTTCAATCTTCGAAAGAATATCCAAGAAAACTTCAACAACTTCCTTATCCAAGCTCATTTTTTTCTTCACGATATTATTCAATGTCCCATGAAGTGCGACAGCAGTGTTGACTTCTACTGCTTTCAATCTAAGTGGATCTATTGACTTTGCTGTCAAAGAGTTCCGTAATTGTTCTGAGAGGGAGAACTGAATCTTTAAGCTCAAGTAAGGGAAAACCAATTGGAACAACTCTATAGAAAGATCCACTATTGAAGCAAGCAATGTTGTGGAGTACTTGCTATTCGAGGAATAATCCTGAATCAAAAAAATCGAAGGATCGTAGTTAATTGAGTGGTCCACTGACGTGAAAATAAGTCGTTCGAAATAATCAATCCATAAGTTAAAGTTTTTCTTAGTCTCAGTTTCAATTGACACCTTTGGCAATGGTATAGAGGTTTTGGTGAAGGAATCATTATAGTATAAACCGTCAACTAATGAAGTAGATTCTGCAATGGGAAATTTAGTCAACAACTCATCTATGTTATCTGTATAGTCTTGGAATTTACTTGTAATACCAAAAGAGTAGTTATAATCCTCTGATAGAACAATCGAGCTGTCATCATAGTCACTGATCTTGGGAGAGATACTCTTCTTGGAGGTTCTGGTCTTGTCTTCGATGCTGTACAATCTGCTAAACACTTTGGTATCACTGAACACTTTCAATAAGAAAATTACCATATTGGAGTTGATATCATTTTTCAAGAATGTGGCCAACTTATGGAAACTTTGTAAGATTATCTTTTTGCCGTATAGGATCAAACTGATGAGAGTTTTTTCAAATGATAATCTATTGTTATATGCGTAGTTGGAATATTGCAAGTTGTTGATTAAATTTGGGTTGTACTCGCTCTCATTGAAGTTCTGCCCATTGAAATTGGTTACTGATCCCACAACTTCTATGTTACTCTCTAAGTAAGACAAATAATTATAAGATTTAGTCAACAAGAATTGGATCTGTCTAAGCGATTCAGGAGTAAGTTCTACAGAGTTTAAGTAGTTCAACAAGCATACCAAACTCAGGTTTCTCAACTTCAAATTATCCACGATCTCGAGTCTTTGACCCGCTTCAGACACAGATCCAGCAGACGAGCTGATAAATTGTGATGTTAAAAGTCCTTTCCAGAAGACAAGGAACTGTGAAGAGTTAAGTTTGACATACTCGGATTCATTGTAGAAAGTCACTAAAGATGAAAGGATCACCCAGCATGCCGAGTTCTTCAAGAAGTTACTGCGATTGTTGTTATTGTTATGCTTCAAGTTCTGGGTACAAAAACTCAATATCTTGACTATTGTAGCATTTTGCAACAATCTCCATTCGGTTTGTTTTATCAAGGACGAGAGAATTAATGAAAAACTTAGTAATCTGATTGAAGCCAAGCCACAAATATTCTCATCCTTCTTCGATGAGTCATTTGTCGTATCCTTTTCATTCTCCGAGCTCTTATACTCCTGGTTGACCAATCTAAATGTCTGAAGTATTAATTGATTAATTTCCACTTCATTGTATCTTGCATAATGCAACAAAGTTTTCAATGCATAATTACGAATATATGAGTTGTTGTTGATGATCAATTTGAGAAGTATGTCTCTTATGAAGGAGGGTTCTCTGGCAGTTTGCTCTTCAAACTCATCGTCGTCATCTTCATTCTCAGTATTTGCTGTAGACTTATGTTCATCCGTGCCCGTACTAATCTCTTCATCCTTATTTCTAACAATAGAATTGAAATTGATACCATATGGAAGTAACAACTCTACTATGAATAAGAGCAAATACGTTTGGTATGAATTATGGTATGCCCTGACTTCCCTGTTGCGCAAGTCCTTGTTTCTGCTCTTTGTACTGCTCTTGGATTTGAAATTGAAGAGAGGGTTCTCTCTCTTTCCTTTGCTGATAGATGGCCCCGAGCTACTGTGTGGCTCGTACTCACTAGATACACCAGTGCTACCAGAGCTTAAGTTGAACTTGGAGTATACATAACCAGTAAGAATTTCATGACAGTTAGAGCCACTTTCCTTAATTATGTAGTCGATAAAGGTTTTCCAGTGGCATAATACTTTGTTCCATTGTTGGTTCTGAAGGTGGGTATCTATCTGGTTAAGTTCACTGAAACGAGCTAACACAATGTCCAAGATGTAGGCGAGATTTGTAGACAAATATTCGGGGTTTTGGAACTGTTCCAATTGGATGTATAAAATCATAGTCTCTACTATACTCGTTTGGAAAATAAGCATTTCTGTGTTGTCTTGGATAATGCCCTCGCTATCGTGAAGCGTAACGGTATTTGTATCTTTCCGCAACTCCACATTATCCAAATCGTCGGGATCATACTGTATTGTAAGAGAAACATCCCAACAATTGAGAGAAGGCATTATGTACAGCGTTACCAAATACTCAATGGGGTTGAATTTTCCAACAGGAACAAAATTAATGAAGAGATTGGCTAGCATTTCGATTGTTGATATCCTTATTTCCTGCGAGAAATTAGCCAAACAATAGTAGAAAAGCTTTTCGTGAGTATTAAGTAAGTTTGTCTGGAATGTGTGCTGTTGGGCCATTATCGATTCTGGTTTGAGCTTCGAACCAGCCAGAGAGGAGGATGTCAGCATAGCTAGAAGGTTCTCATAGTTTGTGGAAACAGAGAGAAGGAGAAGATTCTTGAGGCATAACACGTAATTTTTCTTAAGAAGAACAGAAGACGTTCCGGTCTCCGCGCTATCTACTTCGACCTGGTACTGTATTGGAATCAGGGTGATACTCTTAGCAACGATCTTAAGCAATTTTGCCTGAAACTTGTCATCAATATCAGCTTTCGTGGCATTTTTTGTAATTGAATTCAAAAGAAACACAAGAGAGCTATTCACGGAAGGGCTCTTTTTTATGATCTTGTAGATTTGTGTTACTGAGTAGTTGACCAACGACCCCAAAGAGTTGGGGTATGCTTCATAAAGGTCAATGAGAATAACAATGGAGATTTCCGATATTGGAGACAAATCTCCGTTTTCATTGAGGGTCAAGTGGTTCAACAAACTATTTGCTGTATCATACACCTTGGTAGGCAAGTGATTGAAAATTAATATCAAATTACGAGACACCAAGCGGAAGATGTTCAACGAAAGCTTTTCTGCCAATTGAGCATTAGCCTCCAATTCTGTTGGATCTTTGGACTTCTTGGACTTGCTATTGGTTTCAACATTGAATTTTTCAACTAAACTGGTCAATTGGCTCAAATAGGCTGTGTACTTGAAGAGCTCGATCTCTGATCCAGAAGTAAGCTCACCATTGACGTTGACCAAGTAATTAAACACTTGTGTTTTATCAAATCGGGCAAGAAGATCAGTGAATTGACCAGCGTCCATTGTGGATTATTCGGCTCAATTTTATTATTGTTGGAACCTTCGATTGATAGGAAGAAGAAAGAACACCTTAGAGATAGTTACCATTATGGAGTATTTGGATATTTTGGAGACACTCGTAAAGTGTGTTGGCATGTTCTAGATCCGGGGAACCGGGTGTAGCGGTGCGACGATGTGAGTAAGTAGCCGTCAATGGGTCAACACAGAATTGACTCAATAACAAAAGGGCATTAACAAGTTGAATGGTTACATATAGAGTATCTATGACTAAGTACAACATACATTTACTATTTGGAGTGTTTACCTAGCCAGAAATCATAGTACCAGTCATCCTTATTAATACTACTAATAATACTCCTTTAGTTAACATCGACTTCATATCACGTGATTGATTCCACTCCCGAAATTCACCACACAATTCCGACCTTCAACGCGACTCCTTCTGACACAACTTTCGGTTAACACACGAAGCCATAACACGGTTGGCTGCAACGCCTATATCTGCTATTTTATGTATGGGATGATAAAGTCGTTGAAGGGTGCTACGCAAATCTAATAATTAATAAGCTTCATAGTAATGATAATTAATATTGCAATTTCTATTAACCATTGTATAAATCTATTTTCTTGCTGGTTTTTGGCTTATCCTTGAAACTAAATCGCCTGATAATATTGGGGGAACCCTCTATTGTGCCAAGAGGGATCCCACCTCTTTTTGTATGCAATTGATCTTTTGAAGACTTGTGCCTCAACTCCCCTTTTATGTCGGTGGTATCCAGACTGCGACGTGACTGTGGAGTGGGATTGTCAAGTATCTGGTTCAACCGTCTATACGACTGAGACGAGGACGATAATGACCGCGGCCGTTCTGGCACCAATGTAGTCGTTGGGGAATTCTGTGCGCTATGCAAGCTTAAATGCACTGAAGATGGTGACTGTAGTGTTTTGGAAGACGTAGAAAGGATATATGCTTGTACTCCCTCATTAAGGTTCTTTATGCCCTGTAAGGAACTTGATTTCTTCAAAGTTCCTTTAGGATAATTTGAACTCTGTTCAGCATCAAGTGGTGGCCCTTCCTTCAACACAGCTCCCAAACTCACCATCAGGGTATCAGCTTCTATGACATCGTTCCTGTGAATGTCTAATTCTTCAACTCTTTGTTGTAGCTCTTTAACTTGGTTTTGATAATTGCTTATGTACAATTGCTTCTCCATTCCAGCCTTGCGTTCTCTTTCATAATCATTTTCGACTAATGCTAACTTCTCCAATAACTCGCTATTGAATTGGTTTGCTAATTCCAATTTACTATTTAACATTCTGTCATTACTCTCCATGCTGTCATTCGTTATTTCCACGTGTACCAACTGTTGCTTCAATTGATTTATCATCTCATCCTGCTCCTTGAATTTGGCTGAAGATAGCTCCTGTAGTTCGTTAATTTCTCTGGTTAGACTCATTACTTTTGAGTTTGCTATTTGTAGGTTTTCTTTTGAGACATCCAATGCTGTTTGCAAGGTACTGTTTGCCTTCTCAAGCCCTTGAAGTTCCTCTTCCAAGACCTGTTCCAATTCTTTGCTCGACTCCTGAAACTCGCTCAACACTGCTTCAAGCTCTGAAACCCGTAATATGAGCTCATCTTTGCTAAACTCCTCCAATTCTTCGCCTGTCATTCTTTAATCTTTAAAACCACTTTCATGGCAGTATCTGAAGTAGCCTAATTAACTGATTTGAAATATAAACAGAGGGCATACAGTATTGTTAATGTGCAGGATTTGATGTATAGATTATGAGTTAACTAAGTAGTACGAGTTATTAAGAACAGAGAGTTATAACTAATACGAAACAGTCTTACATATTAGATAACCATTGCATTATCCAATGATGAGATTTGATTTGATCTAAATCCTGGGAGGAAAATCTGGGATGGAACCTCCAGCTGTATTGAAGCCAATGGGTCTGAGAAGTAACTGAGTACCGCCATCTGCACAGTACTTCGAATTCTGTTCTAGGGTACCCAAATAGACGTTTCCTTGTGCAAAACTACCAGCACCACCGCTACAAACGCACCACTCTGAGCTTCCCTTTACTAGGATCTCATCTCTTTGGACTGTAAAGCAATCTTCTGATAAATTCTTCTGATCCGTTAGCTCTAAGCGATTGGTCTCGTTGTTCACAGTTAAGAATCTGCCAGGGATATTAGTCAGCTCCAAACTTAAGTCCTTGTAGATAAACCCACTGACATTGTAGATCTTGGGATCTATGGAGTTGTCTAGCCCTAAGCTATGAAGGTCGCTGCCATTGTATACTAGGTATTGGGAGCCAATCTGTTGAAGTGCGCTGATTTTCTCTTTCAACACTTGATTCGTTATTTCACTGCCTATATCGTGAGCCGGTTTGTATGCAACCAAATAGAATACTTCTGATTGATTCTGGCTTCTTGTGTTGAGATCTGGAATCAGGAGTGCAATCGCATCTGAAAGTAGCAGCAAGGTTGCAAAAATTTTGATCACGTTTGGTAACTTGCCAATCATTTTTGAAGTTTCAAAAATCTTGTCTGAATGTTCCAATGGTTACATCTGAGACGGAATCTATAGATATTTATAGTGGTATATTCTGGATATATGTGGCAGTTATGCTGTATAGGTTTCTTTTCATCGAAATCGAAAAATAAGGCAACCATTTCGCTATTTTGGGTAAATTTTGCAATCTAATTTTTAGAATTGCAACCCAACGCACACACCTGTTAATGGCTGCGAGTACAACTAACAACCGTACCAGATTTCATTTCAAAGTATTTTAATCCCTTACTTTAAAGCTTATCATAAATGAAATGCATATCCCCATTCCCTAAAATCTTCCAAATAATAAATACATTAGCCCTGGTTTCTTCCATAATATGAATCATCCGTTCCATCTGGGTAGAAACACCAAGAATCACATGTACGCGTAATTCTGAGACTGTATATTCTCAGTCCCTCAGTCTTCTCAAACCAAGGAGTCCAAAAACTTCATTGTAAACAAAGTGTTACCCGCCGACTACTCGTTTTGTTAAAGTAGGGTAACACTTGTGATCAGAGTGGTTGCAAAACTATATATCAGAGTGGAAGACAACAGCAAAGTATTCTAACATAGTATGGATGCACAACAGGAAATAGGTGGAGCACATGCTCTCCTCCAACTTGGTTCTAAGCAGAAAGATGATGGCATAGACGATTCTATTGATGGCATCTCTCACGAAAATGATAATGGTGAAAGCGTTAACGATAATACCAATGACAACACGGGAGAGAAACTCCCTGACCTCAACGATAATGTCAACCACTCAGACGATGATCTATCCGACTCAAAGAATCAGCAGATTAATGATGCGGTAGAAGCTGCTGTCATGAGATATGTCGGTGGAACATTGGACTCTGCTGTTCACGACTCGAGTTCGAAACGTGGGAAGAGAAAGATCCACGATGAAATCATCAACAACATCCACGATTTCAACCAGTGGACCGGCTTTTTGGAGGACACTATTAATGACAACACTAACGAAGACTACGAAGCCTATGCGCAACACCAATCGCCACCCCAAAGCAAGTCCAATAAGAAGAAAAAGAGAAGAACACAGTCAGGTACAAGTGATATAGATCCCGAGCTTGAGGCTTTGGACAATAGTGAACATGACCAACTAGTAGAAGCTGCCATAATGGATGCTAGAGAGTTAACCAGACACATCGGAGGGCATGATGGGCACAACAATACGGGAAGCGCTTCTGATTCCATCTCTGCAATTACTCAGTTGGCACAAGCAGCTACGTCCGTGTCAGGAGGAGGATATAAAAAGAGTAACCAGAAGTATAGAAAGAACAACATGGAGACTATGTCTAATCTTCAGATGAAGTCCGGTTCCTCGGGGCATGTGAAATTAAGACCTAAATTCAACAATTTGACCAGTGTTGAGTCGTTGGTTGAAATAGCTTCCGCGGAGGCTTGTGACTGGTTTAATTCTCTACCTGATAACACAGGCAAAGGTCCGCGTAAATTCTCCGAAGTTGAGTTGAGTGCCTTGGATCACTTTATCGACGGCTATTGTCATTTACACAAGTGGACTCGTGAAGACGTCTGCAATAGAATCTGGTCCAGCGAAAGAAAGAAAGATAATTTCTGGGAATCACTTACAAAGGTCCTTCCATACAGATCAAGAGCCTCAGTCTATAAGCATGTCAGAAGACAATATCATGTGTTTGATGTCAGAGCAAAATGGTCGAAGGAAGATGACGATCTACTCAGAAAGCTCGCACTTACTCATGAGGGTAAGTGGAAGCAGATTGGTGAAGCAATGGGTAGAATGCCAGAAGACTGTAGAGATAGGTGGAGAAACTATGTCAAGTGTGGTGAGAATAGAACTTTGAATAAGTGGTCTGAGGAAGAAGAGAACAGTCTTAAACAAATAGTAACTGAAATGTTACAGCAGCTTGGAGATAAGGAGAAGGAATCCATCAATTGGACGATTGTTAGTGAAAGGATGCATGGAGTGAGATCTCGTATCCAATGTCGTTATAAATGGTCGAAGTTGGTCAAGAGAGAATCTGCTCTTCGTGCTACGTATATGAATTTGGAAACGAAATCATGGTTACTTCAAAAGTTTCAGAGCATAGGTATACAATCTTTTGAAGAAATAAATTGGGCTGAAGTTGCTCATTCTTATAGACAAGAGCATCCCAAGACCGGGCAACATGATGCTGACTACGACTGGGATGAGCATGATTTTAAGGCTTCCTTTGAGAAAATACGATCAGAGATCAGAGACCATAAGAGAATGCAATTTGATGTACTTTTATCGCGCTTGTTGGAGGATATACATTCTAGACTGAAGGTAATGGATCCTAAGTTATATGGAGATGATCAAAGAGATGAAGTGTTGAAGCAATTGCGTGTCCACAAGGATGCTGTGAGCAAACAGTATATAAATGACGAGAAGGAGAAGAGTTCACATAATAAGCTCGATCCAAATGATCCTGAGTCTATCGCGAATGCCGCCGTCGCTGCAGTTTCTTCGGGAGTAGAAGGAGTCGATGCGCAACAGCAAGCTTACAGCTTGTGGAGATAGAGGAATTATGGTATAGTATTGTATTTATTAGGATAGGTATTCAAGAAACATTTACGTAGAGATCACGTCGTATTAACAGGAATACGAATTTCAGATCAAGAATAAACATAGACAACACAAATACAAATACCCATACGCACTTTTACCACTTTCTGGTGTTTTTCCCCATCATCGGCGAGCTTCTCAATCCACTTACACTCAGAACAATACCTTGAACCCATACCAACACATGAGTGTACCTCCATTTACCTAGCAACATATCACGGTCATATGCCCGAACGCATAGAGAGAATAATACGCTTATCTTACTGTGGTTGTATACACGCCACGAAATTCTAGCGAACAAATCATTTATGCGCAGTGGTATACAACACGTATAAGATGTATATATGTACTTGGCCATAACAACGACATCTATTGAATAGTTATAGTACGTGTTTGTCACCTAGGTAGCTATCTGTTTGGTGTGATATTTCACCATGTTGAACTACGACTACAACGAAGCAGATCTTCTTCTGTTCTACAACTTACAGAGTTTGGACCCAACATCTAAACAACAGTTGAACTTGTCTACACAAGAGGATATTGATCCCCTTGAAATAGCCAAGTTGAGCAAGGATGA
This sequence comes from Scheffersomyces quercinus, assembly GCA_030556775.1. NCBI lineage: Eukaryota > Fungi > Ascomycota > Pichiomycetes > Serinales > Debaryomycetaceae > Scheffersomyces > Scheffersomyces quercinus. The sequence goes on along the minus strand of JAKTUQ010000011.1, from coordinate 573,353 downwards.
ACAATTCAATATCTTAAATGACTTGCTTAATCCAAGCAAAAAGTCAGACTTTAGCGAATCCTACAATGTTCACACTGAACAAGAAATGGAGGACCCATTGAGAGGTCGGGGATCCAACGTCGCCAGAAACTTGGTCAATCAAAAGATCGTTACCAGCGTCCATGACCCCGAATTGAACAGCTACTTGATTGGATCTCAAAACTTCAATTCGCAGAAATTCTTAACAACGGTACATAAGGATACCCCCATCGAAGACTTGACGGCCTCGTTGGGATACCTTGAGCAGAACATTCAGAGTCAAACCAGTGAATTAAAAGGAGTCATTGATGCCAATTTTATAAAGTTTGTCAATTGTAAGAAGGCCATAGATAATGTGTTAGTTGATTTCAAAAACCTGAAAACCAAAGCTCAACAAGATAAGGAAAGTGCTACAGTGTTCAACCCTCAGAGACACAGAAATATTATTAAACAGGAAACTCTCTCGTCTGAACTAGAGGAGGCATTGAAGAATCTCAATATGACCACGGCATTGATGATTAGACCAATCCAGGATAACAAGAATCGAGAGACCAAGTTGAACAAGTTGATCGATTTTGTGAAATCTCATCAATTCTTCTTCGACTTGCCAAGTAACTTGGTTAAATATCTCAGTACACACAATCATGACCTGTTCATTAACGACTATAATCGATTCTTGGTGGAAAAGCAGGAATTTTCCAGCGTCCAAAGAGCCAGATATAATAGTGAATTGGCCAGATTGACAAAAGAGAAAAATGAAGAAGCCATTAGAGCTTTGGACCAGGAACAGCAATTGATCAATACAGCACTCGCAAAGGTTTACGATGAAGTTGATCGCATAACAGATAAATATCGCTCCAAGACATACAAGGAATTGCTTTCTTTGGATCACGAGGCTCCTCTGAACGGTAGAGCAAGGGGTGGTACTTCAAGTGCCAAATTCACCGCGTTGGTCGACAAATTATACCAATTGGACAGCAACAAGAATTTAAATGCCAATAAACCTATTTATGAGTTTCTCTCTGCGCTGTTGGGTGGAATCAACAGTGAATTAGATCACCAAATCGCCAAATATGACAACAAGTTTAGAATGATGCAAAGGAAGTTGAAGGATTATATCAGTTCCTTGGCAGATACCAGAAAAGATGGCTCTCACATTCGTTACATCGGAGAGAAATATACTAGCACCAAAACTGACTTAATGGTGTCGAAACCCATCAAGACATCAGAGGAGAAAAATAAGATTGTATTGGACGTTTTTGATAGCAGTGACAACTTGGACTTGTCATTGATCAATGAGACGTGGTTGGTTCTCCATAATTTCATTCACTACCTTGAGGGTTTATTTTCAAAGAACTTAACAAAATTTGTAAACAACTACAAACACTATTCTCAGTTTAACGTTGACCCTAAAGGAGTGATACGAGACGAATTTGTCAACATCGTAAATAAAGTTAGTCTTGTGTTAGTCACTCTTTTCGAAAATGAATCTTCGAGTGAAGCAAATCAACTAGAATCCACTCCTAAAGATTATCAATTGTTCTTACCTCACTACACAAACTCCTTGTCCACAGTCTTCTACTTATCGAATGTCAATCAAATGCTTAACAAATTGTTCACTACTTTGGGAGAGCTTTCAGGGAATATGGGAAACGTCAGCAAGTATGCTGATACGAATAAGGTCTTGAAGAATTTGAAGGGTGCCTCTACGAAGACCAATCAAAAGATTATTGAGGCAGTGTGTTCTGTGTGGGTAAATGACTGCTCCCAGTTTTATGAATTAGAGGACTGGAGTCTCAGCACAGCTGAAGTTGATAGTCGCGAGAACGATGGATCAACTTACACTAAGTTGATGGACATCATAGACTATTATCAAACTTTTATTTTGATCAAGTTAGCTGCGCTAACTATCAATAAAGAAGATACGAATTCGGACTTCAGGATTGTCTCGTCTTATCCTAGTAAGAGAATGTTGATGAGTATTGAAATTCAATTCATGAGAAGTTTGAATATAATAGTTGATTCTGTAATGAAGAAGTACACTATTGAACGTAAGAAAGATGAAGACGTTATTGCCAATGACAATGCGACTTTTAAGGTTTTGTCCATGAATAATTTTGATAAACTTTCAAGAATAACATATCCAAAATTGATCAAGAAGTTCGATGAATTGTTTGCTAAGGACTTGCTGAGCCAAAGATTGAAATTATTCGCCGATATCGACAAGGCAAGTTTAACTATTTTTGATGACATTCTGAACAGAGAAAAATTGTGGATTGGAATCCAAGTTGCAAACTTTTTCAATGCTAGTAAAACTGAAGGAAAGGCAATTAAATTGCGTGTTGATGGGTTCATCTACGAGATTCTTATTCATTTTGTCAGGTTAATCAATAAAGTTAAACCCATCACTGGAAAGGAGATTTTCATAACTATTATTAACGACCTTCAATCGAGTTTGTTGAAGAGTATTTTAGACAATTTGAGGCTGGCAGATTCGTTTTCCGCGCTAGCTTTAGTGAATTTAAAAATGGATGTTAATTTCTTCATGGAGGTGTTTGAAAACTCCAAAACATTGAAATTCAGCGATGCTACATTCAAATTATTGGAGGTGTTATTGAATACTATTGAAGAGAAATACAACAGTTCTCATGACAGGTTCGATTATTCGAAAGCTGACTTTGACTCCATTATGTACCAGAACTTGAAGGATTCCGAGAATGAATTTGACTGCTTTTGAATTTATATAGTTTGCCCACTTAAATGGATATTTGACATTTACATGACTACAATAATCAATTTTTAATTCACGTGTAATATAACCCTAAATTTATACGTAAAAGAAAAACTACCGGAACCCAAACCGGCAGCGAATAAAAAGTACAGCTCGGCTGCTAAATAGATTCCTATTTTCAACAAAACAATAAAGAGGACCCAATTTCTTTATTGCATTGTAAAGAATCATATTTAAATATACTCCCAACTTCCCCCTCCAAGTAGAAAGTTGTTTGATGTTTGAAGAATGGAGAAATATTTCTCATCATATGGTAGCGACCTTAAGAAATAAAAGTAAATATTTTGCAACTACTCCCATATTTATATGTGTGTGTGTGTGTGTGAAATTGGGAGCCTGAAGCGAAACCTCTAAATTTAAATCATAATTTCATTACCTTATAAAGAGTCCTTCTTCTCACTTGAACCAGCGACAAAGTTTTCTCTAACAAGAGATTGTTCTTCTTCGTCGTCTTGACCAAGGTTGGTTTGTCTGACTTTGTCGAATAAAGCTTCTTGCTCTTCTTTGGTCAAATCGTTCTTCTTCTTACCCTTGACGTGGTACATTGGGTTCAATTGAGCCATTGTTAAGTTCTTGAGGAATGGCAAGTGACCAGTCTTCTCTTCGTACAACATCAAGCAGATAACAGAAATAATGAACAACCAGTAGACGTTGTAAGAAATAACGGAACCATAGGTAGCAGAATTTTGCCATCCCAACAAAGCGTTAAACACATCCCAACCGTTGTCAATTTCTGGGTTGCAACAGTTGACGTGCCAGACACTCTTAGAGATATCATAGGAACCTGGACCTGAACCTTGCTCAGCAGCATCACCACCAGTCTTGTTATTGTAGATGTGTTGCTCGAAACCCCAAACACCTCTGGAGAATAATCCAGCGGCGATCAAGTACAAGATACAAGTGGAAATGATCAAGAAAATTTGCAACGACACAGTGGAACCGGAGTAGTACAAAAGAGTACCAACAACGATACCAGCAATTAAACCGGTAATAACTGGAATTGGGAAAGCAGTGGCCGGAGAGTTCAAACCGACACCACCAACGAAGACAACTGCTTCTAAACCTTCTCTCAAACAAGTGATGAAAGGTAAGATGAACATACAGTATTTCTTAGCAATGTAGCCGATCTTGAATCTGTCCTTCTTCTTGTCAGGAACCTTGGTCAAAGATCTGGCCAACTTAATTCTCCACTTTTCCTTCATCTTGTTGATACGTAACATAGCAAGACCCATAAGAGAAATCAAGACTGTAGCGATAATACAGAAGATACCTTCCCATAAATCTTCAGACTTGGACCAGATATCATTACCAAGAGAGTAAAAAGCACCGATAAATGCACAACCAATAATAAGACACACTATCACCCCTAGAATAGACCCCCACCAAACTTGTCGGACTAATTTCTTATAGATGACGGGGTCTTGGGTGGCAGCACCTAAACCTTGCTTAAGGAATGCCAAGAGAACCGACACCACAACGACGGCTTCCAAGGATTCTCTAAAAACAATAAAGAAAATTTGAACGTTGAAAACGTTAACCATTTTGTTCTAGTTTTCCTTTGATATAAGAGAATTCGAGGTTACTCCGAATGTTCCTTGCTACTAAATACAAAAAGTGGGTTGGAGGGGGATAGTTGCTTCTCTTAAGGAAGAGAGGAACAGTTTAGTAGTGAAGTAGGAATCAAGAGATAACTATGTTGAACTTCTACAACTTCAAGAATAGTCAGAGATTTTCCACTAAATTTATACTATCCTTGAAGCACGGCAATAACTTCCAGTACGAAGAAATTACCCACATCCCGTTTGGGGCATGTGGAAATTTGGCCCCCCCTAAAGCCTTTTGAGAAAACTTTTAGGTTTATTAATGCATGTTAACAATTATCTCTTCCATCAGTCGCATGAAATTAGCCAATGGGTTGCTCTATTCGAGCGGGAGGCTTCGTAATTTAAGGGTATGCTTCATTTTTATTGGTCAAACTAAGATATGCAACCTCAATATTTTTATCTGATAAATCAGTACCCAAAAAATTCTTATTCCGGGACGAGGTCCATCCGACCAGCGGTTAGAAATGGTTTATGTATAAATGTCGACATTGAAGATGTAAGAGACTTCTGTTCCTCTTCTACAAATGGCACAGATTATATCAGTATCTGAATTGTTATCTAAATTTGTCTAAACTGATAGCTAAGAAAATAACAGATAATAGGCATGTGTCAAACGTCTTCGGTTGTACCAAAATTTCTTGGTAAGTCTTGGAAAAATTTGACGTTTTTCAATAGATGGACCGGAAATAAAGGTTATGCGCGCTGGTATTTTTTAAGCCTATACCTGTTTCAGTTGTACATCCGTTCCCCGTTGGCTGGATCCAATTGGCTAGACACAATCTACTTCGTATGCCTTCTAGCGCTGGCCATTGCGTGATATCCGAGATCGCATAGATCTTAGTGCAAGCGTGAAGAGGTACGGAAGAAGTCGCCGGTTCGCCTAGAATTATTAAACTGGGATGCCACTAGGCATTGTCCGAAACTCCATAGATACGAAAAAGAATCCAAGCGCGGCAGTTTGTTCCGCTCACTAACTTACTCGTTTAAATGGTTTGCAATAGTGGGCTTTTAAGATTAAGCTTTCAGCATTAGCATTGTTCTCTTAATGAGGTTTGATTTGCCCCTCGTGCAGCAGGAAGAATGTGGGCTCGTGGTCGAGCTTTGGTACAGACATTGGGTTGAAAAAACATATGATATAGCTAGTATGTAACATAGCGTACTTAATTACATTAGTCTTCCGACTGCTAATTTCTCCGAAATTGAAGCTACAAGTCAACCTTTTTTATATCACTAAATAGCCCTTATGGAGAACTCTCATGTCTTACCGGTAACTTACCAGGGCGTTGAATCCCTCGTCTCACCAATGCCTGCCTGTACCGCCTTCAAAACCGTTAGGACCTCAGCATTTTGCAACTCACTTTATTGTGATTACGTAATAGCACCCGAAAAGTAATCTGTAGCATCTTTCAGTACTATGAATATGAAGTACTAATGGGTTTTCCATCAATATCACTACAATGAACAGAATAGATGGCGAAATCAATAGACCCGATCCAAGTTTTCACTCTTCGGAACCACGAGTCGTCGATTTCAAATGTTGTGCCATTCTACTTGTGGAATAAATACTGCCTTGTATCAACAGATACTAAAGGTTGGATAATCATATGGAACATAAACTCCAAGCGTCCGATCAAAAAATGGCAGGGTCATAATGAAACTATACTAACTGTTAGGTTTGTCAATAAGACTTCTCTAATGACTCAGTCAAGAGACTCCTCTTTGAAGATATGGGATTTGACCGACGAAGGAGAAGGAGAGCCTCCTGAATTGTTCTTCTTACCCATCAACTCATTGAATTTCAGTAATGTGGAGTACATCGACGATTGCTTGGTCACACCAGCCTCAGTCGATTCGAACAATTTTGATATCTACAGAATCAAATCTACACAACCCGAATACGAGTTTACACGAATTGTAACTAATTTCAGTCCCTTCGATTTGTATTCTAAGAACAAAATAGAAATTAATAGTCCGAATGAACTAGGAAGAAATGATTTCGGAATCATCATGAAGTTCTTATATAATGAAGAGAACAACGTGCTCTTCTTGGGCTTTGAGTCGGGTCAAATAATTGGCCTAAAGATTGATCTTAGGACAGAGTCTTTAGTTATTGATCATGAAGTACCAACTAGTAGCAAGAACAAACCGTCTGGCCTTTCTGGGTTGTCGGTTTTGGTTAACAAAAAACAGGCAAGTAATCGTACAATATTGAATAAGGATCCGAAAATAGAGTTGGTCTACTCTAACTCATCACACATACCAAATCCTGTTATTTCGTTAATTCATACAAAAGATGGAAAGCTTATTTCAGGTTCCACTAACAATCGTGTGGTGATTCATGATTATAAAAATTATTCAATTGAGTCTGCAGATGGACATTTATCTTCAAAGAAGGTATCGGAGCGAGGGCTTCAGTCAATAATTTACAATGAAACTAACGATCAACTCATCTTTGGCTATTGGAATGGAATAATAGAAGGCATACCATTCAAATCTCTAGCCAAATCAAAAAAGGAGAATGCGACATTTCAGCTTAAGCGTGAAGTTCCTCGAATCTCAGTGACGAAAAGCAATTCAGCGGCTGATGATCAAGTTATGGGAGATACAGTAAAGCTAACATGTTTGGCTCTCTTCGTCGCTTCAGAACAGGGGCAGATTGAAAAAACAAAAAAAAGTTACAAAGAACTAGTAAGGGCTAGAAGTGGTTATGTAAATGATGGCAGTGAGCTTTTGTTTTCAGGCTACGAAGACGGTGCCATTGTAGCGTACAAAGTGAAGTAACAGACCTAGATTAATTTAGATATCTTTTATTGTAAGTAAAATGATTATGTATGCGTATTTAGGGATTGAACAACAGAGTCACCTTTACTCATGTGAGATTCTCAATCCAATAATAAAGAAAAAAGAACAGGAACTATGTGAGTTTCTGAAAAACATTAAATAAACCTTGATATATGTATTCCGTATCACCTAGATACATTAGTCACCTTTAAATATAAATCTTCATGACGATGAACATCAAGTATTCAATGCAAGGTTCAATCCGTTAGGGTCAAAGATTTGTGAATTTCTCTTATTATTGTAATTGTACATCGATCTCCTTTTTGCTCTGTTGTTGTTGTTGTTGTTGTTGTTTGTGTTACCATTTCCATTATTATTGTTATGGTTGGCGTTGCTGTTACTGTTGTAGTTGTTAATATTGTTGTTGTTATTGTTAATGTAAGCATTGCCATTATTGCTGTTATTACTGCTGTTCCTGTAAGGTCTGGGGTTGTTATTGCTGTTATTCGTGTTACTATACTGGCGAATATGGGCATGGTTGAAGGACCCATTGTTGCCGTGGTTTTGATATCCAGTCTGAAACTTAGGATTTACTTCATAATCATGCTGGGAGGGAGGCGTTGGGGTCCTTAGAGATTCCAGTGCACTACGGCTCCCCTTAGTGTGAATGGTGCTATTACTGATATTGTTAAGGGGCAAATTGGGTCTCTTTGGTAAACTAAATTGGCCTTGAGAAGGAGGAGTTATTATGTTAGAGAAGTCCGGACCACTTTTAGAGTCCATCCTAATAGAGTTCCTCTTGTTCTTTCTCTTCTTAGACTGAAGTGTGTTGCTTCTGGATATGGATGAAGATTTCGCATGACTGATTGGCCTGTTAGACTGGTCAACAGTCTTCGAAGATAACATTCCGCTAGGGTCAGATAAGTCTGGAGAGTTTATGAGTGTAGCTTCATCGTCAAATGAGGTGTTAGACAACAACTCATTCGAATCGTTCAAAATTTCTTCCAAGTCCACTTCAACCTTTTCGTGCAACATAATCTTTTCCTGTAAATCTGGATTCTTTTCCAATAACAGCTGTATAACAGAAGAACACTCTTCAAGTGAGTTCTTGCTGTCTTGGCCATGAATCTTGGCAACTTTGGCCAAATTTGTCAACAACTCCAATACTGTCTTATTCTTATTCACATAGAGATTGTCCATTGTCTTTCTCTTGTTCGTTAAACTATCCAATAAAGTATCTATGTCCTTATCGTTATTTGACAATTGCTGGGACAATTCTTGGAATCTGTGCGTGTTTTCGGTCTTGTAAGCTTCAAACTGGGTGGCCAAAGTATTCAACTCTTTCTGGTAATGTTTTTTATACTCTACTTGAGAAGCAATCAAAGCATCGTATGCAATTTTCAAACGCTCATACTCAGCTGTAGACGAAGAGGAAGACTCTTGCAAGTTCTCACATCGAATTCTCATATTCTTATTATTCAACTGTAAGGTCTCGTTGGATGAGCACAACTCATTGTACTGGTCTTCCAAATCTGCTATTCTTCTTTCTTTTCTCTTCAACAATGCATTTATCATGTCATTTTCGTGCTTAGCGTTTGCTAGTTGATCCACAAACGACTCGTTTTTCTGAGCCGACAAGGTGTACTTCTTCTTGTAGTCTTCATTGGACATTCTAACAGTCTCCAACTCTTCCCTCAACACATCAATTTGGGAATGCAATGAATCGATCACTTTCGAAGTAGGTTGGTTCTTTTTAAGGTTGTCCTCCATTTTTTGTTGTAGTGTCTATCTAGTCAATAATGCCAATAAATATGTGATTTAAAATCGAGGCTCTATGTTCTATAATGCTAAGCGACGGCTCGAATGATGAACAACAACAACTGTTACTGTTGTGCTTGGATCGATCCTTGAAATACCGTTACAATTAAATGTGGTACTTTTGTATTATCTATGCGTTGGCTTTTTAACGTAATACTGCAGCGTCCACTCTCGTATATTCCAATTAAGCGAGAGTTCACTGACGTATTACTAGTAGTACTGACCAAAATCTGACGTTGTTCTTGTAAGGATGTATCTAGCTACTTCCAAGTTTGCAATGGATCCTTGTTGCTTCAACAAATTATATATAATTTTCTGCCTCTACAACTCTGCATTCTAATCACAGTTTGAAAATTTAGACGGTTTGGATCTTTTGTTTATAATATTACCTCGGGCGAAAAGTAAACAAAAAAAATTATTATGAGACAAAGTCGCAAGCGACATCCTGGGGCTGTTCTATGCCGTCTTTGTTAGTAGTAAGACAGTCGAAAAGTACTGAATAGGGTCTGAATATGCAAGAAGATACCTTGTGAGTGCAGACAGAGCAAATCGATGTTGGAAGTGAGTGGACGGCACCACTAAACAATGTAGTTGGTGTGCTGAAACGGGAAAGAGAACTACAGGTTGATCAGTTGACCAATTCACAAAAACAATTCTCCTATAGAGCCCCACTAACCAGAAAGCATAAACTTCACTACGTCGCCGGCAGCATGGGCAACTATATGACTATACGTCCGTTTGGTGGGGAAGGAAAGTATGGAGAAAACAAAAAAAATAAAGGTCACACCCGGATTCGAACTGGGGTTGTTTGGATCAGAACCAAAAGTGATAACCACTACACTATGCAACCTTCTGATGTGTACATTTTTTATTTCAACAAAATATGTTCTTTAAAAGTCACGTGATATTTTCAAAAAAAAAATTAAAATGGGGGTTTAAATCATCAATAATTAGCTTAAACTCCTTGCTATGTATAGAAAAGGTACTCTTTGTATTTCTGTGAGTATGGGGATTTTTAGAATCTTTTTGTTACATATTTGGTGTTTAGATTTCTTCAAGAACGCTTCTCTCTCTAATACATTAAAAAAAGTCATAATGTCTATTCCTGCTTCAGTGGGATTTTCTGGAAGATCCAGGCAATAAGGCTGATTATATCCCAAACGAAACACATTCTATTCTATCAATCATTGTTCATTGCAGCTTTTTTGAATATTTTCAACATTTAGCAACTAAACTTCAACAAGAACAAAATATTAGACATATCTCAATAGTAAACTCTTCTTATATTGGTGGTCACACGACCACATAGATAGATACCGATTGGGTTATCTTTGTAGGACATATACTTTAATGTATATCGATAGTATCAAGTTTCATTGTTATCGATTTAGAAAACCTGAAAATCAGCACACTGAAAGTATTAATAATAGTATTATCATCGTTGAGTTTATTTGCAAACCGTATTCATTGCAGTCTTCACTTTTTGTCTCCTTCATAAATTGCAATTGAATCTAATAGATCACGCTCTAGCACTGTGTTAGCATCAAGACAAATAGCATACCAAATCATGAAATATGAGCAACTACTTCAGTCAATTCATACCATTTCTAGGTAAGAATGGACCTACAGAGAATTCGAACCCCTATGTCACAGACGACACTGCTGGCTCGAACCCTCAAATTCAATACATAACTATTTTCAATCCAGACTTTGTTACAAATGATCGAGCAGAGTCAAGCGACGAACTCTTCAAACAAATATTATGCTTCCTTTCACCGAAACATGGCCAACCAGAAATTCCAGAAGAACAGAAGATAGAACAGTTGAAAATCGTGGGCTTAGTGCGAGGGGTCAATTCCTTTGCTAGTAGCTTTTCCAACAAATCACAGACTGACAATGAGGTTACTGTGATTAAGTCGTCCAAGTCGTCGATACTTTTATTCAGGTTAGAGGCGAACTTCTATTTAGCTTGTTCTATTTCACTTGCAGTTCAAAAAAACAAGACCAACTTCGTCAACCAACAACTCATAAAGCTTATAGAAAGAGCTCACAACTATTTTACGCTATCCAATACCTCCCTCTCCAATATACTAAGCAAGTACAGCGAGGAAATACTTAAAATGTCATTGACTGAGTTCTGGTTAGATTTTATGCTGTCCTACAATAGACAGTACTATACGATACCTCCGGGCCTTGCTTGGCCAAATAGCTTAAACTATCAAGGATTTTTAGGCTTGTTTCCTCCCTCACCTTCAACGAAACGTACATATAAACGATCATCTCTTTCATTTAATTATGCAACAAAAGCGGAGATTGATTCCTTGATTCAAGGTGAGTATAACAGTTCAACAGACGTGACCATGCCGAAAGGTATTATTGTGTCATACTTCAATAAGACGAATCCAAAGAAATATGGACTCATGTATATGAATAATGTCTATGATAAAGAAATAGAAAAGGAGAAAGTTCTGAAGGATTCATTGATTGATATATATAATTGGCTAGAATACCACGACTATCACAACAAATTGGACACAGCTAGTATCACAAATATTAGTTCCAGCGGATCATTCGCCACAAACCTAGATCAACCGGAAATACACTCAGATGTTTCGTCAGCAGCTGGTGGCGAGTATCGCTCAATCCGGGAATTGACCAGTTCTGCGCTTGATATGTTGAATCCTGTGAATGTAACAAACAATCTAGTCATTCTGCCGTTGAATTATACTGTCAACAGTATGATTTCGATCGGTGGACACATTAAGAATATTGGCAGCAGTCAAGAAGAAATTCTACCAGCGGAGACGGTAGCGAGTGGCTGGTTTTCGATACCGCCTATTTTGAAGAACCTCTCCTTGGGTACCTTAACTAGTGGAACAGAAACAGAACCCCCCAACGATACTACAGAAGAAAGCGATCATGAAGAAGATGTTGAAGAATACATCGGAGAGTATCTTATTGGAGCAAAGATGGATCCGATATCAAATCACAAGTCTATTCATAGAAAATTAGTCTATTTGAAGACTAATTGTAGGGACACCACGAATAATCTTTGCGAAATCGAACGAGAGTACCTGTTAGTAATATACTCAAAGGATGACGTATTCATCACCTTGGTGTATGATTCTTCGAGTCCCCAACTCGATCAAATCAATTTCTATGAACGTTTGGCAGAAGATACACTCGTTCCTGCAATCGACGAAATTATAGCCACGACCATGGGGGGCAGCTTGTTGAGTGGAAGTATTGGTTCACTTCGGTCGCTAAAGGGCCTACTTGCAATTGATGACCTTGACAGTGATTTCTTTTTTGTAGTATATGACAGTGAAGAAGGCTCAATCAAGTCATCATTGCCATTTTTGCCCAATATCAAGTGGGATCCCGAAGATACTGCGGGTACATCTGTTATCAGATATCAGAGTGCTATGTATTACTTACACGACCAGCTATCATCCATTTTCCTTATGCAAAGCAATAAGGATTTCTTCCAGAATAACAGAATGAATGAGTACTTTCACAAATTCACAAGCAACAAGCAAAATGATTGGATGTTCTATTATATCAGACATAAAGGGAAGTATATAATTGTGATCAAGAATCACAACCACAATACTAAAGCTGCCAAGAAGAAAAGTGCTATGAACACTCAGAGGAAGCCTGGTGCTATATCATCTCCAATCACCATAGCTTCTGATACAAGCAACCAAGGCAATGCAGCAGTCAATCAAGGTCTTATGAACAGAATAGCAGACGGAGTATCCGACTATACCCATCTCGGGTTCCTAGACAATTTGGGCGACGATGTAAAGTACTGGCTCGCAGGTCTTACACAGAATGGAGAGACATAAATTAACTTTCTTTCTTGTCTATCCAGTTTAAAAAGCTAGGAACATCTTTAGCAATAGCACCATTAATACTTGCATTTGTAAGCCAATCAGGAATCAATCCACCTGGCGTGGAGCAGGTGCACATAGTCCATTTCAAAGTCTCTGTTTCTGGATCGAATGAAATCTTCTCAATTGATGTATACCTTCCAACTACGAATTCTCCTTTATCCGAACTTTCGAATTGCTGCGGCTTTGCAGCCAATGAAATTACATAGGCATCATTAGATCCTTCCGGACTATAGATATGAACAAGTTCGTAGAACACTCTCTTCTTCAACGGAAACTGGAACTTGTAGTATAATCTCACAGAATATGTCAATGAATGCCCAGGATCTGGATTGTCCAAATTCAATTTGGAAACTTTGTAGTCGTATAATTCATGGATGTATTCCTTTTCGTACTCGGTATGGGTCTGACTTAGATCCGACGTCGAGCCCAAGATATACTTCAACAAACTTTCGTGATACCTGTGTTTCGTGTCGGAATCGAACTGAGTAAAGTCTGATACACGAGCACACCAACTCACTCCATTGAGTGAATCGATGTTGTAAGTTTGGACGGGTATATTCTCTTGTGACTTTTGTAGCTTGTAGGAGAACTGTTTGGACTTTTTCCAAGTCGATTCGATCTTTTCGACAATAGCTTTGGCTTCTTGTACTAATTGATCCGGGCTGACTTTAGTGACATCAACTGGATCCAAATTCATGGTGGAGATTAATGGAACAGATTTGCAGCAAATACGAAATAGGATATTTATAAACCGTTACCGATAAGCGACAGGAACGATGTAATTAATAACGTAAATTAATCAAGTACCTAAATATTAATTAAGCAAGTAATTATGCAAACAAGGAAATAAATGATTAAATCAGGTACGTTATTATGTGCTCGATTATTATTAAGGATCTCCTTTCTAACGCATAAAGATTATCAAACTATCGATCAATCAGGTACTTCCAGTGGACTTACTAAACACTGGAAGTGCGACTACTCTCTCCATTACACAGGCACGGAAAGAAACCATCGGGTTAACAGGTGCGAGCAAGTGTCGCATATCTCATTCTTCGTGTCGCTAACCGAGAAAATTGGACCATACTTATAGAGATTGGCTAGGGAGAGCTAGAGAGGTTTGCGAAAAGAAATAGACAAGTGAAAGACGGCAATAAGCAAGTTCTCCATAAAAGCAAAACAGAAGTTTATTGTGTTCGCAATGGTGTGGAAGAATCTCGTACGGACATTGGCTACTGCTGCAAATGCTACTGCTGCAAAGCCGGCTTCATTGCAAGACGTAGTGATCATCGGTGGTGGACCCGCTGGGTTGACGCTTCTCGCAGCTTTGAAGACCTCCCGTAAAACTAGACACTTGAATTGCACATTGATAGAAGGCTCCAGTTTGGAGCCGATCAGAGACTTCGGTGTATCCCCTCCAGAACACTATACCAACAGAGTTGTCTCTTTGACTCCCAAATCAGTCGAGTTCATGCAGCATCGCATTGGAAACTGGGAATATATCAAACAGGATAGAGTCAGATTTTACGACACCATTGTAGCATTTGATGCACAAGACAAAGATGCACGTATTGAATTTGATGCTAGTCAAATAGGAGCGGGTGTATTGGCTGCTATGTGTGAGAATATCAATATCCAGAGTTCCCTTTTATTGAAGCTAGACCAATTGGGGTTGGAAGAAAGCACAACAATTCTCGAGAAGACAAAGGTAGTAGACATAGTTCACCCAAATCCACCAGATTTGGACCAACATGATCTCAATGCTATTGATCCAAACATTGGAAACGCTGATTTGGACTGGCCAATTGTCAAGCTCTCTAATGGAGACTCAATCCAGGCTAGATTGCTTGTAGGTGCAGATGGTTACAACTCCCCAGTGCGTAAGTTCTCAGGTATAGAATCCAGGGGTTGGCAATATAATACCTTTGGTGTTGTAGCAACAATTAAGTTGCAATACGAAGATTTCCGTTCGATAGGATGGCAGAGATTCTTGAGTACTGGACCTTTGGCTATCTTACCATTATCTGAAGACAACGCTACCATTGTATGGTCAACAACCCCCAAGTTATCAGAGTTATTGCTCAAAGTGAACCTGGAGATTTTTCCTCATTTGGTCAACGCTGGCATGACTTTGGAGGAGGTCGATTTGAAATACATTTACTCAATGTTGGAGAAAGACCCTAATGATTTTTCGGTTTTGGATGAAATCAAGTGGAGAATGTCCAAGATTGACACCAAAGACTTGGAAGAGAACTACCCGTTACCCGTAGTGGAAGTGATTGAAAACTCCAGAGCGAGGTTCCCCTTGAAGTTGTCGCACGCTGACACCTACGTTTCACCAAGAGTAGCCCTTATTGGAGATGCTGCTCACACTATCCACCCATTAGCAGGTCAAGGTTTAAATATGGGACAGTCAGATGTAGGTGCATTAGTAGATGCCTTAGAGAAGGGTTTAGACAGAGGTTTAGATATTGGTTCAACCATGGTGCTAGAAAGCTACGTTGCGAATGCCTGGCCAGGCAATCATGCCATCTTGGGAATCTGTGACAAGCTTCACAAGATATTTTCAACTGATTTTGCTCCAGTGGTGTTTTTAAGGGGTTTTGGTATCAAATCGCTCAACATGGTTGACACTGTCAAGGATTTGATGATTAAAGCAATCAGTGGCAGATAACACATGTATATATTCATAGGCCACAAAATCGGCCTTTATTACGCACTCGGAAAATTAATGTACTTCAAGAATGGTTTAAATTTCACTTTCACAACTGTAGATTGCTACAATGCAAAGAGTCCTTTTAATTAGTAGTCAGGTCAATGTTTTTGGCTAGAATTGGAAATCTACGGGTACTACGTAGCGAAGGTCATTATTTCCTTAGAAATTACTCAAAAGTAATTGATCTTGAAAAGAAAGGTGAGGAGGTAAAAGATGCTGCAACTTCTTCAATTATCACAGATAAGTTTAGCAACTTACGCAACAACTACGATGTACCGCATTACCCAATAGTCCTATGCCACGGATTCTCAGGATTTGACCAACTAACATTTATTCCAGCAATTAATCCTCTAGGCAAAGCAGTCGAAAAGACTAAAGAAGAGGTGGCGAACCTTACCTTAGGTGGCTTGGGGTTTCACTACTGGCATGGAATTAAAGAGGCACTCCAAAATTTAGGAAGTACCGTATTTATAGCAAAGGTTCCTCCCTTCGGAAGAATAAATGAGAGGGCTGAGGCATTGGACTTATTTATAAACAAAAAGTGTGAACAATTGAGGAAAGAGTCAAAGTCGACCATATATCATAATGACGAGAAAGAAGTTCAAAGTGAAGAGAAGAAAGAAAGACTGAAGAAGTCATTTGAAGAGCTTAACAAGCCAATCAAAGTGAACTTGATTAGTCACTCAATGGGTGGTTTGGATAGTAGATATCTAATATCAAAGTTGCAACTGGATGGTACTCAAAGGAACTATAAGGTCGTAAGTTTAACCACAGTCTCTACCCCACACCACGGCTCTGAATGCGCAGACTTCGTAAGCAATCTCGTTGGAAGCAATTCAGTATTGAGAGCAATGTGCCCAGACTCAATATTTGAGTTGACAACATCAAGTATGGCGAAATTTAATGAACTGGTGCCAGATGATCCATCTGTTCAGTACTTCTCTTACGGTGCGAGGTTTGATCCCAAGTGGTACAATCTCTTCAATTTGACGTGGCACTTACTAAAGTATGAAAGAAGGAAACAGGCCAAGGGGCAGAAAGTTCCCTTCGATAATGATGGCATGGTTGCCGTGGAAAGTGCCAAATGGGGCAAATATTTAGGTACTTTGGACGAAGTTGACCACCTAGATTTAATAAATTGGACAAATAGAGCTAGAACTGCTATAGACAAAGTACTATTAGCGAAGCAACCAAAATTTAATGCTATTGCTTTGTATTTAGATATAGCAGATAATTTATCAAAAAGAGGATTTTGAATATATAATACATTATTATTTAGAACGATACCTAACTGCAACTGTTCTATAATATCTCGATGTATTTCAATTGTTCCGAGCAATCAGTACAGTAGTCCATTACAGCATCTAACCCACCCTGAAGCTGCTGGCTATCATTAGTATCAATGCCACTCAAGATGTTAGCAGATATGAAATCACACCTCAGCAATTCACTCATGAGCCAGTTTCTCCATTCGGCCTTACTTATCTCTTCTTCCATACTGTTCAATATGTTCAACTTTACTAATAAGTCGTGCCTTTTGACACCTATATCCCTGAATGCCTTCTTCAAGTTGGTTGCAACAATTAGTGTTTGTTCGTCTCCATATACTTCGTCCAACTTGTCCGGCTGATTTAGGTTGAACACAAATGATGACTGCTTGAATGCACTAAAGCATCTTGAATTCTGCGGAGTTATTGTTGATATGTTGGAAATGCCCAAATGCTTGGAATATGAACCGATTAAATCCTGAGTATCTTTTAAATAAACAGCCCTTTGAAGCATCATAGGTTCCTTCTTCAAAAACTCCGAAGCTATACTACCAGCTCTACGAGCAGTCCAATATGAAGCAGTCGTCTTACCTATTAAGAAGATGTTGAAGAGACTGAGTAGTACAATTATCAATACTAAGGATTGATTCATACGAAGGCTTCTGAATAACTTTGCTACTGCACTGAGTAAATATGCAAACAGCTCAAGTAGCAATTCCACACTTTTGTTAATTAATTTCCGAGTGAGTACTTTGGTTGAATTGAAGAGCCCAAAGAAAATCACTGGTTCTTCGATCGGATCGTCGGGTACATTGGTGTGACTCAATTTTCCGTATAAGTAAATCGCTTTAACAATCATACCATGTGTCCCAACCTCCTTTACAACTGTTTTGAGTCGTTTATCCAAGTAATGTGCTTGACCAATTGAAATTTGATGACATAACCTGTCGATAATGAAATTGAATGGCAGATAGCTGGAAAAGTAACACTTCGAATATATGAAGACTTCACTTTGCTTTCCTGCAACACCAACAATAACAAATTTGTAAACAATGCTGAACTTCGAACCCACAAAAAACTTGAAAAAAGCCTTCTCATGGGTGAAGGTGTAGTACGTATTATCAGAAATATTATCTATGACCTGCTTCATTTTTATTTCATACCTCTGATTATCATAATTAGCTGGGGCATTCACGCTCCTATAGAAGTCTCCATTTTCTGCCTTTCTCCATGGTTTCTTGATAAAACTTTCCAAAGTTGCGAATGCATTCTGCTCCTTAAAAATGACGGAGTTATCTCCCAACAAGGCATGAAATATTGCTTTCGGTGGTAGATCATATGTATTTTCTCCAACCAATTCATACTCTCTTCTGAAGTCAACTTGGAATTTTACAAGACTTGGATCCTTACTACTCACGAACGAAGGTACAGCACCTCCACTGGTAAAGGCAATATTCTGCTTCTCTGCGTTGCCTCCATCGCTTAAACCCTTAGTTAACCGTTGAATAAGCTTTACTTGCTGTTGGTCTTTCTGCTCTGTGATAACTTGTTGCTCAATAGTGGACAAATCTTGCAATATGTCAACCAATTTTTTTGGATTTTCACTGGCAAGATTATTAATCAAATATACCAATTTCTGCTTTATTAATCTACCGTCGTCCAAGAATAATTTTGTCTTGATGACACCATCAATATTGTATATCTTTAAGAGATCATACAGCCTCTGTGCGTTATAATCCACCGACACTAAATTTCCAACATAGCCTTTAAATAGTGCTACAAACCCCAATGCTTGCATGTAGAAGTAGATGTGATGACTCGTGATGAAACATCTACCACTCAACTCTTGCGTGGAGTTAGGGGACCAAATACATCTGAAAGAAGCCAAACAGTACTCTCCTGGCTCTACAGCTGTTTCAAAAAGAGCTCTCATCTGAATATCTAACGAAACCAAAGTTTTCGGATAATAATCGGGGTAGTAGATTCCAGAGTCTCCAACTGGACTCATCTGTGCTTGAATTAATTCAATTTCTGGCTTACTCACTTGGCCTGATGGAGGATCCAGTATTCCATCATGCAAATAATACAAACCCCAATTCACGGAACCCCAAATATTAGCCGTCAATGCCGTTGGCAAAGAAGTCGCCAGTGCTAGACTATATGCCACGATAGAGGACTTTGTAGTGAGTGTCATAAAGGGTGGTCTAATTTGTGGTATTTTCAGGTAGACATGCTTTTGGAAGTACTTTTCATTCTTTTCAATGTGATTGGAGAGATGGCTGGATGTGATTATTTGATCAGCGGAATTGATTATGCGCGTGTTAGTTAATTCACGATCCACAACAGTATTAGCAGTAGAGGAGAATTCTGAAACAATCGGTGGATATCTACCTGAAGCGATGGCTATAAGATCACTGTGTTCTTCACCACTTTGCAATATTCTTGTCCTTTCATTTTCAAATACTTTCAACCATGACTTCAATTCCAACAAAGTTTCGGCTTGAAACACGACAGTCATATTACTCGTCTTTACTTCGAAGCAGAACCTTCTGTCTTCATTAGGAGCATATTTCACGCTGCACAATAATATGCCCAATTTATCAGTCTCTTGAACAAAAGTTTGAGAACTACTTAACACTAATAATCCGAAAACTCCACCCTTGATAAATGCCCATCTTCTCACCCAAATAGGCTTATTCGATTTATCCAACCATGTTTTCATAAACAAATACCCATGTTTCTCTATCCCTCTCTCATCGATGTCATTCAACGTCTTGCTGTTAATTGTGGAGGTCGTATAATCATTTAAATTAGTGGAAGGCAAAAATTGCAAAGTCGAACTCTCCTCTACTTGCACTCTTGCCGCAGACATATCCTTCTGGAGTTTTTCGATAGCCAACGAATAAGAGTCACTCCAGCTTTGGATCTTCTGAATCTTCAACCACTGCTCCTTGAAAAATGGGTCAATTGCATCAGAAGTGATGTTGGAAAATTTGTGTTTCCACAAGTCCGAGCTCAAACTCACCAATACCTTATCCAAAAGATTGCCCAACGTGGACAACTCAATAATCAAATCCAAGCAGGAATGAATGTACTCCTTCCGTACCTGATGTAATTGCTTAGCATCTTCCATTACCATTAGTGCTTCTTTTGTCTTCAAAGTAGAAACGTATATGGACAAGTATTTATCATACTTTGCCTGGCAATACTCATGTCTTTTACGTAATTCCTTGTAATGAGCTACATTTTTATTGACAACTGCACTGACATTGTCTATCACGTAGGAATTGACGTTCAAGGAAGCTAAACTGATGCCCCAGAGCCTTTTCAATCCAGACAATGTAGTGTTCAAAGACTGGACAGTGTATTCCTGATCAATGAGTCCATCCTGGATGAATGTAGGAACCAAGTGCTCGAGGAAGGAATTACAAAATGACTGCACTTCCTTGATATATGCTGGGATCTTCTTAACGGAGCTGCTTAAGGCCAAAAGCCATTTTTCAATGTTCAAAACTTGGGTATCTAAATGGTTGACAGTGGCACGGAAGCTGGGAGAATCCAAAGCTGCTTCTTTGAAATTGACCGAAATGAGCTTGAACTGTCTCGTAGTCTTTTGTTGCAGTGGAGCAGACACTGTTGGTGTTCTCACCAGTTGTGGGCGAGCTGGAGCTGTTTCCTTGTTTGGGGTTTCTTTGTTTGGGGTTTCTTCTTTCACAGGTGCTTCTTCCTTGACTGGGGTACTCTTTCCATTGAGAGACCAACCTCTCTTCCGCGAGGACAGCATAGTGCCTAATATTAACGATTATGCACGAGAAACGAGATCAATGGGCCACCAGATCTATTCAACTGGTACAGCAAGGCAATTGGCAAATAAACAAGAGTCCAATGCTATTCAATTGAGGTTTATCGCCACCAGTGCTTTAAACTGCAAGAGCAATACTATAGTCTGTTAAGAAATAGATGTACCAAAAGTGACCCAATGGAACCACACCTACAGTACTAATAAATGCAAACGAACGAGCAGACCGGCTAGTATAAATACCGAAGTAAAGAAAACAATATTATTAAATGGAGAAGTCAAGACCGTGATGTACCAAGATAATAAATACTAGGAGTCTGCAATACTCTATATAAACATATGGCGCTAGAGAGAATATGGAACTGTACAATATAGGCATATAACGATCTGCATTGCCAGTGTTCACTTGCTCACAATTCCTTGCATACAGCCTTTTATTAGACAGTTTACGGTGTAGCAGTTAGTATAATATAGTATAGTATAGTATAGTATAGAGTAGTACAGAATGTATATTGTGACACATATATACGAATATGTATTCACATTTTACATGATCAATAACATTATAGTAGAGTTCACCATTTAAGAGGATTGTGTTTACAAGATACATTATTGACCATAATACACAATCCATGTAATTAGTTCATGTAATTGTGTAGAGCAAGAAAATCGTAGACCACGGCAATAACCGAACCATGACATATTACTCTATACACAGAATTGAATCAACTGCACACTTCTTAAATTGTTGACGTTAAGCAATGTAGGCACGGCCCACAGATCGCCCATGGAAGAGCCGGAACTCTATGATAGCCTTGATGGTGGGGTCGAAAAGAGCAAAGGTGTCCAAGCGAATGCGCAGGAAAGTTCCAAATAGGAAGTGCATTTGGCAACCAATCTTGCGTGGTCGCAAAGTCACCAGAAGAGACATTGAGTGGCTGATGGGATGTTTGAAACGGTGCAGCATTGGATATCCACGAGTGGAAGTAGTACATGTTGTAACTTAAGTTTCATTCATATTCGTATAATGCTAATTTCTTTCTATAATGACAGGACAAAATTACACAAGAATCATATATTCGTATTTATGAACGGATACCCTCCGTGAAATCAAAATTGAAAAACTTTATACTAATGAATTAGTGATGTATTATTGTACAATGCATGCTGAAAGGAACTAATTTACAATATGGGAACAAAAAACAATCCGAGTAAATAAATAGGCAGGAGAAATGAACTGAATAATAGTAATAATAAAGTGATATGACGGATCATTTACTTTTTCTTCGGCTTGTATATGCTTACAGGAGTATTAATGGGGAATCTGTGGATTCCAGTACCTTGCTTGATTGTTTTACCCAGCTGGATTGACTTGGAATCCTTCGAAGGGTCGTACTCCAAGATGGGCCCAAACTTGATTTCCTTGGGCTTGAAGTTTTCCTTATTGGACTCCTTGGCTACCAGTCCAGAGCTTCTACTTCTAACCAACTGGGGGTTAGAGACATTAGCACGCTGTGCTACATTTGCAGCAGGCGCCCTAGAAACAAATTGAATCTGCTGCTGCATTTGTGGTTGCGTAGGAACTTGCTGCTGAGTAGATCTTATTTGTGGGTTCTGCGGAATGAAAAATTGCGTTTGAGATGCTGGAGCAGAATTAATATTCGAGTTGTGGTAAACATACTGTTGGGTTTGTTGTACCTGTTGGAACTGTTGTTGAAGATGCTGCTGAAGTTGGATTTGAAGTTGATTTTGTTGTTGTTGAGTCTGTTGTTGTTGAAGCTGTTGAGACTGTTGTTGGAATTGTTGTTGAACGTGCTGCTGAAGAGGCTGTTGTTGCTGTGGTATCTGTTGGATATTTTGTTGCTTCTGTTGAACCGGTGGAACAGTCTGCGGTTGTTGGTTTTGTTGCTGGGATAAGAACACCTGTGACTGGTCTGGTCTCCGCATGTCAAACTGCCTATGAACCAGCATAAATTGCTCTTGTACGTTTGGATGTAAGCTATTGAATGGAACGAACCCATTACCCAAGTTGACCATGAACTGTTGTTGAGAAGGTGGAACTACCTGAGAGTTCGGGAAGTTCGAAACCCCAGCGCCTTCGATGGTTGGAACAACATTCAGAGTTACATTATTGTTCGTATTAGATTCAATTGTAAACAGTTGAGATGGAGGTAACATTGAAGAATTTGGCGCAGTGCTGGCCTTGACAAAATTGATGTTACTGTTGGAGCGATTAAAATCTTCGAGTAAGTTTTCAGTGATCTGCTCGAGTAAAGAGCTGTTGTTATTGGTATTTTTCTTTTTGTCTTCCACGACTTGCAAATTACTCGTCATATCTGGAACTTGATTACTCTGGATCAGTCTAATTTGTTCCTGTTGCTTCAACAAATTTTGGTTGAACTTCTGAACGATTTCTGCATTGTAGATTGGTGCCGAAACAGGGCTCTGGTTCATAGCAAGGTTCTTTCCTGTAATGTTAGCTTTATTCACATCAATGGTTAAAACACTTCCTCTCCGTATGGGCGAATCATCATTAATGCTAGACTTTGGTGATGGCTTATAAGGGGACGAATCAGCCATGACTGTCTCATTGTCATCTTCTTCAGCTTGATTATCATGGACGGCAAGAAGATTTTCTCTTGGAACATCTAATTTTGTTCCTTCTATAAGCTTTATCATGTTTATGTGGGTACCAGTGCTAGCACTCAGGCTGTTGAATGAAACTTCGTGAATGAAATACGAGAAGATTGTTGAACATTTTGGGTCAAAGGCGTGTCCTTCATTACTGTTCTTGTACATCACTTGAACTATCCTTAAACTGTCTCCTTCTTTACTGGTTGTTCCATTAATCAAGAAGTTCAAGTATCCCGCAAAAAAGTTCTTCAAGAAGGGAAACTGGAGATTGTAAGATTTATTGCTCAAATTGTAGTAAGCGTTAAGAGCTTCCACATTCTCGAGCAAGATTTGCTTACTCTTACTCTTATAAACTTTGGTGTAACACTTCCAGGCCAACATCGACAGTTTTGTCTCAGACGTTCCCTGTACGCTGATTTTAGAATAAGAGTCGAGTGCCCCGTTCAAGAGATTCATAGGCAGCGCTTGTGTATCGCCTTGGGACTGGCTAGTGAAAGGCAGAATTGGTGTAGATGTAACGAGATCCTTGTTGTTGAGATTCAAATTAAGTTCATGAGACAAGGTCCACACTGGAACTGCCTCCTGCCTCAATTTATCAACGATTTGAACGGTATCATCTCCTCCATATTTCGTTTGGAAATTATCAGAGGACATCGAACTAGAAGTGATATTGTTCAATGATGAAAATACGTGGTTATCGTTTGGGTTCGTACTCTTGAAAGCAATCTTGAACTCCTGAGGATGCACGGAGTACCTAACGTGATCATCAAGCGATAAGCAGTCATCTGGTGGAGAAGCCAACAAAATATCCAATTCGTGATCTATTATTTCATTAGTTGCAACAGAGTCTAGGTGAGTGCTGGAGTTTGAATTAGCCATTAAACTCTCCAAAGGAGTCAGAATCAAGTCATCGATTTCGTCATTAATACATGACTCAAAGGTTGGAATACCCTGCGGAGTTTTGTTAGATGACTTATTTTTATCCAATTTCTTCAATTTGGACAAACGGAACAAACGTGAGGAAATCTGCTTTGAAGTTCTCAAAATACCAGTCTTGTTCAAAAGCATTCTGGATAAGACCTTGTTCTGCGATGTGTGCTTCAAGATAGAGCTTGAATTATAACCAGCGTGGTTTTCTCTGAAATCTCTGTATTTCAAATATGACTTGATAAGCACCTCATCCAACTCAGCGTACCACACTTTGTCGCCACTATCACCAATTGAGTCCACGCTCTGTTTTCTGCGAGGGAGTGGCGAATCCATAGCTGAATCTATTTGGGATGCTATGGAATTATTGGGAGAGTCCGTAATAGAGTTTGAGGACATTAATTTTCTCCGTTTTATGCTTTTCGTGACCGTCATTTCCAATCTGGAGGGGCTCTGTTCTTTACCTAACGCCTCGATCTTAGGTTTAATCGAGATTAATGGTGGAGCCGATTGCAATTGGTTGGGGCTAGCCTTGCTCTCGCTGCTTGCAGTGAGATCAGTTGAGGATCCGTTGTTGCTCATGTTGGAAATGTTGATGTTAATGCTGTCGTTACTGTTATTGTGAGTATTGTTGCCCTTGTGAGAGAGAAGAAGCTTGTCTGGCGTCAAAAAGGTATTATTGTCATCGCTATTGTTATTATTGTTCTTAACACCATGCTCATGTTTAGCTGAGTCTTCTTCTTCGTATATGGAAGTCAACAGAGTCAAATTGTGCAGATGTGAATGTGAATCATTCTCTAGAGACGACCAAAGATCGAGATCATCTTCCTGTGTGCGTATGGAATCATCATTGTGAGAGTCGTCATCGCTATTAGTGTTGCTTTTCTGTTGTGCTCTTGTCAACGAGTCGATGAACTTGTTGAACTTGCTAGGAGTTTTAGTCAAGCCTCTAGGACTGAAAGTCTTCATTTTGTCGTTCTCTGTCAACTTTCGATTCACCACACGGTTCAAGTTATTGGATGCATTGAAGAACTTATGAGGAGAAACCAGCTGAAGAGGAGACTGGAACAGGAACGAGGGCAGGAAACTGAGTCCAAAAGTGAATGAAGGGGTCATGTTGGTCTTGTGGTAGCTGGATAATCCCTGGTTGTTGGTGGTGCTATTAGCGGTGGACGAGCCCCGCGGTGTGTGAGGTATTTCCAAGTGTTGGTTGGACATGATAATTGATTACAAGCTTCAACCGCTGGAAGAAAATTGGTGTAATTGGAACTGTAATTGCTGGTGACAAAGATGAATATGAATGGAATGCCACTGTTTCTGCTTCTCACGGTGGTACAGTGCTACAGTTGGATTGTCCTATTCTAACTATACTCAGATTCTGACTGTCACTTCTATCGGTCTATCAACTCTCTGTAAATCACTCCTTCTCTATATCCAAACGCTGTGTTTTCTCTCTGTTGCTCTACTAGCAAACAGGTTCCATTAAATAAAAAGGCTGCTTTCTCAGGTTTAGTATACAACACGAAAAGTCGCATTTGATTTACAAAACGCGCTTTTCGATTTTTGGTGTTCCATTTTTCCCGTGACAGGTAGACAGGAAACAGGGGAAGAAGGTCGGGGACAGGTGAAACAATGAGCGAGGATGGAGCGAGCAGGAGGCCAAAATTAGTGAGAGGTTTTCAAGGTGCGGAAAAGTGTTGGGGGAGGGATGGAAGGTATCATCTTGGATTTAGAGTATTGGAAACGATGGGAGAAAGACCAAAAGTTGCATTGTAGATGTTGGTCTAATGCAATCGGGACTGTTTGTCTTTGGTCAGTTGTATTTCTTGTACTGTTTCGTTTCTGGTACATTATGGTGTGCGTGGTGTGTGGTCTACTTGTGATAAAGCCGACCGCTGTCATCAGCCATCGCGTGTGCCTATTTTGGCTTTACTACCGTTCACTGGCTAACTCCCCTCGCTACGTGCCTGTACGCTCGTGTTGCAGTCTCCGCTTGTTTTCCTACGCATGGGGGACCCTGTAGTGACAACGGATCCTGCCACAAAGCCAAGCGCTCGGAAAATAGCTGCAAGAACCGGGCAACAGTTGATGTAGAGCAACCTCTGAAAATATGGAGAAATTCATCTTGTCATTCGTTATATTGTCGCAAATTCGTGTATCAAAAAAAGATCTACGGATCAAGACCGAGCAATCGGTCGGTCACCGCCCTCTTTTTCAATTTCATCTGGACACGGATCCTTCGTGGCACACCGAACTACCGCGACTTGGATTTTAACCAAAAGATGTGTCGTTAATGTGGTTGGGCCTCAGTTGAACAATGATGTTCACTTTTACGAAACGTAGACAATATGTGAAGGTAGTTGCAGGGCAGACAGCTAATGTAGATAGACATATCGGATTTATTCCGTGCGTCAGCTCTCATTTGCTGCGGTCTGAATTATCTATGCCTATTTGTTTAATGCATTAATGGGTGCAAACACGTATGTAACTTTGCTCCCAATTTGTTACTCGGGCGTATAGGTAGAAGAGTAAGTTTCTTAGTAATATTGAACCGACTCGGATCAGGCCACACGGCTACATGGCTAAGCTGGTGATAACTAAAATTGTATTATTCTCCTAGATAAGATGGCAAAGTTCTTCTACAATAGCCTCGCATAATCCCGGCTGTTCACCTTCATAGTCAACTAAGTTCGTAAGTAGCTTTTCCACTATCTGCTTAGCAGCTTCAGTCTTGCTGCGATGGTATACTTGTTCAATGCAGTAGAATAGCACTTCTCCTTTTCTTGAAACGTTGGAAGAAGCACTTTCTTGAGGCGAAGGAGCTGTCACAGGTGAGTTCGGTAACGGAATAGAATGTGGAGGTGACAGTTCGGACATCTGGGCACTTGAGCGGATACCAGAATTATCTGTTGATCTACCTTTATTGACAGTATTGCTTAAGTCGTTCAGCCCATTTTTGTACGTATTGAAGTCCCATTTAATGCTGCTTCCTTTCTTTTCCAGAAAGTTTATGGTATTGATCAATTTATGTCTGGGCTTCCGAGATTTATTAGTCATTCCCAATATAGAATTCCTTTCTGAGATAAGCCTTATTAACATATTCTGAATAGTATTTCCATGATGATTGATCCGACTGATGAACTGATGATGGAGAAGATCTTTTGCCCTTGGCCTCGCTCTTGGATCCTTAATCAAGCAGTACTTCACGAAGTCTTTAATATTATCACTGTAGTTTATACCGACTAAAATTGGAGGACGCTTCTTCGGGATTTCGAAAATAATCTTCATCGGATCATATTGAGATAGCGGCGGAGAACCAGTTACCAATTCAATGGTGGTGATACCAGCTGACCAAATATCGGCCTTTTCATCATACCCCCCTTCGGAACTGCTCTTTCCTCTGGTAATGACTTCAGGTGCCATCCAAAATGGAGTACCCACGAAAGTGTTTCTTTTTAATCTAGTCACTGTAATCTCTCCACTTACTCCAAAGTCTGCAAGCTTGATTTCACCGCCCTCAGTTAGTAAGATGTTAGCCAGTTTAATGTCCCTATGAACCTTATTTTCAGCATGGAGGTAATTTAGTCCCTTCAAAACGTCTCTCATTATATATGCCACTAGATCTTCTGGAAACTTCTTGTAGTGCCTCAAAAGGTCGGCGCATGAACCACCACCACAATACTCCATTACGATGAACATGTTGTAGTCGTTGAGAAAGCTTTCATAGTAGTTTGTGATGTGGCGATTTCTTAACCGGGAAAGGAATTGGATTTCTTGGGTAAACATTTTGACTTCATCTGTGGAATCATCAAGGTTAACGACCTTAATAGCGACCACATTGGACGTTGTTAGGTTGACAGACTTGTAGACATCTCCAAAATTCCCCTTGCCTATACATTGCACCAATTCATAGTTCTCAATAGTGGTAGGTAGAGATTGAGAAACCGCTGTCATTTGTAGTGTTGATGCTACTGGGATAACACTAGCAGCAACTACACACTATGATGAGTGCCGTCCAGCTAATTACCTCCTCTTTGCCGAATTCACACTGGTTTACAAACACACAGTTAACCTAGCTGCAAAATATGCCGCCATAAGAATCAATAACCACAAATACATTTTTCGCACCCACACGAAAAAGGGAAAAAAGGGGTGGAGACATTTACGAACTTTTAGTGCTTAGCGTCTGGTGATCTTTTCGATTAGAATATTATTTAATATGGTATATAGATTAGGTATGATTTGGTGGTAGGTATCGCGAAATGGCTGTGAAAATAATGTGAAATTGTGTAAAGTTGATGAAATATAGTGAAACTAGTGATCGAACTAGCGAAACTAGTGGATTTACGATCGCGATCTATGGACTAAGTACCCCACCGCTGAGCTTCAAGCTCCTGATTTTCCAGTACTCAATAGCTTCCTGGGTTAGGCCTATATCCTTTCTTAAGTCCTTGATATCGTCGATCTTGCACCCATTGAGAATGAGCAACTCCGATATTATGAATAACTTCTTGGAACTGCTCAAAATCAACTCGTCGTCTTTGATTTCAATAAACTTCCGCAAAGAGTACTCAAATAGGGAAATGACTTGGTACTCCTGCTTATTCGGAATATTGATTTGGATTCTGATATTGATATCTCCTCCACAAATTATGCTCTTCAAAACGTCTGGGAGGTTGATCTGTTGAATTGACTTGATCAATTGATTATTAATGTCAGGAATTATAGATTTGTACTTCTTGATCAAGTACTTTTTACGAATGAACTCTAATCTGGATTCATCACTGGCAGATGGACCAATCTTTTCTCTGGGATGTAAGTTTTCCTCCAAGAACAAGTTTACTTGGCAATTATTAATGTATTTCAAAAGCTGTTCACTCTCGTTTTCGAATTTGTCCAATTTCAAAGATCTAATCTTGGTGATATGAGAGCCAATATTACGATGACACGAGGCGCATTTAATACAGAAACATGCCAAGCAATTGATCGAGATCCACTCAACAGATTCCAATGATCCACAATCTAAACAAATATGATTGTTACTGTTTGGGATTGACCTTACTAGATTCAAGTAATCTTTTTCTTCAGCAGGAAGAGGCTTGGATGATGTGATTGAAATTGGGGAGATCGACCTATCCATGCTTTGTCCTGGAATGATCGGTTTCTCAGACAAATCAGTAATAAGGTTACTCAAATCCTTCTTCATTGCACTGGAATTGGTCTTGCTTTCTAATCTCGAGGTATTGACAAGCTGTCCAGCATTATAAAGTGCTTTAACCCACTTATTTCTCTCATCTTCATTAATAGCTTGGAATACGTGTTTTGTACGGGACGAGGTAACAATTTCAAAACAGTTTTGTCTCTTCTCATAAGTCATTGGTTTGACACTGGATAAAACAATCTCGATTGGTTTATTAATAGGAGTCTTTCCACTTCTCCAGTCGGAATACTCTTTCAATTGTCCGTTACTCAATACTACCCACTCTTTGTGCCATCCTTGCTTTCCTTGGCCTCCTAAAGTATACAAGATACCAGCAATTTCTGAGTTTTGGTCTGCATTTATCGAAGGAGAAAGAGGCACGACATCATCTCCCGAAGATTGAGAGTTACTGAATACCAAATCAAGGTTCTCCTTATTAATGATGAATTCGTCAATATTATTCGTAACGGAGCTTTCCAGAAATGATGAAGGAGACATAGGTGTACCGCTTGGTGCTGAATTGTGATTCAATTTGTTGTATTTTATAATATTCGTCAACTCCTCGTTTGACTGGCAAGCTTCGATCATTTGACGGAACTGATATTTTTCACTGTTGAATCTGAGTAACACGTTTATATAAATTTGGTAGTTTTCACCGATCAAGTTTTGACTTAATTTGACGTCCCTGAACTTTTCATAATCCAACAACTTTGGATTGCGCTGATCGAATGGTAGGTTTATGAACTTAAAGAAGCTTTCTGCCAATTGATTGGAGTATTGGTTATTAGTAATTGTATTCAAGTGGTTCAAGTAATCAAACTTCGAGAGTTCGAAATTTTTTCTCTTAATTAACAACTTCAGTTCTGGTCTGTCCTTTTCATTGGAAAGATATTTGTTTAGCCAGGAATAATATTCCTTAGAATTACTTTCGAATTGCTTTCTGTGTTGCAACAATTCATTATGGTGATTCGATGATTGGTTGGAAGATGAATCAGCCAAAGTATTGACCGATAAATTGAGAGTGATCTTCTGTAGTAATTTTTGATCACACACATCTTTTAAGAAGAATCTCAAGTTCTTTTCAAATGGGTCAAATACTGATCTTAAACTTTTCTCGAACTCTTTTGGGAATCCAAATTGCGTAATAAGGTTATTAAATTGGAATTCGGTGCTGTTGAAGATTTCTATTAGCTTCACCTTAATGGATGTAATCTTCTTCAACGCCAAATCCAAAGCTCTCAATTCATCCAGAAGATTTGACACTGCCCGTCTATATAATGGCAACGAAGTCTCGTATCTAGCCAATGCCTTTCTGAAATCTGGTCCGTCTTCAATATTGAACTTGAACTCTCTCTTAAAATCACTGAATTTGAAATGCTTTACTCTCAAATTCTCTTCATGTTTATTATGGTCCTTTGCATGAAGAACTGGGCTCGCTGGTAAAGGTTTCGAATATTTATCCACCCATATGCTGAACTTAAGTAAATGTTTGTATTCATTGGTTGTAGTATCGAGTTCCCATAATGAGACATTTAATTTCTCGTTATTGATTCTTCTCTTATCAAAGACATCATTTATTATCAATCTTTGTGGTTCAGCTAATTTTGGGTCCACTGGTAGATTGGAGTAATCTATTTTGGATATCTCTATTTCAGAATGATAGCTTTCGTAAAGGACATGCTTCAACTCTTCTATGTTGTCGTTATCTGAGACAGACTTCACGATCACTAACGATTTCGATAAAAAATTCTCGCTCGGTGTTATTGCTACATTCAACTTCAACTTGTGGAACTCGGGACTGAACCGTATAAGAAGTGGCGTTGTTGTCTTATCATTAATACTGGGGTTTTGTATGAAGTTCATGAGTTCAGGTACGACCTGTTGGTTTTGCGTTAAGATCTTGTTCACGGAGGAGACGTGTTTCTTCTCGTCTAACTCGACCACATATCGAGTACTATCTGTCTCGTCTGTTAAGATTAGCCTGTTCAAGGACACGCTACTGGCGGGAGACTCGAAATAGGGGAACGATATCTGCGACAACTGGTCCATGGTTCTGAGATTTTCTGGGGTGAATCTATAGGGTCCAAAGATTGTAGATGTATTAGTATATTAGTGTATTAGTGTATCGGAGTATTAATGTTACAATTGGCTGAGGAAAGAAAACATCTTAAGAGCCAACTTTTCAATAGCCTGCTGGTACTACTATTTACGAACTAGTGATGTTTTAGTTTTTCCACTGTGTTGTCACTGGATAAGACGCAGCGAGCCAGCCATTTTCCCCCGTACTTTAGCGAGGATGTCACTGGGCCGTGCCTACAGTTTTAGAGCGCGGTAGAGTGCGCTAGAGCGTGACACAGCATCAAAGAGGTTACGAAGAGTGTCCATGACAAGATGATGGCAAATGACTGACGAACAGACGTGTAAATCGTAAGGTAGATGTGGGCCTAGTCTTTAGACCAAGAAAATATCGTTGCATCAGGACAATATGAAGTCTAGAGAATCCAGTGCCAGTCGTGCTGGGATCGTATTATTACCTAGCCTGCCGGCTGATCTCTCATCTCTGCTGATCAGATTGACCACTGTGACCTCAGAGCCTCTGATCTCTCAGGGTAGGATCGCCATGCGAATCTATGGTCTAGCCGTTTTCGCCAAGGCAGGTGTTTAACAGCTGATTAAGCGAGTATCTGTGATCTGCAGTTGATGAAGGCTTGAATTACGCACTGTTACGACTACCATGTTGACAGCTGCGACGTGAGATCATAGGTATTTTTTTTGACAGCACCTTCGTATAAGTGAATAAGCGCTATGCGATGGCTCATCGATACTCATTGCAACAAAAATTGCAAAAAATCATTTGTTAACGATAAGAACGCCCTGAGGCGCAATCTTCAGATGACCTAGATAAGCGTCCCCTTTGACCTGGTGGAAATCACCAAAAAAGTATGCGATTTCTGTGGATCGAACACAGGACCTTCAGATTAAACTGTGACTGAATCTCTTCAGTCTGACGCTCTCCCAACTGAGCTAAAACCGCATGGTAACAATGGAACCCACGGCGGGAGTCGAACCCGCAATCTTTTGATTAGAAGTCAAACGCGTTAACCATTACGCTACGCAGGCATTTGTTGGCAAGAAGGATCTCTGAAGTTTCCAGCTGGGTTAAAATCACGTGACTGATCACGTGAGCATTTTTTAGAAACAATCTATTGAACCATTATCTATCATGATTGGAATATACGTACACCTTAACAAAAAACAACTATTGCTATATCTCTGTCTTTATTCTTTTCTCTCTTTTTCTATTATATGACTTCGTTACTTAGGAGTACGGATAAACCTTGCCATAAAATCAATTAAGGCTTATACGGTCTCTGTTGTCGCTCTATTAATATTAATCTAGTGTATAATATGAAAAGATTTAAATTTTACCTTTTATACGAAAATCGTATCATTTAGGTTTGGATGAATTCTACTCCAGTTCTTTACTTAAAGGTAAGATGAAGATATTTCCTCTAGGTATAGCTTGAAGATCATGGTCGGGGAGAGGGTCTACAATTCGAATTTCGGATACTATAATCAATTCACGATATTCTGCCTCGTGTGCACATTTATTGATGTTTATCATTGCAACTACCAGATGTTGCTGCGTAAGTTCGAATTCATTGTATCTATTTACAAGAAGCTGCATCCGTATCCTTCCTCTTAATGATCTCCCATCTACTGTAAATTGGCAATTTCTCACCGTTAATTATTTGAGTACTTACGTAGTGATCGCCAAGCACCAAGTAGTCATTTTGACTTATCTTGAATCTCAAGTCAGTTCTAAGAAGCAAAATCACTACTCTCTGGTCTGTCTTTAAATCTCGCACCATGGCTGAATCGATAAATTCTCCAATCCGGTTAGTGGATTCAATCATGTGCGTTGGTTGGGGATTCGCTTTCTTAATATACTTCATTTGTGCTAATTGTGTAGAGATACCGTCATTACCTGAGTCCTTGCTGTGGGATGAGGATGTCGATTTTCCGACCCTTTGTATTATGGATGTTTGCTGCGTTTCTGCGATGCTCTCTGAAATGGAATGTCGAGCTTGTAACTGGTCCCGAGTTGCTGATATATCGTTGAACTTGGTCACATACTCATATCTATTATTCTTGAACCATTCCACAAAAGTACGTAAATATCTCTGTGATTGGTATATGAAATGAAACTTGTCATGAATATCGTCTGGGTTAAAGCTACTAAGGATTTCATTCGTGACTTGCTGATATCTACTATTGTAGCCCCTTCTCTCCATTGTGGAAAGCTCTAGATTCTCATAGCTGGACTTAAGCCTTGAAATGGGA
Organism: Scheffersomyces quercinus; assembly: GCA_030556775.1. Classification (NCBI taxonomy): domain Eukaryota; kingdom Fungi; phylum Ascomycota; class Pichiomycetes; order Serinales; family Debaryomycetaceae; genus Scheffersomyces; species Scheffersomyces quercinus. The sequence continues at coordinate 539,557 of JAKTUQ010000011.1, read as the reverse complement.
ATCGATTCCGTACTTTTGGGGAGCCTTGTTGGAAGCTGCAGTCTGTGAACATCCATCAACAACTTCTTCAATTCCTGTTTAGGAGGAACTGCTGGAGTTGTTCCTAATAGTTGCAAGGGTAAATAGGCCTTACTCCCTCTTTGCTTCACAGTCCCTCTGACTAACTGTGAACGGCCTGCGTTTACTGATATCTCTCCTAGCGGTCTTCTGGGTGTGATCTGAGTGGTCTGAACGGAGGTTGGTGCCACAACCAACCTCTTCTCCTTCTTCATTCTTTTGATATTCGCCTCGGACTGAGCCCGGTGCAATTCAAACGGATCATCTACAAGTCTCTTATTATTATTATTCCTATTCATTTCTATATAACTATCGTCTCAACGAAACACATTTACTCCTCTCTGTCTTCACCTCTACTGCTAATAACAATGCTGCAATTCACAGTTCTTTTTTCTTACCAATTCTTCTTGCGCGTTGTTGCTAAAACGAAAGGTAAACTTTGAAACTGCATAGGCCAGTGACTCTGAATGGTCGCAAAATACGGCATTAGGAGTAGAGCATGTAGTGTGACTGAAGAGTGTAGATGTATTGTATTTGATGCCTGTTGTTGGTAGTTAGAAGAATAATAATGATGTTGAAATGCGTTGATTTACAGCTGGAACTTGATGGACGTTAAACTTATTCAAACATAGAAATGTATGCTGTAGAAATTACTACTCATGTGTATTGTGTATTACTAGTGTATTTTCTTATCTACCAGGCAACTCTTACTACAAGACGCGCGGGGTTTGAAACAGAAAAGAAGGCTTTATTCATCTAAGTGAAGGTAACTCCAGCCTTTGCTCTCTCATCCACAGTTAAATGGAAGATATCGCCTCTCAGGTAATGGCCAACAGGATCAAAGTCGTACCTTGCCTCAATGATGGTATCCAAATCAATCTCTGCGGCCAAAAGACCCTCTTTACCTCTTAATGGCCCTGCGATGATATCTCCGTAAGGATTGACAATAACAGAACCACCGTCAATGGCATTCTTATCCTCTGGCCAACCGGGCATGCTGAGATTTGCCTCCTCTGGAATAGGTAAGAATTGAACTGCTGAGACAGCGAAGAGCCTACCCTCATTACCAATGGTTCTGATCAAGGAAGTCCAACCGTCTCTATCGTCCACAGGGGGGGCAGTGTAAATGTGTATACCTTTAGCGTAGTAGGAAGCTCTCAACAAGGGCATGAAGTTTTCCCAGCAGATGGCTCCACCGACCTTACTCAAACCATCAAATTCAGTGGTAAACAACGTAGATCCATCACCCTGACCCCAAACCAACCTCTCGCTGGCAGTTGGCATGACCTTTCTATGTTTTCCAACATAGCCCTTTACTCTATCAATGTAAACTGCAGTACAATACAACGTTGATCCAGCTCTTTCGATCACTCCTATAACAATTGAGGTTCCTACGCTGGCACTGAGGGCTACCAACTGGTCAGTTTCTGGTCCAGGAACTTCGACTGCTCCTTTGAAGTACTCAGCGAACTCTTGTCTACCTTCTGGCAATCTGTATCCCAAATGAGTGCCAAAAGTTGATCCCTTTGGATAACCACCCAAAATGGCTTCGGGAAGAACAACCAATTCCACTTTCTTCTCTTTCAATTCTTCTTCGTATGATAAGATCTTGGCAAGGGTAGCTTGGGTTCCCTTGGGATCTGCTCCGATCTGCAACGCTGCAACAACGTGTTTCGTCATGGTTTATATCGTCTAGAAACAAGTATTTACTCTTGGTTGAAATAAGCTACTACAACTACAATGCTTATAGGCTTTTCCACCAGAGAAACAGACCACCAATCGTACAACTTTCTTGACTGGACTTGTGTGGAGTAAATGAAAATTGCGAAATTAATCAAACCCCATACACCCCGTATCGGGAAATCGCAGCCGTGTCTGAATGTCTGAATTGAGCTTCCGAGAAGAATGAATTGTACTTTTATAATACAAGCTAGAGACGTATATATATATATTGGTATGTTAGTACTGTCTCGTCTGAATTGAGCTTTCGAGAAGAATGAACTGTACTTTTATAACACGAGCTAGAGACCGTATATATATATATATATATATATATATAAATGGTATGTTGGTACTGTCTATAAACTAGTTGAGTGTCTATGCTTGGTGCCCGAATATAAATGAAGTGGAGGATCAACCTCTACTCTTTCTCCTTCCCAAAATATGATTTAAGAGTATGCCTCGAGTGGTTGTAGCAGGATCAGAAGTTTTGGAGTTGTCGCTGACGTCTGAAAGTGCAAATGCAGAGATGGAATCGAGGTCCTCGTCTGGCGAGACAGACAACGGTGAATGTGGCAAAGAGTACGCTTCTCTAGTATTTGGCAAGACTCCCGTAGTAAAGTTTCTGTGTAAAACGTGACGTGCTATTCTCGCTGGGCTTAAAAAGTCTATGGAATGGATATCACTGACTGAATGCGGCGAATGGTCGTCTAAACTTTCAGGGTAAAGAGGAGCAGGTTCGTCAAGAATTAGTTCATCTTCACTATTTTCCACCGCTTCGTCGTAAGTTGGAACTTTACAAAGGGAATTGACGTCAAGCTTCTTTTTTAGAGGAACACCATTGACTGCTAAGTTAGGACTTTTTGGAAGAGTGGCCTCGTCAATAGACTGCTCAACGTAATTTGTAAGGTTCTCTGAGGATCCCGAACGGGAGTTTAGAGGCGAGACAGAAGGACTCTGGCTGCGAAATTGTTCCAAGGGCGATTGGAATGAATTCAAATCGTAAACTTTGTCAAATTGATGTTCCTGATACAACGGTGGAGCTGCATCAAGTCTGTCCAAATCATTGTCGTCGATTTCGATGTCTTCGCTCTCATCCCCAGCTCCTATGACGGGACTTTGACCCCTTGATCCTCCCTCTCTTGTCTTTTTCTTGAATATAACATCCATTGTGTCCTCATCATGAGTAAAACATCCCGTGTCCAAGTCGACTTCGAAGTGTCTTCCCAGTGCATGCCCTACGTTGGCACTTATGTAAATACAGACAGGTAAGTTTGCCCTCAATTCACTTATATGCCCTTCCTTATTTGTTAATTGAACTGATATTCTTAGTCTGTGCTTCACTTGGATAATGCTATCCTTCACGTCGCATGTCTGTGTGAGAGATTTCAAGTTCTCTGGAACCTTGTAGTGTGTGTTTATGACCCATTTGTCATCATCAAAACTCTCCTGAGGTGGAGTAGGCATGTGGTATTTTCCCAAGACTTGCTCAAACTCAGGGGACTTCCCATCAGGATAGACAACATGGTAATGTTGTACAATGGAGCCCAAGAGTCGTCTGAGTTTCAAACCTTTGGTCAATGGCACCATAGTCATGTGGACTGCTATAGTCGAGCCTACGGCGATTCCTTTTTTTGGTAAATTGACGTTGTACTCAATCTTCCCGGGCCAGGTATTATAGATATCTATGGCATCTGTCAAGTTGAAGTTCTGTGGATGTAATGTCCTTATGATTCTGATGTGTTTCGCTATGCTAAGGTCCTTTTCGAACTTTCCTCTTTCGATGGTACAGCCCACTTTATATAGTAATTTTCCGCAAGACAAGCCTTCTACTGTCTCAGATACATTTGTGGGCAAGTAAACAGTAAATGGAAGATTATAATTGCCTTTCGGTAATAGAAATGAACCGGTGTTGGGATCTGCGTCCTTAAAGGGCGTGCCGTCGACACCACTTGTTGGTAATTGGGTTTCTTCATTGGTAGCAGATCCTCTCCGAGAAATGACTTTGAATAAGCCCGATCCCGAGCTCTCGGGAGGTCCTTCTTCAGAAGACTGAGGTGGCGATGGGATGCCTTTACTTTTGAGACTGCCGATTTTGTGATAGGGCATGAACTTATCACCGTACCCACCGAAGAGGATCTCTCCTTCAGGGCTAGTCAAGAGATTATTCCATTCCACTTTCAAGACACACAAGCGGTCACACATCTGGTCAATAACTGTGCCAGAGGGGCCACGAACGAAGAACTCAACGTTGAGCTCTCCGATGAGAGACAATCTGACCTTTCGGACATGTGTATCTTCTGGAAGGCTTAATTTGACCGAGCCTTCGAAGGGGACATTTTCACATTCGTATTCGTTTCCACGGAGTAGAATGGTATTTTTGTGGGGCGACTTAAGCCGTATGTCAAACAACGCTGGGTTGAGAGTGTGCAAGAACATGGCGATGAGATTATGTAGAAGTGTGCTTTTGTAAACTGAGGTGGATTGTTTTTAGTAATAGATAGTTTATGAATCTCAGATGAGATGATGAATAGGAAATGAACCGGAATAGAATAGAAATAGGAAGACTACCAATTATAAATTAAAAACGCTAATCATGAAGAATCACCGACAATAATCACAAACTAATCACTAAGTAACCCTAAGTAACGCTAAGGATCATCAAGTATACTGATAAGAACTACACTCTAAAACGGCAAAACCTGTCACAACAGGAGAACCGCCAGCGATAATCAATTATCATCAACTCTCCAACAGTATTACTAATAAATAAGAATACTCTTATTATTACCAGAGACGTAGCCAAGAGAAACAGCTGATCACGAAGTCTGCGACACTACCATACTATATTATTGTGTATTGTGCAGCAGGTCTCCACAAAACGCGAACAATCAGATGATGTGTCAGGCAACGGAGAGAGGAAGAGGGCTTGAGGGTGTGTTTGAATGACGGGAACAAAACTGTTTTGCAGTTGAATGCGAGAGAGAGAGGGAGAGAGAGGGAGGCAGGAGAGCGTGGGTGTGTGGACATGAGTGCTTGAAGAGTGTCAAGTATGACAAATATGAATAGTGCCAAGAATGTCAAATATGAAGAGTGTCAAGAATGACAAATATGAAGAGTGTCAAGAATGCCAAATATGAATAGTATGTCAACCACGTCAAATATGTCAAGAGGCACTCACAGTTCGATAAAAATAGTTCACCTGTACATATTTCCCTATTTACTATTTACATATTTACATAATTGTATATCGAGGATTCGGATAGAGTCAATTGCATCAGAGACTCTCAATTAGAAGAGCTTTTATAGCGAAAACTCTTGATTGAGTAGTCCATATCCGCTCAAGAATCACCTATCCTAGCATCGCGGAATATATATGACAACCAACCATCTATAGACGAGTCGTTTATATGTACCTGACGTTATCATAGCTACTAATGCATCATGCAATAACTTATAACTGTGACAGCTATCATTAATAAGCCATCAAATAAATTACGGCGCTACCACCAGCACATATCTGATGAATCTATACTGATGGGCATTGTGTGCTAGTTGATCTTCACTGAATGAAGTGTCTATGATGAGGGCAAATAAAACAGTCTATTGTGTACATATTATGTAGTCTATATGGGTTTGCTTCAATCTAGTACTAATTGTGCAAACAATTAGAAATCTAGAGTATACCTTGCGAAACGAAGGTTTCAATATTGAAGGTTCAGCTGAAATGCTACAGAAACGAATTAAGCAATGGTCTCGCTGAACAGCTTAAAGAACTCTTCCACAACCAAAACACTCCAGAACTCACCAGAGCTCTGGGCGTAACTCAAGTGTCCTCCCAAATCGGTCTCAACGAGAGCCAAAGCTGGGTTTCTCGAAACCTCGAGCCATGGCAATCTCACACTGATTGCTGGATCGTCATTGGAGTTCAAGATCAAAGTAGGAGTTTTAATGGTACCGATTCTTCTAGCAGGAGAAGCTTCTCTATAGTATGTGTAAGCGTCGTTGTATCCTGCGGATCTGCATGTATACACATCATCGAATTGCCAAGTGGTTTTTGGAGCCATGAGCTTTCTGTATAATTCATCAGTGAAGAGCTCTGGGTCAAAACTGCGCAAAGCTGCGTAGTTATTTTTGACCAACTTCTGCAAGAATGTAGTCAAGGCAGGATTGAACAAATAGGCTCCAGAGTAGGAGTTATCTAAGTGGTGACTACTGTCAACCAAGTCCCATGGACATCCAATTAAACAAGCAGCCTTGACCAAGCTTTGAGTCTTTTCGTCCTGGTTTGGATCTCCCAAGAAGTTGGCCAAAATACAAGCTCCAAACGAGAATCCAACGGTGTAGATAGGTCTAGATGGGTATCTATCCTTCAAGTCAACCAACACCTCTCTGATATCTTCGGTAGAGATAGCATTGAACAATTTAGGCGATGTAATGATGGTTCTGCAACAACCACGGTTGTTCAATACGACAGTGTCCCAACCATCGGTGTTCTTGTTAATGGAATCGGCTAAGTTACGAATCAATGGTTCGTGACTTCCTCCCGATAAACCGTGGAGAATCACCACAATAGGCTTGGTAGAGTCAACATCTTGGTTATGGGCACGACGAGCTTCCAATTCTTCTTCGGTTAAGTATCTGGTTCTTGGGTGTAACTTAGGGAATCCTTCTGGGAAGGTCTTGTCATGGAGTTCCTTGAATTCTTCTTTGGACTCAGGGGTTGGAATCACCCAATCAAGCGAACAGATACCCTTGTCTTGATAGGTGAAAATTTCACGTCCGTAGTAGATTAAGAACTTCTTAGAAGTGTCCACACTTGTATAGTACAATGTCTGCAAGACACCGTTGAAGAGAAGTGGGTTCAACCAGAGCTTTTTGGACGTGTCGATGATCTTAACCTCGTCCTTGATAAAGTCCGAGAACTGGACCGTCTCTCCTGGGCTATTTTTCAATGGTAAAGCGAGTGAGTCTTTGCCTTGACCTTGGTGAACCTTCACGTTGGTTCTGAAACCCCAGTTAAAAATACCCATTTTTTGGCGAACTAAAGTATGAAATAATGTAGTAGAAACGAAAGTAAACTAAATCTGCTCCTAATCCAACAAATGAATATATATTTGGCGAACTTGCATTATATCGTACAACAGAAGCTTCTCATTATCTGCTCCGGAGATAACCTGGCGCTACCAATATTCGATTACCGCGCTCGTTTTCTTTTTTTTTTCTAAGCGATGGAACCGTTGTTGGGAAGCATGTGCCGAGGAAGCAGAGATCTGTGGTGAGATATTAGAGGTGTGGGATAGGAATGCTAAGGAGACAAGGTAATTATTGTGTTTTATATAGAGTAGTTGCTGCATTGTGCATTTGTCAGGTATCCAACAATTTTCAACTTCGAATTTTGCTAGGAATAGATGTCTTAAATCCGGTGTTGTTGTATCTTGTTAATTCTTGCATTGTTCCTTTTTTATATAGTGTAATATGGGAGTGTGAAATATTCGAATATGTTTCCATTATTGAAAACCCTTTAAAATCTGCCAACAGTACAAACGCATGTGCCACGATCGTTTGCGGCTAAATGAAAGTTTAGCGAGCTCCTCTATTAACCTAACCCAGATAAAAATACTTCACTTATCTCTTACGATCACGATAATACAATAAAAGGGGCTCGATAATATTCGTTTATGCGATTTATAAAAGTTCTGTAAAATATATAATTTATGTGCTTAAAATGTAAATCCCAAATCAACCAGTCTTCTCTAGCCTATGTTGCCATGTCATTGAAATATACAGTCCATGGAGAGTTCATCAGACTTTAGTTCAGTCAAGGCCCTCCCAATTGTGAACAGATAAGAGCAGATCCATGTAGACTATGTAGGAGGATGCAAAAATGAGCACAGCAAGATACTATCAGATCTTCTCCTTCAATTTATCTGCTTTTTCAGTAGGCTTGCTCTTCAAACTTAAACTAGCCTTTCTACGAAGAGAGGCCTCCTTAATGGCTGTCTTCGACCTTTCCGAGGAGGCACTATTGGCAACATGTCCTCTATCGTCTAAATCAACAGTACCAGCACTCTCAAACAACGACACATGTCCTGCCAACAATCCCAAAGTCTCCAAAACCTGAGAAGGCTCGTTCAAATGCGAGGTAGCAATAGTTTGCTTAGAAGCTGGACCAACGGCGACTGGATAGACACCATATGAGCCGAACTTGTTCTTTGGCAATTCCTTTAATTGCCATTCTGTTTCGATGTCCTTAAGAGATCTGAACATGTCTTCATCAGTCAAGTCATCTCCAAGACACAACATGAAGTCTGGTAATTGATCTATAGGAACGTCAGCTCTAGTCTTGTTGACGGAATGAGGATCTTGTTTGGCCCCATGTGGGTTTAAAACCAAACGCTTGACAATCTCTCCTTTATTAAGGAACTTTGGTCTAACCTCAATATTGGCTTTTCCAGCCATAACTTCAACATCGTATTGTTTAGCTACAGTATCCTGTAATTGCTTGATGCACTTTTCAGCTTGGAACAGACCCAAGACTGGATCCGCTCTACGGTAGTGCCATGTCAAAGCAACCTTCTTGATCTCGATGTTGGATCCTGGGGTCTTGTCAGTGTACTCCTTGTAGACCTCCTCTACCTTCTTCTGCCAGGACATATCAAAAGAAGATGCCAAGTTGACCCAATCTTTCGATCCATAATCTTTCATGAAACAACCGTGTTCAGCCGATAAACCAATATTCTTAGATCCAAGCCATTTGTCTAAGAAGGCCTGATCTCTTCCGGAAATGACCCAGATTTGGTTCTTTGGATCGGCCGATAAGGCATCCAAGATTTTGTGTAACCTGGAAGATGGGATAGCTGCTGCTGGGTCTTTCACAATTGGTGTTAAAGTGCCATCGTAGTCAAATAAAAATAATCTTCTCTCGGAATTCAAGTAGTTCTTAAGTAATAATGGTCTGTTCAATGCCGGTGTATAGTGAGAGGCATGTGTCTTCGCTACATGACTAATGAGATGGTCCAAAAATGTAGACGTCCATGATTGAATGGTGTTAGAGGCGACCTGCTTATAAAGTCTTTCTTCTAAGTCTCTCTTGGCATCTTCAGACATGGAAAGGGAGTCATTAATGGTTTTTGCAATTCCTACGGAATCCCATGGGTTCACTAATATTGACTCTCTTAAGACAGAAGCTGTACCAGTAAACTCAGACAAGATCAAAGGCGAGTTATTGTTCTTTTGGCAGACAACAAACTCTAAGGAAGTAGTACTCATTCCATCTCTTACTGAAGTTACGAGGGCTAAGTCTGCGACTCTGAGCAAGGCGAAGTATTCATCTTTCTCGATGCGCATCTGGTAGTGTAATACTGGAGTGTAATTCAAATTGCCGAATTGACTGTTGATATGGTTCACCAATTCAGTAACCTTTTTCTCAACATTAGCGGAGTGTGAATAACCAGGACTCGACACTTGGATCAAAACAACCTTATCTCTCCATTCAGGGTACATTTGGAGAAACATTTCAAATGCTTGAAGTTTCTGAACCACTCCACGAACTTTGTCCAACCTATCTCTTCCTACGATAATCTTCTTATCTGCGTAAATGTCTCTTAAGGCATTGACTTTAGCTTCTATACCCGGTTCATATGCATCATGCTCGATTTTCTTGGTATCAATTCCAATGGGCAATGTCTCTACGGAGATTGCTGTTCCATAAGCCAATATCTTATCACTTGTCACTTCGTAACCTAAGACACGAGCACAGCACGACAAGAAATGCCTTTGAAATGACTCAGATTGGAATGCAATTTTGTCTGCACCAAGCATTCCGTCCAATAATTGTGTCCTCTTACTGAGACAACGGAAATACTCTGAGGATGGGAAAGGAGCGTGGACGTACATACCGATGTATGCATCAGGGAACTCCATTCTCAATAATTGGGGTAATAAAAGCAAGTAGTAATCATGTACCCATATTATATCACCAGGCTTGTAGATGGACTTGATCTTGTTACAGTAGATCTCGTTGAACTTGACATAATCATGCCAGGCATTAGCTTCTGCTTTACCATCGGAAGGTTGTCCTTGAATGTAGTGGAAAACTGGCCATAAGACATTTTCTGCGTATTTTCTCCATCTTTCCTGGTCTCTTCTAAGTAACCAAACAGGATGGATACGATCTGATTTGTTAGCTGCTCTAATCTTATCCTCGAGCTCCGACTTGTCCTTTTCGTCCAAGTAGAGAGGATCGTCTTGGATATTTTCCGGGTTGGCCGATGGCAACGACAAGTTGGTATTATTGACCAATTCTCCTGTCCAAGCAATCAAATGGGTCTCCCACTCCGTGTGCTGGTCCAAGAAGAACTGCGACGAGTAAAGGGCCGAGTTGCCTCTCACAGGTTCAACATCCCAAGAGTACTCTTTTGTTTCGGAGTTCAAGTTCTTATAGATCTGAGTTGGTAATGACGTCATCACGTTGAGAACACGGCCCGAGAGCTTGATCTTTGAATTGTCCTTGTAGTCATTGGGCGACACGATCTTGCTCACCGAAGGGTACGCTGACAACTGATCAAAGTCCGTCATTACAAATTAGTGTGAAAGCGATAGTCAGTGCAAGTAATTAAGGTAAGCGAACCAGTACAATAAGACGTAAGAGAACTGAGTAATTGAGGTCGATTTTGAGTGAAAATTTCTGTCCTTTGCTGAATTGACACCGTAGCGACTTCGAAAGCAATCTGATACTGTTAATTTATAGAAAACAACAATCTATGAAACAATTACTCTTCTTTACAACTACCCATAAGTGGTGGAAAATAGCACTCAAAGCAATTTCGTGTCGATAACAGGCACTTCCTGCAGAGAGAACGAGGTAGCAATTACAGGGCAGGAGTGTCTGCAGGAACATATATCGCCAATGGATGGGCTTGGAAGCCATGGTGGGAGAGAAGGAGAAGGAAGCTTCTAGAAGCGGGTTCGTATGCTGATCCCGAAGATGGATGGGTACCGTGGGAGGGATTGAAGACGGTGGAAATTTGGGTGAAAAATCGAAGAATATGGTAGAAAATATTGGTGCTGGTTGACGGTCTCTCCACTAACTTGTACCCCTTAAATGAATCATCAGGTGTAGCAATGATATAGAATTGTGCCACGAAATTGCTTAAAAAATTGGCACTACGAGTGGGGGGAAAAACTTGGTGTTAGAATGTGTGATTTCTAGCATCCGAAATATATGTGTTGCAAGGAGACAAGAGCCCGTGAATTAATTGCTTTAGGCTGTAGTCTCTTCGTCCATAACCACATACAGTTAACTCTATGTAAGTTTTACTCTACGAGCGAATTACGAGGATTCACGGGACGTCTTTTTCGCAGCTCTGAACCGCTCTTGATATCTAGTTGCCAGTAATACATCCGCCTTGCAACCGTCTCCAACGAATCACTCGGACCCTAATAACTCCACTACTAAGGAGCAACGAAGTCCGTAATTAGTCCTAATACTGCTGTATGGATGTTTACTGTTAATCGCGGTACGGATCTTTTCATTTTAATAGGCAGGATCATGTACACAAAAGCCCCCAATTACCCCTTAAAAGAAGGTAATCTAATCTTTATATCACTATCTTAAGAGATCAACTATTCTAATAAGTAGAAGATCGCTCCAATGCTTGTCCCAACCATGATATTTCCTACGAAAACACCTCAATATCAAATTTTCCTATTTTTTTTTGTTTAAATATATAATAAATCCATAACCCATTTACCAAAAACTATTACATTATATACTTGAAAAATAGAATACACATCCAGCACCCACCTCGTGTCTGACATTCCTAGCTTTTGTTCTATTCGTTTTGTAGATATTTTTATTAGCCAGGGCTACAGCACAAACCTTGTTGTAGGTGCTAGAAGTAAACTGACTCAAGAACTAAACAACACTTCCAGCTTAGACTTGAGGCTCAGCAGCTTCGGTAGCGGCAGCTGGAGCAGCTGGAGCACCCTCAGACTTCTTGTACTCTTCAAAAGCAGTCAAAGCATCCTCGAAGTGGTTGTTGAACAACTCGTCGTCCTCCAACAAAGCCAAGATCTCTTGGTTGTCCAAGTCCAACATCATACCGGTGATCTTACCAGCAGCCTCTGGCTCTTGAGCCTTACCAGTAGAGACAATCTTTGGGTACAATTCTTCACCCAAGATTCTCTTTTGTTGGTCTGGTGGAGCAGAAGCAATGATGGCAGCCAAGTCTCTTTGTTGACGTCCCTTGTTTTGGTTACGGTTGTTGTTTGGGTAGTAACCGCCTCTTTGTTGACGAATGTTTTGACCGTTGTTGAAGTCTGGGTATCCTTGTGGTGGGATACCGTAGACTGGAACTGGTTGACCGTTTGGACCAGGTCTTGGCCATTGCTCTGGACCAGCAAATGGTTGGCCTCTTCTCATGATCATTTGAGGGTTTGGACCTGGGAATGGAGCGTTTCCTCTACCGTTTGGTGGGAAGAAACCTTGTTGACCGTAGAACATTGGAGGAATGAATTGACCTGGGATACCACCGGTGGCGGCAGCGTTTTGCATTCTCATTTGGTTTCTGGCCTGGATTTGTTGTTCCAATTGAGAACGTCTGACGTCCTTTCTTTGGGCCAAAGCAACGTACAATGGCTTACCGAAAACCATACGTTGGTTCATCTCAGTGATAGCCTTTGTGGCCTCTTCTGGAGAAGAGAAACAAACGAAACCGAAACCCTTAGACTTTCCAGTCTCGTCAACCATAACTCTGGCAGAGGTGATGGTACCGAATGGCTTGAATTCTTCCTCAAGCTTCTCGGAGTCAATGGTGTCGTCCAAGTTCTTGATGAACAAGTTAACACCTTGGTACTTGGACAACTTCTCCAAACGGGTGTTCTCGTACTGCTTCTTCAATTCCTCCATTCTCTCTCTCTTCTTTTGAGCTCTACCAACGTAGATCTTTTGACCGTTGATCTCCTTGTCGTTCAACTCCTCGACAGCCTTAACAGCAGCCTCATGGGATTCGTAGTTGACAAATCCGAAACCCTTAGACTTACCCTCGACATCCTTCTCCAAGTAAATGGAAGTGATGGCACCGTATGGAACAAAAAGACCCTTGAAGTCCTCCTCAGTGTAGTCCAAGTCAATGTTCTTAACGTAGATGTTAGTGAAGTTAGCCTTGATCTCCTCGAACTTGGATTCACGGTCCTTCTTGGAGATGTGCTTGCCAACGTAGACCTCACGGTCGTTCAAGAGCATACCGTTAACGTTCTCGATAGCAGCATTGGCGGCTTCAGCGGTTTCGTAGTGAACGAAACCAAAGCACTTGGATTGACCCATGTCGTCAGTGGCAACCTTACAAGATAAGATCTTACCGAAAGCAGAGAAGGTATCGTGCAAAGCCTTGTTGTCGATGGCTGGGTGCAAGTTCTTGATGAAAATGTTACCGTCACCAGATCTTCTGGCGGATGGGTCTCTTTGGGACCACATGATACGGCATGGACGGCCCTCAATGAGAGTGTAGTTCAACTCCTCAATGGCCTTCTCTCCGTCGTCGAACTTGTGGTAGTTGACGTAAGCGTAACCAAGCGACTTCTTGGACACAGCATCTCTGCACACTCTGATGGATGAGACTTGACCCAATGGGGAGAAGATCTCGAAGAGAGTGGCTTCGTTGACGGTGGTGTTCAACTCACCAACGTACAACGAGGCCGAGTTGTCGGCGACGTTGGCGGCGTCGGTCTGGTCGTCGTTGTCGCCAGCGGCTGGGGCTGGAGCAGTGGACTCTTCAGCGGCAGTGGTGGAGTCAAGGGACAACTTGTCCAAGGACTCTTGGAGCTGGGCGGCATCAGCGGCAGACATGGTTTTAGTTTTTTTTTGGGGTTTTCTGATATACGGGGAGGATTAGCAGGCTAATACAAGGTACTGATGGCGAGATGAACAGGATTGTAAGACGGGTTGATTTAATCACAGCAAAAATAGTTTTTAACAAAAATGAAAATTTTGCAAGAGCGGGTAGATGAGAGGTGTTACCCGGACGGGAATATAGTGAGTGAGTGAGAGTCTCTGGAGAGCGTGGATTTTTTGATAGTGAGAGTGAGAGTGTGAGTGAGAGTGAGAAAGTGAGTGAAAAAGTGAGAGAGTGAGAGAATCAGAAAAAATGCGGGTGAGTGTGAGGATTATTTGATAGTGTGAGTGATTTGGGTGTGAGTGCATGAGAGAATGAGAGTATGAGAGAATGTGTGTATGAATATGAGAGTATGAGAGCATAAGAGTGTCTGGTGTATGTATGAATGTATGTGAATATATATGAGAATATGTATGAGAATATATATGAGAATATATATGAGAGTATCTACGTTGTAAGGAGCGTGAGTGGAAAAGTAGAACTGCTAGTGTATTAAGTGAGAGTACTGCAAATCAGTGAAATCAGCGAAATCAAACAAATCAATCAGAGAAATCAGAGACATCAATGAGAATTCAAAATCAGTAAAAGCGTGTATAAATGAGACGAAACAATAACTTTAGTGGAGATAGAAAAGATCACTGAGTGCGAGAAATGGAAGAAAGACAAATCAGGGAGAGATTTCTATCACTATTGTGATTGAAACGCTATTGTGTGCAGGAAACCGTTGACGACGTTGAGACGATCCGAGACGATGTGAGAAAAGTATTGGCGTTGTGGCAATTGTTAACGTGTGTGTTAGTGAGTGTTAGTGAGTGCGAAGTGAGTGCGTAGTGAGACAAATTTAGTGAGAGCGATTCTCATGGTGAGGGTATTTGCAAATGTAGTAGGAAAGCATTGGAATGGGACATTGAGTGTGGCTGGTTATTCCATTTAATAGACACTTTCATATAAATTTGTTACGCGAGTAAGCAATTGCAGTGGTTTACTGTAGGTTCTTGAAAACCGGAATACATTAGCATTCAATTGGGGAATTAATAGAGGGAAACTAACGCTAGTGAATGCAATAATTAGGTACGAAATCCATCAAGTGAGACCATCGGATCGGGATACAAGGTAATACAGAGGTTTCGCTAGAAGAGACAAATTGTCTATATTACGTTGCACAAGCTTCGACTGAGCCGAAACTTTACCGAAAGACCCTATTATACCTGCTTCAGCCACTATCTTCAACTGTTGCAGCCAACGCTCGTATGCTGGTAATTTCGCAGGTTAATTTTGCAGCAATTTCTTATATCAGTCTTCACCACTCTTTCACCACTCTTTAGTACTCTTTAGTACTCGTTATTACTCTTTACTACTTTTAGTATCTTTACCTACCCTACTCTCATGCTACATCACACCCACCCTCTATTTCATACTGTACATATTATTACTGAATACTGAAAATTATAGTACACTGTGTCACACATTCTTTGATTTACTATCTACAACCCTCATTTGGTCGCGTCTGCTGGTTTTGTCTTCAACCTATTGTACATATCACAGATCTTACGACTAGGCACCTTGGCTGGCCAATAGAGTGCGGCATATGACCATAAGTGCTTGTACAACTTCTTGCTCTCTGGGCCCTTCTTCTCAACTACCGTGTCGATGTAATCACCAACAGTAAGTAACTCCTTTTTCAAAATATTTGCCCACTCGTGCTTCTCAAGGCCCTTATTTCCCTTGTGCAATCTCATCAACGACTTAGACACTGGCTTCAAAGTGACCTTACAGTGGCCTTCATCCATGCTGTCATACTCGAGATCCTTATCTTCTTTGTGGTGGTGGTGGTGCAGGTGGTGATGGTTGTCCAATTGAGGCGAATTATTATTGGAAGTAGCAGGAGAATTCTTGTGAAGTAATTTCTTAGTCTTGCTTGTTTTGAGATTGACTTCTGGTGACTGAGACTTAACTGCTTTTTTGATCTTTCCACCAGCTGGAACTGGCGTCTCAGTCTTCGGCTTTCTGATGATTTTCTTTTTGATACTACCACTAGAAGATGGTGTAGAAGCACTGCCATTTGAATGCTCGTCCTCATTCAACAACGAAAACAAATAATCAACTCTTCTACCCAAGTGAACAGATCCAGGAACCTTCTTGGCAGACTTCTCTTCTTTGACAACCACGTCCTTGGGGTTCGTGCTTTCCAAAAACAACTTGTTCTGCAAGCCTAAAACTGGGTCGTCTCTTATCTGTACCCAAGAACCATACCCAAACTTATAAACACCGACTAACAACATAGCATCATCTTTCTCGGTCCATTCACATGACCAAGCGGAAACCAGTTTTGGGTGGCGTGGAAGCTCGAGGGAAGTTGGGCTATCCTTTGGAATTAATGCTTCAAGCATCTTCATGTCTACTGGTCTATGTAAGACCAATTCAGCATTGATGTTTTTCACTCCCTGGTATTCGAAGAGGACAGCCTTCTTTTCTTTCTTCTTGGCGATCCACAAAGCCGTAGGGTTTTCATCAGGATTGACGATGCCCTTTTCCTTCAGTTCAATGGCCTTTCTTTCCAACTCCGCCAAAACGGCATTTCTTCTGATTTCTTCTTCTTTCACCAATTGTTTCGATGTGTTTATGATTTCGTTGTAAGCATGTTTCACAAGAACCGGGTTTTTGTTAGTGATGCTACCTTCTTCCACCAATTGCTCCCACTTTCCAGTCAAATCTCCAAGTCTTAAAATAGATCTGTAGATACCTCTCATCTCCTTTTCGGAAAGTTGGTGATCACCAGCATGAGCTCTTCTTCTAGGAGCTCTTCCCAGGGAAGAGTCTTCATCTTCATCCTCATTTTCACTGACAGCCACCGAGCCATTTTCAAATTTACGAACAGCTGCCTTCCTACGCGAGTACATGGCAATTTGTTCTTTCAAGTATTCTTCATCGGCTCTCTTCTTCTCATCATCCTTTAGCTTGGCCAATTCATCTTGTGGAATAATATCGTCCCATTCAACATCGGCCTTGTAATCAGTAACTTCAAACTGCTTCAAGAACTCCTCAGATCCCAAATTGGATTCTCCAAGGTCTGGCGTAGTTACATGGTCCTCTGCATGGTTCAAGACATCATCTAAGTTCAAATCCTCCAACTTCTTTTGGTTATCGTTGGCCTTGAACATATTACCAGCACCAAATTTCAAGATTTGACTTAACTCTCCAGAAGAAGGTTCTGTCTTTGTTTTCTTGGAATTTGGATCGGTAATACCTAAGGAGATAATGGCGTACTCCAAAATCATCTTTTTTCTTGCCCTTTCCAAGATTTGTTCTTCTACTGTATCCTTACTGACAAATCTGTATACGGAAACATGATTCTTTTGTCCAATTCTATGAGCTCTGGCCATGGCCTGTAAATCAGCTTGTGGATTCCAATCGGAGTCAAAAATGACAACAGTGTCTGCTGTCATCAAATTAATACCCAAACCACCTGCTCTGGTAGACAATAAGAAGGCAAAATCTTTGGAGTCTGGAGCATTAAAATGGTCGATGGAAATTCTTCTCTGTGCTGATGGTATACCACCATCCAAACGCTGGAATTGATAGCCCTTAATCGACATATAGTCACCTAAAATATCAAGCATCCTAACCATTTGCGAGAACACCAAAACTCTGTGACCTTCCTTCTTCAATCTGGTTAACAACTGCTCAAACAAGACCATCTTACCCGATGACATGATCATACCTCTAAGGATGTTATCTCTCGAGTTAGAGCCTGCCTTGGCAAGAACTCTAGCTTCGGCTCCATCAAAGAGGTATGGATGATTGGACGCTTTCTTCAATTCACTCATAACATTTAACAAAGATATCTGAGAACCTTTATTTCCTGCGTTCAAAGCAGAGTAGTTCTTCGTGATGATGTTCTTGTAGTAATCCGTTTGAATATCGGATAACTCCACTCTTAAGATTCTTTCAGTTTTCAGTGGAAGTGATTTTTCAACGTCTTTTTTCAATCTACGTAAGATAAATGGTTGAATCTTTTTTTGTAAGTCTTTGATGTATAGCTCTTGCTCCTCATCTGGTGTCTCAAAGTCAATTTCCTGTTCGATGCTAAATTTTCCAGGCATTAAGAAGTTACACAATGCAGCTAATTCCTTGATGTTGTTCTGTAAAGGTGTACCCGTAATCAAGAGTCTATTGGAAACCTTAAAGCTCACAAGGGACTCATATAATGATGAGTCTGCATTCTTTAATCTATGAGCTTCATCAACAGCCAAGAACTGCCACTTGATGGAACCTAATTCATTCTTATCCTTTAAAATATACTCGTAGGTAGTAAGCAAGATGTTGAACTTAGGTTTATTGTTTGATCCATACCATTCGTAGTCTCTGATTGTCTTTCTGGCTTCGGTGTTACCCAAGTAGTATACACAGTTAACATCGGGAGACCATTTCTCAAAGGTTTCTTGCCAAGCTGGGATTGTCAGCAATGGTACTACAACCAAATGAGGACCATTTTGTCTTCTCGCGTAGATCAACCACGAGAGGAATGAAACTGTTTGCACGGTTTTACCAAGACCCATCTCATCGGCTAAGATACCATTCTCGTTTCTAGACCACAAAAAGGCCATCCAGTTTAAACCAGTCAACTGGAAGTCTCTGAGCTCTCCATTTTTGATGAAAACAGGCTGTTTTACCAACTTTTCAAATCTAGGACGTTGAGATAATGGATAGTTGGCCGACAAATTAGGTAAAATCTTCAGCTTAAGTCTTTGTTGGTACTTCGTCACCTGCTCCGGTGCTATTCTTGCAATTTCCTCGGCATCTTCCCACGTACACTCATCGTAGTAAAGTCTACGCCATTTACAGTAGTATTGAAGCTTAGTTTCTCCGTTATCTGTTTCAATTCTTTCCGAGTCGACGATTCTTTCGACGTTGGTGTACTCTTCCTGTTCGTCTCTCTTTCTTTCCCTATCAATATCCATTGCCTCTATGTCTTCTCTGGTGGTCAATGGATCTGATCTGATGTCTTGATCATATATTATAAATTGCTTGATGTAGTTCTCGACCTTTCTGAACCCTTTGAAGTCCTTCAAAGTCAGCCAACTTTCCCAAGTGTTATGAAGATGCGATTGGTCTGTCCATTTTATTTTGAAGAGATAGTCAAGCTTAGGATCGCCTGTCTTTTCTGCATTGTCTTTATTTAACTCATGGTCCATTACCAAGTCAATTCCACGTTCATTTTCAGGCTCGTTGGCTTGCTGGTAGTAGTAGTAGTCACCATTTGCGTCTTCGTCATTCTCGTCAAGCTCTTGCTCTGATTCAAGTAAGTCATCGTCGTCATAATCGACAGTGTAGTTGATTTGACGGTTGTTACGAGAAGAGAATCTGATTTCAGCAGGAACCTCTGGTTCACTAGCAGATTTCTTGGTATGTTTCTTCTTCGAACCCTTGATGCTGGTAGCAGCTCTTCTCTTGCTCTTCTTCTTCTTTTCGTCGGCGGCGGTATCGTAGAACTCGCCGTCTTCGGAGTCAGCATCAGAATGGATGTCGTCCTCGGAGTTCTCCAACTCTTCTTCGGAGTTGTATGCTTCGGCAGTGACCTTCTTCTTCTTTCGCTTTGGAGCAACTTCGTCCTCGCTTTCACTTTCCACTATGGCAGGACCTCTTCTTTCTCTGCGTGACCGCCTGAGTCCGTAGAGTTCTGGGTTAAGTGAAGCTTCTTCTGGTATGTACAAGACCATGGTTACGATGCAGTGGTATGTTGCTATTAGTCACAGTTAATTGGTCTAGTTTTCAACCAATGGGTAATCTCGATGTCCTATGGTTGTACTTAACAGGTCTGCCAAGTAATTCCAAAGTTATAATACTTTTGGTGCTTTTATGGGTCGTCTTGAATTTACGTCTCTTCAATAATCTTTAACACACTAACAAGTATGATATGCTAAGCAGTAGACGACGGAAATTCGGGGCGATTGGCGTCAAACTCTTCAGATAGCCTTGAACGTGTTCTATGAGCACTACTATGTTCTTAAAACAGAATTATTCGGTGTCTGTGTAGACTTTAGCCGAGTCTTTATCTGTCTTCTCTATCCTGATGGATCAAACACCGGTTCTCACCTAAGCGTCTAACAAGACCAGCAATTTCCAGTACAAAAGCTGCTACGAAACGACAAAATCCGTCACTACGTAAACCAGACGTCTTTTTCTGGATGTACCCACTTTATACACCTATTTTAAGTATATACAACACTAAACAGTACTGTTCTGTGGTGGTATCGCTGAAGGTTTCGTACTCCAAAAACGAAAATTCCGTTTTTATTGTCAACGAGAAAATCTGGCGATTGAAAATTTGGTGGGCGCCGACGACAACGACGACGACATCGTGAAAATCAGGTACGAGATGGGTCAGAGAAGGATGGAATGTGTTAGAAACGGTTTGGAGACGGTTAGGGAGAGACAGTATGGGTTTGAGAGTGGTTTGAGTGAGGTTCGGTGTTGTCTATTCATGTTGTTACTGGAGAGAGTTCTGTTAAGCGGTTATAGGTGAGAGACATAATTCAGGTTAGAATCGGCGAGGAGAGGCTGAAAGCATGGTTAGAATTGCAACAGAGCAGCATTAGATGAAAATCCGAAGGTCAAGCAGCATTTTGCAGCCAACGGTAGAGGTTGAAAGTGGCCATTAGAGGGGACCAGAGTCCTATAGAGTTGTTCCCATGGACCGAATAGGGGTGTGGAGGGCACTTCGGACTGATACGGCGAAAGATCGAAAGTTGCAGCCAAAATCGGTTGCAGCCCCCCGCATGTAGAAAGACGTCAGATCTCATAGTGGTGAATCCATTCGGGAGTCAATTTGTTGTTAGCATGGCTCAAGCACCATGAATACACAGCCCGAGCAGACTACATGATCCGTTGGATAGAACTTGGTTCTTGGTTGAGATGTGTTTGCCGAACAATTGCTGTGGAACACACACTTCATTCGACATCCCAACCCATTTGACCCGGTCCACCCCAAACCCCCATTAACACACCAGCCACGAACAACACGGTGTCAATGCACAGCCATTAGACAAGAGCAATCACCCACAAGGAGTCGACGGCACGCCACAGCACTAGTGGTACTTGTTCAGCCAACACTTACGAGTGGATCTCACCACTTCAAGACGTCTTTCTCCCCACATCTATCACTACGGGGAAAAATTACTATGCTGAAAACAAAAGAGAAAGGGGATAAAGAAAATGTTAGTGGTTTTTTAAGAGGGTGGTTGATTGTTCGGGGAGTCGTGCGGGCACCAGAACTACAAGGGTGCTTGTGGGCCAATAGGAGGCTGTGTGGCAGCGGTAGAGACACGATAGAGGTGTTACCCGGATAAATCATATAAGTGAAGTTATGCGAAAGAGAGAGAGAATGAAGTGATAGATTTTGGGGGGTGTTTGTTTCCAATTTACATCATGTGACTAGAAGGATCATGTGATGTGATTATTCATTCTTTCTTCTCTTCCTTCTCAGTTCTTTGTTGTTTTTCATGTTTTTGTTTGTTTCAGATTGATGTGTTAACTGCAGGAGAGAGAGAGAGAGAGAGAGACAAAAAACACGTCCTCTATATAGCCGTTCATTCTTCCTTCACAAAAAAAAGATGCGAGCAAAGAGAATCTTTCGTAGTTGTGTAATATACAGTCACAGCGATAACCACTGAAAAACTGTCAACTGTCAACAGCGTACTGACTAGCTGCAATTGTAGAACAAAGACTAAGGTATTTTGGTCAAAATGGGGATAAAAATCGGAAATCTCTCAATAAACCGCAATATCATCCGAATTTAACCCCATTTGGCTCTTTTCTCTGTATTTTCCACCATTCTCGCTCAGAATCCACGTCGTCTCTCTCCTCTTCTTGTACCCTCCATCGCCTCCAATGAAAACTGCCCGTTTAGTAATGGTCCCACATCTACGCACTGTTTCTTCCATTTCTCACCCACTCTCGCTCCATCAAGCGTAAACTCCAGCACTAACGTTTCTCATCAGAACGCAAAAAATAAATTACACTACTGAAAAAAATTTACAACACAAGAACCACCCATCATTCGACTGTTACTACCCGTTCTACATCGCTGTTAACTTGTGATATTGCTGTTGCGCCCGTCTGTGTTGCCCTAACCACATCCCCCTTTAAGAAGCAACCCCTTTCAGCGCAAAAAAATCAACAATGAGTGACAAGAACACGAGAATCGCCATTGTCTCTACCGACAGGTGTAAGCCTAAGAAGTGTAGACAAGAGTGCCGTAAAGGATGTCCCGTAGTGAAAACAGGAAAATTGTGTATTGAGGTGACCCCAACATCCAAGATTGCCTTCATCTCCGAGACCTTGTGTATCGGTTGTGGTATTTGTGTCAAGAAGTGTCCTTTCGATGCTATTCAGATCATCAACTTGCCAACCAACTTGGAGAATGAAACCACCCACAGATACTCTGCCAACTCGTTCAAGTTGCACAGATTGCCTACTCCACGTCCAGGTCAAGTTTTAGGTTTGGTTGGTACCAACGGTATCGGTAAATCGACCGCTTTGAAGATCTTAGCCGGTAAGCAAAAGCCAAACTTGGGTAGATACGACGATCCACCAGACTGGGAAGAGATCTTGAGACACTTCAGAGGTTCTGAACTCCAGAACTATTTCACCAAGGTCTTGGAAGATAACATCAAGGCTATCATCAAGCCACAGTACGTTGACAACATTCCTAGAGCTTTGGCCAAAGCTAAGGTCAAGCAAGTCGAAGGTATCTTGAAGGCTAAATTGGAGAGACCAGAAGCTTACGATTACATCATCAAGGTCTTGGAATTGAAGAACGTCCTTCAAAGAGAAGTCGAGAACTTGTCAGGTGGTGAGTTGCAAAGATTTGCTCTTGGTATGACCTGTGTTCAGGACGCCAACGTCTACATGTTTGATGAGCCATCCTCATATTTGGATGTCAAGCAGAGATTGAGAGCTGCTGAAATCATCAGATCTTTACTTGGTCCTACTACTTACATCATCTGTGTTGAGCACGATTTGTCTGTCCTTGATTACTTGTCGGATTTCATCTGTATCTTGTACGGTGCTCCATCCGTTTACGGTGTGGTCACTCTTCCTTCCTCCGTCAGAGAAGGTATCAACATTTTCTTGGACGGTCACATTCCTACTGAAAACATGAGATTCAGAACTGAATCGTTGCAATTCAGATTAGCTGATGCTGCCGACGGTTTAATTTTGGACAAGTTCCACGCCTTGGCCTACCCAACCATGCACAAGACCCAAGGTGATTTCCACTTGAAGGTCGAAGGTGGTGATTTCACTAACTCCGAAATCTTGGTCATGATGGGTGAAAACGGTACAGGTAAGACTACTTTCTGTAAGCTTTTAGCTGGTGCCATTGCTCCAAATGATGGAACTGAGATTCCAAAGTTGAACGTTTCCATGAAGCCACAAAAGATTGCTCCAAGATTCGCTGGTACCGTCAGACAGCTTTTCTTCAAGAAGATCAGAGCTTCCTTCCTCCACCCACAATTCCAGTCCGATGTCGTTAAGCCATTGAAGATTGAAGATATCATTGATAACGAAGTCCAGACCTTGTCTGGTGGTGAATTGCAAAGAGTTGCTATTGTTTTGGCCTTAGGTATTCCAGCTGACCTTTATTTGATCGATGAGCCATCTGCTTACTTGGATTCCGAACAGCGTATTATCTGTTCCAAGGTCATCAGAAGATTTATTCTTCACGCCAAGAAGACCGCTTTCATCGTCGAGCACGATTTCATTATGGCCACTTACTTGGCCGACAGAGTCATTGTATTCGAAGGTAAGCCATCTGTTGATGCCATTGCCAAGACCCCAGAGTCCTTATTGACTGGTTGTAACAGATTCTTGAAGAACTTGAATGTTACCTTCAGAAGAGACCCTAACTCGTTCAGACCTAGAATCAACAAGTTAGGATCCCAGATGGATAAGGAGCAGAAGCTTAACGGTAACTACTTCTTCTTGGACAACTCTGAGTTGTAAGAGTCGCAGCAGTTCTAGCAGTTGTTTCGACAGTCATTGCGGTCTTTGGCCGTGTAAACCACTTGTACATTAGTTTTCCCGCTGCATCAATTCATTGTGCGTGGACAGGCTATGCCTTCGACGTTCCGTAGACAATAGACGGAGTAGGAGGGTTGGACTGGATCTTGAATTCTTGACTTTGCGTCTAGGGTAAGATTCAGTTCAGGTTAATATTTGAGGCTTCGATAGGAGCTGGGTTGTCGGTTGAGAATCCGGTGAGAAGCCCGATGAGCCGAGTGTGTTCTTAATAGAGGATATCCACATATAGACGAGCACGAATCCCTCCAGTACTTTTTGTTTATTGTTAGCATCTATGTTTCTACATATTTATTAATAGTATTATTTTAGTAACAATAATTTGTAGTGTAGTGTACGGCTGTAGTAAGCGTCGAAGATACAGTAATTAGTATTAAGGGGAGCATTCATTTTATAGCAACGGGTGAATTTTCAGAGATATCGATGAATGTGTACAAGAGTTAAGTGCTTCTTCATTATTCGATTTTCATATATTTGAATTCAGAGGAGGACAAGATTCGAAAGCACGACGAAAACTAACTACACTATAATCTCTAACTATGAGAAATCGAGAGCAACCTCAAGAACTACATCCACCACACAACCTTACTCCAAAAAAATAAAAAAAAGCTCATATTTCCTCCAGAATTCCTATCTTTTCAAACACTTCCATTACTACCATTTCCACCGCCACCACCAACATCACATCTCCTCCAACTCCACCTCCTCTTCCTTTCACAACTAATCAACCACCAATTGATGCAAAATAACCGGTTCCAACCGCCTGCACATAGCTCTGAACACGTTAATGGAAAATTTCAACAACTCGATTTCTTCATGTTAAGAGACGGTTGTTCTCCTTGTTTAGTGTGTGGTGTTAGATAACTTCTGATAGGGTATTGCAAGATTTGAAGCTGGATCTATATACTATATACTTGTAGAGTGCTCGTAGAAAATTTATAGCACAATAGCATAATGGCACAACCAGCGGAACAGGGTTCGGTCCCCATTCAGACCTCCAGTCAGAGAACACCAGCAGCGCTTAACTTAGCGTCGTACTTGTTCCAGAACCCAATCTTGAAGCAAAGAACAGGGTTGATAAATAACGAAAGAGACCTCGATTTCTTCAGATACAAAAGATTGGTCAGAGCATTGCTCAGCGACGACTACAAAAACAAGCAGCAAAACCCCAAAAACGGGTTGGTTCCTATCAACAACGAGTCCGACGCCCAGAGAGTGTTGGTGTTGTTGATCCAGAATCAATTGATTCTTCCAGTCCAGAAGTTACACTACGCCGAGATTAAGGCTGTCAGAGGATGGACTCCAAACAAGACGAAGCCCATATTGAAGAGAATCGAAAAAGCACATGTGGATCCCGATGCGTACTTCGGATGGTTATACAGCAAGCCTAATCCATTCATCTTGTTGTACAGTATATTAGCTATTGCTGGTGTTTTCACGGTGATCTTGTTCCCATTGTGGCCAGCTTTCATGAAGAGAGGCGTGTGGTACTTGTCGATGGCAGCATTGGGATTCTTGGGTCTCTTTTTCTTGATTGCCATCATCAGATTGATTATATATTTGATCTCGTTGGTAGCTTTGCCCAAGCCATTTTGGTTGTTTCCAAACTTATTCGAGGACTGTGGAGTTCTTGAGAGTTTCCAGCCATTGTACGGATGGGAGGAGCCTAAGAAGGCCAAAAAGAGTAAGAAGAGCAGCAAGGGTGAAGATGTCAAGGCAGTTGAAGTCGGTAGCAACGGAACCAGCGCCAGTGGTGCCAAGGCTAGCGAGGGTACTACTCAAAAGCGTAAGGTGATTCTCGAGGAGGTAGAAGAGTAAGGGTTGTGTTTGCTACAGAGAAGAAGCAAAGATGATGGAGATGGTGAAGAAGTGAAAGATGAAGAAGATCATGAGTTTCTGTGGAACGAAGTGAGAAGAAGAATCGATACGATTCATATGTTTATACATGATGCTGCTAATAGTTAGAATGGCTTTCTCTATGTATATGATAGAATAACACGAGAGAGAACAGCGATAGGAATTGAGTGTAGTATTGTAACACTAATAGAGAAATATCTTTTAGACTAGATGTAGTTATGTGTAGTGGTTTATGTTCTATTTCAAGTGGTTTCAAGTGCATATATCCATGTAAAAGGGGGAAGTCTGATGTACCATTTGGCCCAGCGTATCTTGACATTGAGGTTGCTACTCAATTCGCAGCCATCTTTGGGAATGTCTCAAAAGAAAGCGTACTCTATGATTATTAAGAACCGGAGTCACTTCAAGAATATCTCCCAGGTGGTACCCCATATACAGATATTAATGGATTTTTGCCCCGATCTAAAGAGCAACGTCACCAACGCTATCATCCTTACTCACGGTTTCAGCAATCATTACATAATGCGATCATGTACATCCAACGTAATTATATACATACAATATAATTATATACATACAATACTCACACACAATATTCCCATAACATAAAACTACATACTATTACATACGCCAAAGAACAGATCTCAGATACTACTGTGACGGACAACACAGAAGTAACATATACATTTATATTAGCTACATGTAACATAGATACGTGCATATCTTTACTCCAGTAGGAATAATTATATACATAGATAAATACCTACATACCTACATACCTACATACTTACATAAATATACATACATTACACACATGCATTACACACATACATTACACACACTTAATTCACCTAAACAAGATATATTTATATTCCCACTCACACTGCAATAATACACCATCAACTGGAATCCCAATTCTAACTCACAACATTTTCCACACACTAACTATATTCCAAACACTAACTACCTACCACACTTCTGACCATACTCCCCAACAACCAACCACACATACTTCACCATACAACACCTTCACTACTTCACTAACTCCCCCACAGATAACACCATCGTCACGTGCCCGGAAACATCGCGAATCTTCAACTGATACCATATGCAGTTCCAACACCCTATCATTTATCTCAGTTATTTTAATGACTGATGGCTGTAAATGAATTGAGTAAGTGTTCTTTATCTGGCAGTATAGTGTATGGTGTATCGACGTGTGTTAGTTAGTAAGCAGGTCAGCAAAGTAGAATAGTCCACATCTCAGATACAAGCTAAGTAGTAACCGCGAACCCCGGCTTTCCTCATCGCCATGGTGGTCATTAATGATTTGACGTTTAACCAGGACTACTCGTGTATATCCATCTCCACATGTTCCTACCACAGAATTTTCAATTGCGAGCCGTTTGGCCAGTTCTACTCGTCGGCACAAGGAACCATCAAGAAAACGCTCTCAAATTCAATAGAAGACAGTAACACCAGTTCCGGTGGATCTCTGAGCCGCCGAAATAGCATCAAGAATAACATCATCAGTTTGGACCCTAGCCACGATGAAGAGAAGTCCCCAACAGCGTACTTGAAGATGTTGTTCTCTACCTCCTTAACCATCATAGTTCCTCAGTCAAACAGCAAATTGGGCAACAGACTATTAAAAATATACAACTTGAAACAAAACTTAAAGATCTGTGAGTTGTCATTCCCTTCAAATATAATCAATATCAAGCTCAACAGGAAGAGATTGCTTGTCTTTTTGGAAATAGGTCAAATTTATATCTATGACTTGAGCTGTGTACGGTTGATCAAGGTGTTAGAAATTAACTCATACTTGAATGAAGGTTCCAACAATAGTGCACATAATTCAACCACGCTCAATAGTGCCATTGCTTCCAATACTTCCGAGGAGTCCCATCCTCATAGCGAAGAGACGCCAACGTTCAATGAGCTCATTGGTGACTTAAGTGCAGACGATGCGTCGCTTTTGGTGCTTCCAATTTCTGCCATTAATGACCAGACAGATTTATTCAATAAAGAAAACAGTTCCGCAGCTCCATCAAGAAAGGGTTCTCAACCCTCAACGCCTCTATTGAAGCCTAGTGATTCTGCCATCAACTCAAACTCACTTGAGCATTTGGTCGCCTACACACACAAAGACTCTTCCCATCATCTACACAAAAAAGGACATATCAGCTTGGATGACTTGAAAAAGGATAGTAATGGTTGGGTCGTAGTTTACGATACTATTCAGTTACGCCCTCGTTTGATCTTCAAGGCACATAATTCAAGAATAGCCAAGATCACTATATCTAACGATAACACCAAAATCGCAACTGCTTCTTCTAAAGGCACGATCATAAGAGTATTCCAGATTAATAAAAGCAGCCTCAATGAAGATATATTGATGATATCACTGGTAATTAATTTGAGAAGAGGCCACAATATTGCAAAGGTCAATGCGTTGAGTTTCAACTCAGACAATCTGATACTTGGCTGTGGTTCAGAAAGTAACACTATCCATTTTTTTAAATTGAACGAGAAGGACTCTAACTCGCCCACGAATTCCGATGACGGCAACGACGATGATTATGAGGCAAATGATCATGATAGTGATGTAGAAGGTGAAAGTAGCAAGTCTTCAGAAGATCTCAATGAGAACTTGGCGAACTTGCTCATTTCCAAACCTGCTCCTGAGGCGGAAGATAAGGGGCTGGGCAAGTCGTCGTACTTTAGTTTTTCCAATCTTAAGAACACGAGTAAATTGATTAACAATCAGTATACTAAGTCACTCATCAAAAAGTTGCCATATAAGGACTACTTCGAGAACTTAATCTGGGAGCCACCAAAGAGGTCATTTGCTTATATAAAGTTACCAGAGTATACTCCGCCACACCATCATCACGGTCAAGCAGAGAGCATTGGTGGAGGGAAGAATAGAGTCGAAATTGGATTCAGTAATCAGTTGATTTTGCTTGCCTCGTACCAGACTGGTATCTTTTACCAGTACCAATTGCCTAAACACCCTGCGACGTACAAGGGCGTTTTGCAGCCAGTGGAAGAGGACAAGCGAGAGGAATGCTATCTCATTAACCAGTACAGTTTGGTATGATATATAGATGATATGAAGTTAATTTATGGTGACTGGTTGAGATTGCAGTTATGTAGGGGTTATATGGGTGTTATATATGATAGGAAATGTTAATAAACAGTATGATAATAAGGAAGAGGATATAGAGTGACAGGGCAGATTACAGATATCAATTTTATAGAACGGTGGAGTAAGATCGATGAGCATTAGGCAACAGCAAGAGAGTGACTGTATGACCTAAGTGGAAAATTACAATGGGATTAGAATCATAATGGCGGGCCACTAGAAGACGATTGGTATGATAATTCTTAAGGAAATAAAGATTATGGGGGGACTAGACTAGAACAGCGTCATAATCCCAACTCCAATCCCGTAATTAGTCACTAACACGGCTATGGCCTCTTACTAGCCAGTATTTATTGCAACTCTGCACCCATTAAAAGGTAGCACTATATGCCACCCACCACTATGTTAACACCACTATATATCACTTCCATTTACTTCCACTCTATTCATGATCTCCACTATTAACACCTTTAACACCACAACATTAACACCACAACATTAACACCACAACATTAACACCACCACATTAGACCACTATATTAACACCACTTCACCACCTCCTCTATATTAAACCACCACTACTTTAACACCACCACTATATTAACACCCACTACTTTAACACCACTACATCACCGCAGAATCTGGGGTTCGATTTCCGGGGTCGTACCCCGCCCCCTCACTCTTCTCTCTCTCTCTCACTCTTCTCTCACAC
Organism: Scheffersomyces quercinus; assembly: GCA_030556775.1. Classification (NCBI taxonomy): domain Eukaryota; kingdom Fungi; phylum Ascomycota; class Pichiomycetes; order Serinales; family Debaryomycetaceae; genus Scheffersomyces; species Scheffersomyces quercinus. The sequence goes on along the minus strand of JAKTUQ010000011.1, from coordinate 510,087 downwards.
TCACTCCGCTATCTAAACTCCTGTCGCACTGTTCTCGTTTAGCCGTGGACCAGCTCGCTAGAATACACTCCAGCACAGTACAACCACCACACCACAGAACTCCACAATTGAAGGTCCATTGAAAACCCACTTTCCAGGGATAAAAGGCAATTCCAACACCTCCATTGCTATCCATGCCCCGCCAGGAGCCATTTAGCCCATTTTCACCCCATACAACCACCTCCAGTATCAAATACGCTTACCTATCTCTCTTCCTCTTCCTCCCCCCACATCCATAGCCAATAGCATCAACCTCCTACTAACCACCTCTCGCACATGACCCCTATCACGTGCAAAATATCTCACAGGATTTTCCATTTCCTTCACTGCCTAACACTCAGGCCAAGGAGACAGTCTAATTCCGTGGATGTGGAACACATATCCCCTCTCCAGTTTTGTAAAGGTATATAACCCCAAAGCAATCGGAGAGTTTCCGTGGTGAGCGAGTTTTTTTGTTTTCTTTTTTACCATGTTGAGAGCGAACGTCACCAGACTAGTTTCCCATCACCAAAGTAGTCTTCGTGCCTCTATCGTCAGAATGGCCTCATCGTCCGCCGCCAGCTTCTCTACAAACGCTACTGCTGGAGCAGTCGAGACCAAATCCGGCCACGCTGAAGACGTGGTTCTCTTCTCCAACAAGAATGCCGCCCGCTTGGTCACCTTGAACAGACCAGCCAAGTTGAACTCGTTGAACACCGAGATGGTGGAATTGATCACACCTAGGTTGCTTGAGTACTCGAAATCGTCGTCCAACAACGTGATCATTTTGACCTCCAACTCGCCAAAGGGCTTGTGTGCTGGTGGAGATGTCGCTGCCTGTGCCTCTGAGATCATCAAGGGCAACCCTGGCTACGCTAGCGACTTCTTCCAGAAGGAATACAACTTGAACTACGTCATCGGTACTTACCCTAAGCCTTATGTCGCCATTATGGATGGAATCACCATGGGAGGAGGTGTAGGACTCTCTGTTCATGCTCCATTCAGAATTGTCACCGAGAAGACCAAGTTAGCCATGCCAGAAATGGACATTGGCTTCTTCCCCGACGTTGGTACCACCTTCTTCCTTCCAAAGTTGGATGACAAGATCGGTTACTACTATGCCTTGACCGGTAGGATCTTGAACGGTTTTGAGGCCTACTTCACCGGTTTCGGAACTCACTACGTTCATTCGGATAAAATCCCACACTTGATCAACAGATTGTCCAACTTACAGCCTCCTGTTATCAACGACAACAAGACCGCATCGGCCGACGTAATTACCAACGCCAACGAGTACTTTGCTCAGGTCAACCAAGCTATTGAGGAGTTTACCGAGAACAAGATTCCTCGTGACATTGTCTTCCCCTTCACTGCTCCAGAATTGAAGACTATCAGAGAAGCATTCTCTCAGAAGACTTTTGAGGATGTGCTCAAGTACCTCAAGGAAGATGGATCGGCTTTCGCCAAAGACACTCTTCACAGATTGAGCGTCAAGCCATACTCGTCGCTCAAAACCGCATTCGAGTTGTTGAACAGAGGTGCCGAGAATACCATCAAGAAACAACTTGAATTGGAGCTCGTTGCTGCCACCAACATAATGAACATCCCAGCTGCCCAGAACGATTTCGTTAAGGGAGTCTCTCACAAGTTGATTGAAAAGATCAAGAACCCACCACATCCTCACTGGAACGAGGCCAGTACAGTCACAGACCAGTATGTCAAGGACATTCTTTCCCCATCTCCAAAGACCGCTACCTTGAAGCTGCCATTGATCGATACCCACTTTGGTATTGACTACAAGCAATATCCATTCCACATGGGCTTGCCATCCAACCAGCAGGTTGCTGACTACATCACTGGTAACGACGGAACCAACAGAAAGTACTTGCCTACTCCAACCGAGGTATTGAAATACTTCAACAAGAAGACTAACAATAAGTTGGCTACTGAGGCCAAGGTCCAGTTGATCTTGAACGCACACGGTGCCGCTTCAGAGTACGATAACAAGTACGTTACTTGGAAGGCATAAGACTTCTATTCCGTCTAATTGCTAATCTCTAGAAGACAATAGAATAAAGACTTAAACGGTAGTTTCTGGGCAGAATATATGAAAATGTGCTTAGGGCTCGAGGAACTATCGAAGTATTACACTAGAACCTAAGTTCTGGAAAACGGAAGCATCTCTGGTATGACTGGAGATACAACCACCACTCTAGGGTTCCAATCTCTAGATTAAGTTATTAAAATATATGTAAATTAATTGGTTATGGAACGATATACGTGTAGTAATGGAAGTCGGTAGTCTTCTGTTCGAGGATGTTTAAAAGAGGCATGCAGAAGGACGATATACTTTGTTGTCAATCTTGAGCACACAAATGGTCAAAAGCATATCTCGTTTTCAGCAAGGCCTAATTCTCGTGCTATTTATATTGCCATACCTCTCCTTACAAGCATATCTGTTTAACATTTTGCATTTTGTCTATCTGCTAGTAATACTGCTACATATAATACACTACTTGAACTTCTCCACAATCAAGTCTTCTCCTAACTCCTCGTAGTCTGCCTTTGTCACGAACCAGTTGTCCAAGGCAATCTTCACGCTGTTTGACTCGGCATTGCTATCATTAAGCATGCTGGCCAAGTTGCAAGCTCCCAACCAGGCACCAAACTGCCTATCCCAAATCTCACTAGAGTCGCCTGTGCTATGTCTGATAGGATAGGTGGCGTATGAGAAGGGATAATTAGAGTAGTACTGTTGTGTCATGGCTCTGATGTCATTTATAATCGATTCTGGAAGCCCGCTAGCGGTGGATGTTCCTCCTGTAATCAAGATGTTGGAAAGCAAGTCCTTGAAAATTTCAGTAAACTTGGCCAATTTGTTGTGAGATGACGAGTCGTTAGTAGTAGGGAGTAATGTTGCTTCCAAAGACTTCAAGCAGAGGAAAATCAAGTTTGTGAGTCCGTGTGTGTGTGGTTTATCTATGGCTGGTTCTGGAATCGTAATGTTTGGAAGTTTGTTGACTGTTGGCTGGAAGAGATTTTCCAAATAGTTTCTGCTGTCTGCCACTGAAATATGAGAGCCGTTTGGAAGCTGGTAGTCTCTGAGCTGATAGCTGAGTGCCAAACTCTTGTAATCTTGAAGAGCAGTGTGTGAGATGTAATAGTTCTTGAACGACTCGCTACTGGCAGGACCATGGTATTGTGGAGGAAGCAAGTTTTCTACAGCAGTTTTTGATTCCAAGTAGTTTAACACATGGAGGTTGAGGAAGTTTCCAGCAAACTTCGAGTGAAACGACGACTTGTGCTGGATTATACCGTCGAGAATAGGCGTGACACTGGTCACAGCTCCACCGATGTCAATAACGAGACCAGTAGAACGGCCTGCTCTGTATAATTGTGCAATTGGTGTCTTAACAAGTGAGAAAATGGGTACTTCCAAGTTCTCGAACGCAATTTGCGTGGTTGTGAGTCTGTTCTTGGACGTGTTCCATGACTGTTCTGTCAACACCAAGGGGTATTCCTTAGCGTCAATGGCGTTCTGGTTGTCGATGTTGTCGTAGACGTAGTTCCAGTTGTGTACGATGTTGTCGAAGTTGTATATGAGGCCGTTATCCATGAGTGTCATCACCTCGTTTTCGGGAGCAGCGTTGATGGCATCGTCGCCAACGACAACTGCTCCGGTATTGTTGTCAACCAGATAGTTGGTGTTGAACACCAACAGCGGCAAGTCTTCCAGAGCAAAACCGGCTTTTGTTGTGTAGGACCCGTTGTCGATGACAACGGCAGGTGATGTGTAAGCCATGGGAGATCTAGGTATGAGTGACAAGACTGGGAATTACTGCTAGTGAGAGTTAGTACCACTAAAAGTACTGGTTTCTTTGGAGGTTTTTGGTTTTGTTTATTGAAAATTTCGTGGTGAGTGGGGTCACGTGAGAGGAGTCGGTGAGACTTAAAAGGTGGTGGTGGTGGTGGTGTTGAAGAGGAGGGAAGTGTAATGGGTGGAGTTGTAGGATGTTGAGATTGGAGGTGTTTAGATGGTGTACAGTGGGTTTAGTCGTAGAGTATCATTGTAGGAGATTTTGGTGGTAGTTATTGTGTATTGTGGTGAATACATGGATGGTACTTTAGCATTCTCTCGAGAAAAAGGTGCAAATCTGGAACAAAATACTACTAGAATAATGACTAAAACAAAGGGAAAGCTAAAAAGAATTTTATAAATTAAAACATATCCAAATAATCCACACCCTGAAAACCCCCTCTTCACCTCTATCCTACCCTCACCAACAAAAACACCAAACGACCTTCCCTCAACCAACCAGCTCCCTTTCCTTCACCACCTCTCCTCTTCTCTCACTCACAATCGCCAGTAGCTGCAAAATTGAAACCTGAATAGGGCATTTCTATATGCAGTACACGAAGGTCACCAGTTTAAGGCAACAGGCATTTGGATGAGTTTTGGACCAAACGGGATGGAAGCTGTTTTGATACCTTAGGATAGTAGCCATAGGGAGCATGAGGTAGTTTTCCGCTTGGTTTAGAGCTCCCATGCCACTATTTAGGGTACCACTTCAATACATGACGTGACCATATTACTTCCCCGCATGCAGGTGTCGCATCTAGAAGCTTTTGGAAGATTAATAATTTGGTGGTTGTAAAGAAAGTCATTCATAAACGGTGTTCTTTCTGAGAGAAATAGGAATTTATTGTTGAAGTATTGACAGTGAAGTATTGGAATAGGTACTAGAGTAACTGTAATAATTATAGAAAATGCTTAGAAGAGTTGCGAACGGGAGGAATTTGACGAAGGCTGCGGGTCTTCGTCGCATGCTCAATACTGCTGCTTCGCCAGTGCCTACTTTTCAGACTAGTGTTCTCCCAAACGGGTTGACTGTAGCCAGCGAGTCGATGCCAGGAACCAGAACAGCAACGGTTGGAGTTTGGATTAACGCAGGATCGAGGGCAGACAACCCAGCCAGTTCCGGAACGGCCCATTTCTTGGAGCATTTGGCATTCAAGGGCACGAACAGAAGAAGTCAGTTGAATCTTGAGTTGGAAATCGAGAACATCGGTTCCCAGATTAACGCTTATACCTCCAGAGAAAATACTGTATACTACACGAAGTGCCTTGAGAGCGATATTGACCAGAATATTGACATTTTGAGTGATTTATTGACCAAGTCCCGCTTGGAGGAAAGGGCTATAGAAAATGAACGCCACGTTATTTTGCAAGAAAGCGATGAAGTGGATAAGATGTATGATGAAGTTGTATTTGACCACTTACATGCTGTCGCTTTCAAGAATCAAGATTTGGGCAGAACCATTTTGGGTCCTCGTGAGTTAATCAAAACCATCAATAGAGAGGACTTGGTAAATTACATCACCACAAACTATAAGGGTGACAGAATGGCTTTGATCGGCGTCGGTTGTGTGAACCACGACGAGCTTGTCCAGCAAGCACAAAAGTTCTTTGGAGACATCAAAAAGAGCGAGAAGCCATTCAAACAGAGTGGCGATGATTTACCTGTTTTCTACGGTGACGAAATCAGAATCCAGGATGATTCATTGCCTACCACACATGTAGCATTGGCCGTAGAAGGTGTCAGTTGGTCGGCACCGGACTTTTTCACTGCGTCAGTTGCAAACGGAATAATAGGAACCTGGGATAGATCAATTGGCGTCGGTTCCAACTCTCCCTCACCGCTTGCCGTAACAGCAGCTATCGGAGGTCCAAACAATACACCAATAGCTAACTCGTACATGGCTTACACGACTTCGTACGCTGATACAGGATTGATGGGAGTATACTTCACGGCTGATAAGGATGCTGATTTGAAGCTTTTTGTGGATGCAGTAATGAAAGAATGGGCCAGACTCAAGTCTGGAGATATAACGGTAGAAGAAGTAGAAAGGTCCAAAGCACAGTTAAAGGCTTCTCTTGTGTTGGCTTTAGATGATTCCACAGCTATTGCTGAAGATATTGGAAGACAACTTGTTAATACCGGATACAGATTGTCTCCAGAAGATGTGTTTGAGAGGGTCGAATCTATAACGAAGCAGGACGTGATAGATTGGGCTAACTACAGATTGAAGGACAAGCCTATTGCACTTTCGGCGGTTGGTAACGTCAAGACATTACCATCGCATGCCGAGCTTACCAAAGGTATGTCGTTATAAAGTCAAAAGGAAGAAGACTCCTTTGAATCAATGTATTAATGTTCACTTGTAAATAATAGCATAATCTTTATATTTTCGAAATAGAAGGCGTCACGATCATTTAGATATATTCGAATGTAGATTTCTCTTGGTTAAATCCCCCAATAAAAAAAGTATGATAAAGAACACACCATAGGATCACACAATTTGTGTGACACACTATTTCCCAACATCTCTACTAGTAATGGAGAACCTTCTAAAAATAAGGTGTATATTACATTCGTACAAGTCATAACGTATACACCAGACACTTTGCCTTAAGTGCTACTTACCAGTTATCTAAGTCAAAATATCAACGGCACTGGTTGTATTATCCGCAACATCCTCCTCTATAGTTTCTTGTTCTACCGTACCCTCCTTTACTAATATAGACTCCGATGGGATTCTCTTCATAACCTCACCTGGCTGGAAAAGTTTTCCAATGTTATCGATCCATCTTTGTCTCTTTTCTAACAATGCTCTTAAACCACTGTTAACAGCCTGCTGCTGAGGAGTTGTTGTGTCAACCTTCTTCTTCTTGCTCTTACTCTTGAGTCTCTTCATATATGCTTGATCCACTTGCTTGTCAAGGTCCTCCAAAATAGTACAGTACTCTTGATATGCTATTTGTTCCTCTATTATTGGTATTAACTTCTTTCTGTTCAGTCTATTTCTGCTCACAACCTCCTTCAATTCCTTCTGGTTAGCTCTGATCTCAGCACAAACCTCATCATCTTCCTTGTTCTTGACCCACTCATCATTGTCGATGATGCTAATGCCGGATTTCTTTGGTAATCTACCATTCTTCGATTTTGATTTTGCATCTTCGTCAGATAATGGAAGGTTCATGAATATACCAATATACTTTAACTCGCGCTTGAGACGCTCCTCTATAGAATGAAAGTCGTTGACTTCAGTAGTTAATTTGTAATCTTCTCCACTGTCGAGCTGTGTTGCAACTTCCTCATCTCCATCTTCATTTCCTGTAGATATTCTTTCTTCGTTGTTGCTATTATCGTTATTAGTATTGCCGTCCTCGTCTTTGCCTTCATCATCACTTGAACCTTCATGCGTACTCAAAATAGCAGAGAGCAAACGACTAGAAAGAGGGCCACAAGAAATGTCCTCCGTGTATAGCGTATCATCATTGAGGTTGTCTATAGACCCTCTAGGCTTGTACGAGTCAGCCGGTGATTGCTGGTATGCTGGTGTATTCAATTTGGAACTCAAAGTAGAGTCCTCATCAGCCCATGCATCAGCATAGAATCTTCCTAACTTGGGGATAACAAAGGGTGTTACATCCGGGTCGTACTCGTGCTTTTCGAACCCTGGTGGAATAATATTTCTCTCGCCCAAAAGTTCTAAATCTTCGTTCAGAAATGGTCTGAAATAGGATTCGATATATGACTGGAAAGTAGTGAATTGCACTTGGTTGTTTGGTGCTTTGTTCTTCGAGAAATCGATATTAGGTATCGTTCCTGGAAGCAATGCTTGAAGATCATTTTCAGGATACGAAGCAACTCCATATTTTTTCTTCAAATATTCTTTACCCTGAGTTTCTAGTCCATTATGCTCTTCTGAAAACAAGCCCAATTCAGCAATTGCATCTGCAGAGAGAGTTTGAGAAGCCACAAATTCGGATTTTGGATTCTTCAAACGGGTATCATTGTCCTTAGTGTATGAACCCGTCTGTACTGGCGGCACGGGGTCATCCTTCGAGTTAAGTCTTTCGCTTTCATCCAGTTTTATACGGTCACCAGCTTCATCATCCTCCTCCAACTTGACCTTATTGCTGTTACTAAGCTTTCTACGCTTTGAGAGCGAGACCAAGTCTTCATCCTCATCCTCATCATTATCACTACCTTCACCTGCTGCAGAATCCGAATACAGACGCTTTTTGTTGGATTTTTCGGCTGTCTTGCCCTCTATTCCGGAGTCTTCGTCATTACTTTCAGCTTCCGACTCTTCTAGTTTTAAGGCTTGGTTTATTTTAGCTAGAACTGTATCGTCTGACAGCTCTACATCGTTAAGTTCACGAGACAAATTGTTCAACAATTTGTTCAAGTTCAAGAGAGTGTTGACATTAGGGATAGACCGAAGAGAGTCTCCGTCCAAAAGACCGACCGAGGAGTCGTATGTGAGCTTAAGCTCGTTGATTATATCATCGAGGGTTGTTGATGCTGAGTGTGTTTCCGCCATTATGTGAGGTTTTTGTGTTTCTGATACTGCTATTTGTTTATGCTATGCTTTGCACCTTAAATGCCAATAGTAATATACTGATTTCAATTGTGTGGAGTATCAAACACGATATATGCTCGTTGATTTATAAGAAAATTCTGTTTAATTCTATCTTTTTGTGAATATACTTTGTATTATCAAACCTGCTGTGTGAATATCCAGATTTCGCTTGTTGTATGACACAATACTTGTTGGATGAAATTCTTATTACCACTAGTCACTATTTTCCGTTAACCTCTAATTAAGCAGCACTAACAATAATACCAATTAACTGTGATAAGTGACAATGACAATACACAGTCAAAAGCTCCGTTTTAATCCAAATCTGTCCGAAAAAGTCACTAAATCGTTCTACAAGCGATACTGATCATATGGACCAACTTGAAACGTTAAATTGATCCCGAATCAACCTGTTACCTCGATCTGTTCTCCTCTAAATCATTCTCTTACACCACCAAATTCTGTGTTTTCGAGATTTTCGACTTGACCAGTGAGGGGACTGTCTGCAGGTGAGACACTTGATTTTATAGTTATGTAATAATATACACTGCGATTACATAATAGCAAAGCCTTTATACTTACATACAAATACACATATATGTGGTTCCAGATATTTCTAGAAGTGGTTGCAAAAGATTTTGGGTAAACACTTATCGGAGAATGGCCTACGGTAATGATTGTGAAAAAGGGGAGAAAACTAACTCTACCTAGTAACTCCTGTAGGGATAGATACTCTGGTTAGCTCCCTGCTTCGACACCTTAACTCTGAAGATTGACTCTTCTGGGCCATACACCGATGCCTGGTATTTCCCTCCACCAGAAGCTGACATCAGCCCACAACACATGCCCGAATTGATACATTGGATAATTCTCAGCATGTGGCAAAAAAAAACAGAGTATAGAGAGCATGTGGCAAAAGAGACAGAGTATAGAGATCCAGCTTTCAATGTAGGTGTGATCGTTCCATTTATATAGCATCCTCCTAGAACAATACGCATGGACTCCATCATCATTGCCTTTGGTGGGACTGACGACAGTCTGCCGGTTTACATGGAGCCGTGCTCGATAACTTCCAGTCAGTCAACTTTAATTGATCCGTTTGTTAACGAAGTGAAAGCAAGGGAGCAAAGTTCATACAATTTCAGTTGCCGTTGCCTGTGAATGAAACCCACCTCATGAATTGGGACAAGCTCCCAAATTTTACCGGGCACAGGCCATCACAGCACTCCTCAACGAAGCCCATAGCTTGCTTCTAGCACATTGCTTACTCAAGCAAATCCATTGTCGTTACTAACGGACAATAATAGTGAAATCGTGCAGTATTCTATTATTTATCTTGTACTTCTTTAAAAATCGTGTCAAGATCCTCAATGTCTTCCTTTTGTAAATCTGGGTCATCTGAGAAGTACGAATTATCGAAGTCGATCAACCAAGCTTTTCCTTCTTCTGAAACATGAATATTACCAAAATGTATATCATTATATACAATACCAAGCAGATGGAGTTCTTTTAGTCGTTGTTTGATTATTTGATGCACAACCTCCATATCCCATCGATGCCTTGGTATTTGCTCACCTAGGTATTCAAAAATATGCATTGGGCGGTCGGGTATGTCATTCCAGTATCCCGAAACAAGAAGTCTTGGGAAATTGGACACAAATTGTGAATTCTTTATTTTCTCGTTGATTTCAAGCTCATTAAAGAATCCATCGTAGTATTCCTTTTTGTCCACACTAAGGCTATGCTGTATCCGTCCATCGTCGCTGTTGATCCACCAATCCTGCTGCAGGTAGTATATTTTGGTGAATACAGAAGAAGGTAAGTCCAAATCAGGATACGTTGATTTTGCATTGCGTATTATACGACAGTAGGCGCCTGAGAGGATTATGTCATCATCATCAACATCACCAATTACATCTTCTCTGATACCTCCTAGTTTGCTGACTCGGTAATTACCTGTCCTCTTAGCTAGCCCATCGGTGGTAGAGGCGTGGTCATGAAAACGGAGAACATTGGCTAACGGGTCCTTAGCATTTTGAATTTGACTCCCGCAATCATACCATGCTTTTACCTTTTCCTTCATAGCTAACCCTACTTCTTCACTACTATAAAAGAAGCTGTTTATAGCTGATCTAAGAGTTATTCCCTGATCCATGCTTTCAGGATCATTGATAACGTAATATTTTATATACATCTGACCTTCAATAATATCGAATTCGAAAAATGCCGAAAAGTCATAGTCTGATATGAATACTCTATTGGTACCACAGAAGAGAGCTTGGTAAAAGCACCTTCTTAGGAGCAAAGTAAAGGCCACCCCCTCATTCCATTCTCCATCAAGAAATAGAGTTTCTCTTGACTTCTCTGTGTATTGCAGTCTTACAAATACATCCATTGCATCAATCATCTTGGGAAAGCCTAGGTCAATCTTGTAGTCAACTGTCTTGAATTCGCCTAATGCATGGCAGATTTCTGGTTTATATAGGTTGTCCTTATAGCTGGAGTGAATTAAGTCGACTTGAAAGAGTTTTGTGTTTTGAAATGGTGGATGAACACACGCACATTGTTCACAATTGTGCTTTAATTTATTTGGAATTTTCTGAAGGACTTGGTTGAGGGGATCCATGACACAATGAAAGCAGCTATTAACATTCCAAATAAAAGTGGGATCACCGGATCTTCGTTCTGAATGCAAATGTTCTGCTCTGGCGGTGACGCCTTTAATGTTAACATCAAATGGTGCAAGATAAGCCTCTTTGAATTCATCCGCACTCATTTGGAGAAATACAGCTCTTATAAACATATTGGAGATGTAGTCGACATGACTAAGAGATGGAGTTACCTCTAGCCCCAATACAGACCTACTCCGCAATATTAACTTTTCGGCATCCTCGCGAAGCCAAAAAACTTCCATCTTTGGCATTGGAATATCTAACGATACCCTGAATCCTGCTTCACTGTTGTCCACCTCCTTACAAATTCTTTTATTCACTTGGATATTGGAAGAGGTTGTGCAAAAATTATCACTTGAATAACCACTAAAATACATTAGGTGCTTTCCGGAAGCTTCTTCAAGAGTATGGTGACGACGGAAGAAAAATGGACGATCAACTATTGGAAAGTAGCCATCGATAAATGGCCTGTGTTTGCACATCCTTGCGTAAGACCTGAGACAGAGCATTTCATATACGCGGGGCGAGAGTTTAGATTTTAGGAATTCAAGAATGTCTTCCTGGATTGTGGGTCACTTCTTCAATCTGACACCCGGAGTTATAGAAGAATCACAAGGAGAACGTCTAGGATGGTTTGGAATGCTCCAGTTGTATTTATAGGATGTAGCCAATATCCTGCACTACATTATTGCTTGAAAAAAAGAAATGATTACCTTCCTCTTTCGGATACTCGATAAGGAGCTGGTGCAGCATCATACGGAGAGACGAATTTATTTGCAATGAGCAGGGCTACAAAACGGTGGTATTTCATTGAGTGACTTCAATAACGAAAGCGACCTGAAAGCCTGCTTGAATTTACAGAAACCTACAGGGCTGATAAGTCTAGGGGTATATCATTGCAGTGATAAGCTTTTAGTAACTTCTGTAATTATCTGCTTCCATAATCAAACTTGCTACGCGAATGAATATCCAATATCCATGGTAGTGCGACTTCTAACAATAAATAAAACTTAGTATGACTAGACAAATAGCAATTATAAGACAACCTAGTATTCATAAATTGATAATGGCGCTGGAATATCAATTATCCCATATTAGTTTTTGCGTAATATATGATACTTTATAGACCTTTGCCACTTTCGACTTCCTTTATCCTTCTATGTTCTTTTACCTTACCTTATTGCGGCTAGCCACATTGGCAATTGGATCCTGGGGTTGTTGGATAAGTTCGGCCAGTTTGTGCCATTTCTTTAGCATTGCCTTTATAGCAATAGCTTCTTTATTACTTCTATAAAAGAAACCTGCTATTGCTGATCTGAGCGTGATGCCGTATTCAATGGTGGTCGGATCCCTTATATTGTATGTTTTTATTCTCATTCTTCCATCAGGAAGAAAATCATATTCCAAGAAAAGGTTGAAGAACAAATAGTCTGAAATAAATACCCTATTAGTACCAACATTGAACGCCTGGTACAAGTACTTTCTTGCTACCAAGCAAGAAAGTACTGTGGCATTGTATTCATCATTTTTGAAAAAGGAGGCATTTGGATTGTCCTGTTCATCCTTTATAAACGCATCAAGTTTGTCCCACAAGCTCAGAAAACCTTGGGGCAATTTGTAAGTGACAGTCTTGAAGTCCCCTAATCCGTAACAGAGCTGCAGAGAGTGAATATTTTTCAAACCCTTCCAATGCACAATATCAGGAATGTAAAACCTTTTCAGCTTTTCATATGTTGGGTGAATTAGAGCTCTTCCAAAATGATCGTTGTCACCACAGATGACATGAAAAAGCTCCTTGAGTGGATTTATCACTTCACGATCAAAGACTAATTGAGTAGTCACTTCACTCCTAAGACTACCAATTCCCCTGCTAAAGTCGGGCATCGCAAACTTTGGACAGTCACTCCCTTCTAGTACACGATCAAGAGGTTTAAGGAATCTTGCAATAAATTCCTTCGTGGTCATCTCTTCTCGGATAGATCCAAGAAACTTGTTGGTGATAAAGTCAAGTTTGCAAAGTGATGGTTTGGATATCTGATAGGATGCACACGATTTGGACACTAAGGGAACTGTCAGAATGTCGATGTTTGGATTTCCTGTAATTCTCAAGAGTGGAAGGTCCAAAAATGATCGAACCAAGGACTCAGAATTTGTCAGTCCTTTGATGTCTGGCTGCAATAGTATACCATCTTTGGTGATTACAGCTAGATCATCAATGCTTCGCTTTGAGAAAAACATTGGACTGTTGCCTGAAGAGCTGCTGAAGCTATCTTGGAATGTTATATAATTCGGCCCATAGTAACGGGTTGGAAGAAGGGATTTGTGATAGCGGCTAAGAATTGATCCTTGACTTGCCTTTCTCAATCCGGCTAGTAGGGACATATTAAGAGATTGGACTATATTAGTTTACCTGGGTGGTAACATTATAGTTAGAACTGATCCGTTGCATCGTTTTGACTTTGATTCTATGAATCAGTTTGAAGGGTAGCCTTACTTTGAATGATTTTAATGCCTTCAAATCGATTCGACACAATTTGTGGTATACTTGAATATAGTTTGGCCCTGCAGTAGTACAATATTGACCCACCTTCTTGAAGTAGACTTTTAATGTATCGATGTAACTTTTCAAACGGAAATCATTTAGACGCTGTCAATTGATTCAATAGAAGCATTTTGCAACTGACTTCTTATGGTATATGAATTCCTGCACATGAATTGCTGCAAATTGTAATTTCCACTATGGGACATACAAGAGAGGATACAATGTTTACGACTACTTAGAAGAGAAATACAGATGTTTGAGAGAGACCAATACATAAGATCAAATGTTGTTACATTCATTACCACTGGGGTTTGGTCCTTTATGCGAGCTGATCTGATTATGCAGCTAATACGATGCGAAAGATAAAGGATTGGAAGTAATCCTCCTTTCACTATATGTCAAGCTTTTATATAAGGTCGTTTAGGTTTCCAGCAAGTGTGTGTTGTGTTAATGTGAGAAATGATTTTGTTGAATATCAACCTTACATGTGTATGTGTACAGAAAGCTCTTAGATACAAAGCCAACTTTTAGCACTGGTATATTAGTGTTCTATGCCGTATCTCTATATCGAGAGTGTTACGACCTTACACTATATCCAACAGTTCGACAAAACAATAATTGAATTCTTTGAAATGTTGATTATGCGACAGTTTTAATGACACTACTTTAGCAATATGACACACATCCAAAGTTGACTCCAAAAATGACTTTGCTGCTCTTGACACAAGATGACTACTTCGTTAGACTTTTTTGAAAGAATGAGTGAACGACTGATACAAGCGAACAATACTCGTATTTCAAGTTCCTCTCCATAGCAAAACTGCTCAAAAATTGATGGTAGGGCAGTAGTTGTACTTTAATATGCAAAAAAGATTGCTTCACAAACTGTACAAAATAAGAGTCATTCATTGGAGGATTGTTGTACATTGTGGGAGACGACAAATGGTCGTAATGGAGATTTTAAAGCTGAGCTCAAATAATTGAACAATAGGATACACTCAAGAAAACTACAACTGCTACGTATGACTAAGACACCGCCGTAATGATAATGAGAGATGAAATGGAACTACAAATTCTCGAATGAAAAAATGGGGAATGGTATGGAGAAACTTTCTGACTGTCAATGGTAAGCATAACATGCCAACAGCTCAACGCTACGTAGAGTTTTTACATGTAATTACTCCTCTCTATCTGTCTTCTTGTCTATTCCTATTTACAGTATATACATGGTCTCTACTATGGGCTCAAGCCCGAAACGTACTCCTCATCCTTCTTTTCCTTGACAAGCTCCACCAAGCGGTTCACTACCTTGTGTCTCACTACTGGTGCATCTTGAGGTCTCTTCCAAGCCTCAGGGAAAGCTGGCTGTGGCTTCTTGTGCAACAATTTCATGTGACGAGAGTCCAATGGAATGTCCGAAAAATCGTCCTTTGTTAAATCCTTGGCTTCGGTGACCAACTTGTTGAAGGTATCCACCAACCAACGAGCGTTCTGAGCAGCTTCGGCATACTGGTCGGACTTCAATCTGAAGGTGTTCGTATCGAAGTTGTACTTGTTGCCTGCCAACAAGATGAACTTGTGCTCTTCTTTCTCAGACAACTTCAAATCCTTAATATTACAGTTTAAAGTTACAGATCTGTTGAATTTACTGCTTGTTTCATCACTGAAATCGGTGTTATAGGTCAATCTGAGAGGGCTCTCGTGAGCAGATTTAGGCTCGTATGGTTGACGAAACTTGGCCAATAAAGGCATTTCGTACGCAGCAACTCTGGTAAGTTGTTCAATTCTTCTTGTTTCGTGTGGTGTTGCACCTCTTTCTATCACATAGGTATTACTTCTCTTCTGGGGCAAGCCTCTTTTGTTCATAGGAGTGTTGTTCATGTAACGCTCCTTGAACCCATCTATTTCATAGGTGTAGTCCAAATCAGGCTTGTTTTTGGATAAAGCGGTGATGGTAGACAAGATGGCATTTCTCTCCTCGTCGCTTGGGTTGTACTTGTCTCCCAAGTACTCCTTTCTTACGTTGTGGAGCTCGAATATCTGATCAGCAGCAAGTCCCTTCCACTCATGGGGATTGAGGTACAATGGTTGCTCCGACGAAGGCACGGGCTTCGAGTAAAAACGCACCGCCTGTCTCTCGAGCACTCTCAAGTATGTCGTGGGTACTCTCATTTGGCTCTTTGCTACTAGAATGGACCCTCTTGTTACGTACTTCCATTCGTAAAGTAGAGATTCTTCAAGACGTCTAATTTTTCAGTATTCGGTATCCGCACGTCAATTTACCGTCACGTGATATATTCGCTGGTGGGAGGGCTAGTAGTAGAAAGCAGGTAGAGGTAATGCTGAAATGGTTGGGGAAGAGATTGTTAGAATGTTGAAATATGATGGATGTGATGTGTACTAGGGTGTTTAGTAGAGTTGGGCTCGGTGGGAAGAAATTGGAAAGTTTCATACTAAATCATGGCTATCAATATCTCTCCCCATATTTAACAAGTGGAAAGTAAAGACGGCTTCTGAGGTAATATTAAGCGAATGATTACATAATCATAAATATAGTAAGATAGCATACTTATAGAGTTATACTTATAGAGTTTTGATTTTGCAACTTCTAGATATAGGTAATTTCTAAAGTTCAATTTCTTACTTTGAACCTCTACATTTTCTCATTCTTAAAAGTTCACATTTAATATTTTCATAGTTTCAATAAAATTCACTTCAAATGGCACTAATGGTTGAGCCTGGAACTCCTTCTCAAATTGGTATTGTCCTCAGTTTCCTCATTTTTGGCATGGGTACCCCCATGCTTCGTTTTAGCGTTTCCGTGGTGGTTTGTTTTGTTATCGTCTTCGTCTTCCTCTTTTGTGTTTTCGGCATCACCATTTCCTTCGGTCTCGTCATCTTCTTTCTTTACTCTCTTAGTATCGGGAGAGTCCTCCTTCTTGACCTCGGCATCTTGACTATCTTCATTGATTTTCCTCCTTGATTCTGCCGCCACCATCTTTGGTATCTTCGTTTTTGACCCTTGTATTATGACTTTGTCTTGTCTTGGTTTCTTCTTTTCTCTCTTCCTTGACTTCTGCATCCTTTCCATTTGACTGCTTATCCTCCGTCTTCACTCTCTTGTTATCACCGCTCTCCGATTTTTCATCCTTCTCTCTTTTTTTGGTAGAGGTGAAGAACAGCGAGATAGACTCCTGAGCACTCTTAGTAGGCTTGATTATATTCTTGCCCTTGTTTGCTGGTTTACCAACATCACTAGAGACGGGATAGCCCTCTAAATCTTTGTATGCCTGGTTGTGGGCCACTTCCAAAGACGTGTCGAGTAACTTATCGTCCCAATCTTTGTTTGGGTCCAACCAATCGTACCAATCCTTAGTCCCTGGCTTCAACATTATTGGTTTACGACTGTGTAGCCACGAGACATCGTAATCATCTGAGTGATTAGCAGGTCCCGTAACAATGGTGAATGATGACAAGTACTCACCATTGACATTTCTATTCTCAGTATAGTTCGTGTTATGTGCATAAAGGCCAGCTAAATACACAATTGAAGAAGATTTAGAATGAACGTAGTACGGCTGCTTGTCTGATTTCGATTTAATCCACTCAAAATACCCTTGAATGGGAATTACGCAACGCTTGTTCTTTCTACTCGAGTTCCAGATCGCTTGGTGTTGAGCCAATGACTCCTTTCTGCAATTGAAGTATTTCGATTCATGCCTCTGGAGCTCCCTTGAGTATTTACCTCCGTTTGTTGAAGCTGTGGGGTCTTTAGGCTTTGCCCAAAAAGGGACCATACCAAACTTCAGCGGCTCAAGAATGTACTTATAGTCCACTTTGTCGCCTGGATCAGTTCTCACCAT
Source organism: Scheffersomyces quercinus (assembly GCA_030556775.1). Lineage (NCBI taxonomy): Eukaryota > Fungi > Ascomycota > Pichiomycetes > Serinales > Debaryomycetaceae > Scheffersomyces > Scheffersomyces quercinus. The sequence goes on along the minus strand of JAKTUQ010000011.1, from coordinate 492,562 downwards.
GTATATCATGAGAGCCGTATTGGTAGGAGCAATGTTGTACGAAGGCATCCATTCATTGACTCTAGAAATGTCAAATTGGACGTCAAGGCTGTTTTCCGAGCCCTCTTCAACGGTGGTCTCATAGACCCCATTAGATGTTTCTCTAAACGGCGAATTGTTAAGAAGGGCCGTTTCGTTGAACTGCTGAGGCATATCCTCGATATTCTACGTTGACATTAGTGTTAGTTACTAGTGAATATGATATAGAGCCTACAGAAACACTAGGAGCCCACTCAATTGACACTTATACTTACAAATCCCAAAGCAAACCTGCCACACATTTTGCCCTATATATTCCTCTGGAAGTCACAATCGCTGAACACGGCAATAACGTACTGCTACTGTCACTTGTCTGTAAAGAAGAACATACCTTCTTCATTAGTCCTTAAGTATGGAGACCCGTTTAGGTGGTTGCTCTCAAATGCAGGTCTGCAGCAATAGCAAGTTTTTGCAATTTATGGAGATGGAGTAGAATGGTAGCTGTTCTTGTCATTTGTGGGGTCTACTATTGTTATGGATGTGATGGTGTAAGGGGTATGGTAGTGGAATCAAAGCATAAAGTAAATAAATTTTTTTAAATTGGGTTTTGCTAGAATTTGTAGTATTATTATTATTACGACAATTAGTGTTAAAATCCATTATTGGTTAATACTCTAATAGGAGGGTTGATACAAATTATTGTTTTATTGGTTTTGATTTCCTTTGCTTCCTTAGATAATGTTGTATTTTGATTCTACAGGATTAACATTTCTATTATGTTATATATTGTCATGAAATTTATTATTATTATAGTTCTTATTATCGTCGCTTAATTATAGGTGCGGATCCACCTAACATATAATACAGTATAAACACTTCTAGTCATTAATCGTCTCCATTTTCAATCGGATATTCTGGCTCGTAAGGACCACCATCGCCGCTAAAATACCCGGGTTGAGAATCAGGATCTAAGAATTCGTCATATGACTTTTCAAAGTTATTCGAGCAATCGGGATCATCCGATTCATTGCCTTCTCCATCATCCTCTTCAAAATATTCCGGTTGGTCCTCTTTGCTCAAGAATTCATCATATGAATAACTAGTAGTTGCAGCTGATGACGAAGAAGCTCGAGTAGCCTGTTTTATCAAAGATTCAGCTGTTTTCAGAAGCAATTGTCTATTCTTCAATTTGTTCTGCTTGATGCGCTCCAAGTAATCTTCTTTCAACAACTTTAACTTGGTCCTCTTGAACTTCTGGTATTCCTCGTCGTCAGCTTTCATTTTCTCGTACTCTTTGCTGGGGACTTCTTCATCCTCAATATTTCCTAAATGAGTATCTTCCATGAATTTGATATCCTCGCTTTCCATGCCTTTAGGGAAGTAAGTCTGCTTCACCCGACCATATTTGTAGTTGGGATTATACTTATACGAGTCACCGTATCCTAACTCCTTCATGAGTTTCGTAGGGGCATTTCGGATATGCAATGGAATTGGGAGTTTGGTGATTTCGGGCTTCTCTTTCAAAAGCAGCTGGGCTGTTCTGAGCGCTCTATATGATTTTGTTGATTTTGGTGCTCTTGCCATTTTCATGGCGCAATGTGCCAATATGATTTCACCTTCAGGCATTCCTACAAACTCAAGTGCCTCTTTCGCCGCAATTGCAAAAGGAAGGCAAGAACTATCCCTTAGTCCTATGTCTTCACTCGCCATGACAATCATTCTTCTGATAATAAAGAGAGGGTCTTCTCCACCAGACAACATCTTAACCAAGTAAAACATAGCGGCGTCCGCATCTGATCCTCTAACAGACTTGTGGAAAGCACTTATGGTATCATAATGGGATTCACCCTGTTTGTCGTACATGTTATGAAAGTTTCTAGTCTTTAAAAGTGGTTTCAACATATCGGCCGAAATATTAACTACCCCCATTTTCAATGACTGAGTAATGCCTTCCTCACCCTTCTCTAAGGTCGAAAACTTATCAGTTGACAAATAAGCATTAATTGACTCTAGGATATTGAGTGCTACACGCGAATCTCCCATCGAGAGCTCTGCAATGTAGTTATACGCATCTTTCTTAAGAGAAATATAATGCAAGTTGTAAAGGTTTTTCCTAAGTTTGTTCACTTGGTAGAGAGCCCTGGCTAAGATCTTGACTATCGCCTCGGAAGTTAGCTTCTCCATTACGAATGTATGCATTCTCGATAGTAGAGCATTATTAAGCGTGAATGAAGGATTCTCTGTAGTTGCACCAATAACCGTGATGATACCCTTTTCGATAACTGGCAAGAGCAAGTCTTGCACCGCCTTGTTAAACCGGTGAATCTCATCTAGAAATAATATAGTCTTCCTACCAGTCAAATGCTTCTCATTTTCTGCATGAACAAAGACCTCTTTGAGCTTTTTGGCGTTGCTGTCTGCTCCAGATAGTTCGACAAACTTACAGCTTGTGGTGTGAGCTATAATCCTGGCTAATGAAGTCTTTCCCACTCCGGGGACTCCCCAAAGAATAAATGACTGTATGTTATCTGAATGGATGATATTCCTTAAAAGTCCGTTCTTCCCGAGCAACTTCTCTTGTCCATAAAAGTCGTCTAGTGACTTCGGACGAAGTCTGTGTGCAAGTGGTATACTAGCTTCTCTCCTTAATTTATTCAATTCTTGAGCTTTCGTAAGAATATCAGATTGTCTTGGACTCTGGTTATCTTCCTGCTTGACTCCTTGAAATTGAGTTTCTTCGATTGTATTAGTGTATATCTCTTCAGTTGTATTCACCGCCTCTTCGTAATTCTCTTCTAACTCTTCCCCAATACGTGGTATCGCTGCTTCTTCCTCGTCTACAAAGGTCTTACTGATCTTCTCCAAATCCTGGGAAGACGTATCGAATCTCTCGTTGTGTCGTTTTGACTCCGCTTTTATCCTTTTCTCTTCAATGAGAATTCGGGTTAATGTCGGTTTGGTCTTCTGTAGCCTGTCTAGTTTTTGTCTCTTTTGTGAAGAGTCCATCTTCAAGCCCAAAGCTGCAAAAGCATCATTTGAAGGCTTCCGCCTCTTCAACAGAGGTTCTGGTGGCGGCGACAATGTTGAATTTGGCACAACAACAGCATCTTCATTCTCTGTACTGTCAATTTCCACGATCTGGACCTCGTCCAGGGGTTCTTGTTGTGGTGTTGCGTCTGATAGTCGTATTGGTTCTCGTTCAGGAGTCACTTCTATTACCTTGGCTTCTTGGTTATCCAAGCACCCATTTACGTGCCGTTCTAGAATGCTCAGCGGAACCTGCTTCGAGCATATGGGGCAAGTGGACTCCATTATATCATATTAGCTTAGAGTGGGTATCGATATTGAAGAAGAAGAAGAAGAAGAAGAAGAACAAGGAATCATTTACTATCACCGCTATACTTTTCTTAACTATGGCGACGCGGTAACGATTACTAGCGAGAATGCGCGTAGCGACAGGGGAAAGAACTGTCGTGAGAAATATAGCGAGAAACGCTAGGGACGCAGTTAGTGGGTCAAACTGGTAGCGCCGACGAAGTTGGAGGTATTTCATTTAGGAGAATTCCGGATAAAAGTAGTAATATTAGAGGTTAGAATTGTTGAAGGATGTGGTGGAAATGCTAGGGAAAGATTTGGGATCAATTAGTAAATTTTAGGTGTGGTTATACTGAGAGACTTATTGCTTGGAGTTGAACTCAAAAGGTATTGGAGTAGTGAATTTTTACAGTGCGAGCAACAGAGAAGTTCTCATTAAATTATAAATTCTCACTAATTTTGTCAGCTTTATCCCAGTAATCTCTCGCTAAATAGTCGCATTCTCTCCCTAAAACAGTGCTCGTAGTGAAATTCGTAGCTCGGTAGAACAAATAATGAGAATTGTAATACCTACAACAATAATTATAGAAGTTCTTCTTTTCGTAAAACAACCATCTTTATAGATTTTGCTAGATTTGTTCCTTGTCTGTACATAAACACCAGACGGCAGCTCCAATAGGAACTTTTAAAATATAAATAGGGCTAAAAACAGCAAAAAACTACGGCATAACATTAACCATACACTTTTACCGCAAATACGATTTCACATCACATTAATAATAGCATAACTCCGCCATGGCAACGAAAGTGGAAAACTCAGCAGTACCGAAGCTCTTGCATGAGAGCAGCCATTCGTCTCCAGCACCAACAGAAGCTGCCAAGAAACGAAGATCTCCCCCAGCATTATCCCAAACGATAGTCAAAAAGGCCAAATACGAGTCTGAAGAACCCCGTACTTGGGAGGATGAAGTGGAAGATGACGACAGCGAAGAAGAATCATTTGAAGAGTTGGCCAGACAGTACAAAAAGTTTATTAACGCTCCCAAATTCGATTTGAACAGCGAAGAGTTGTTTTGTGTATGTAGAAAGCCTGATACTGGCGAGTTGATGATCTCGTGTGACGGGTGTGAAGAATGGTTTCATTTCAAATGCATGAACTTGAAGAAAGAGAATTCAAACTTGATAGCGAAGTTCTATTGCAAGTTTTGTACGTGGAAAGGAACGGGAAGCACATTATGGAAGAGAAAATGTCGTGTTAGCTCATGTAATGATCCAGCGAGAGCAGATTCAAACTCTAAATACTGCTCTGACGAGCATGGAAAGTTGTTCATGAGACAGTTATTAGTGGAAAGACAGAAAAATGTGAATGATTTGAGTGAAGGAATGCTAAATGATATACTAGAGTACTCTAAAACTGACTATCAGAAGTTGAAGTACTTGGGTTCGGAATTTCCTGAGTTAGTGGAAGTGGTCAAATTCAAAGAATCTGGTACAAACATACAAGACTTTCCCCAGGATGTCAGAGACGACTTGACTAAAATCAACGCGAAGTTGAACAGCGTTGACAAATCCACAGAAGAAAACAAGCATAGAACGGAATACTTGAGTGATATGAAAGATAAAATCAAAGCTTTGAATGAGAAACTTACGCAATCACTCCATCCCGATGGAAGTGCAGTAAAAGAAACCTCTAAGAAATCAAAGAAGCTGCAAAAACTGAAGAAAGTGGATATTTGTTTATACGATAAGGTGTTAGCTGCCCATAACACAGAGAAATCACTTCTTGACGAGTTGAATACGTCAGAAGATCTTTATGACGACTTCAAGAGTTTGCTAGAGAAGAAGTTCAACGATGAATTGGATGACGACCATGTATGGTACAAGGATAACGTCTGTATCCAAGACCGCAGGAAATGTGTTCGTCACAATGGATGGTTCAATTTGCTCGTTGACGAGGTGAACAAGAAGTTGGTTGAGCTTAGCGTGTTGAAGGATAAGTTGGAGCTGCAAAAGGATACGATCTTGAGAAACTACAGTACAAGGGTGTATGAGTCCAAGTAGAGGTTATATACTGGTCAACGGAATAATACAAGTAAGAATTCATTGATAGAAAAGAGAAAGTCATCTTCTTGAAATCTTTGGAATCTACAGTAGCAAATATATGTCAAGTGTATATTCAACAATAAGTGATAGTTCGAAGAGGCATGTCACACATTACGCCTTCTTCTGGCCATTAATAGTAGCCACAATTTTTCTGGTATGTTTGTAAGTTCTAAATTCCAAGAAGTAGATACCCTGCCATGTTCCAGTGGCCAATATTCCATTGCTAATCGGTATACTCAAGCTCACTCCAACAACAGAGCTCTTAACGTGTCCTGGCATGTCATCAGGACCCTCGTCAGCATGGATATAATCGTTTCCTTCTGGTGCAACTTTGTCAAGTGCCATAGTCATATCCTCACGTACATCAGGATCGCAATTCTCATTTAACGATAAGGCAGCACTGGTATGTTGCAAGAAAAGATGCAAGATGCCTACTTCATAGTTCTTGATTTGAGGTACTTTGGCAAGTACTTCGTCAGTGACGAGATAAGAACCTTTACTCCGAGGAGAAAGCGAGAATTTAACTTGTTCCCACGATGACATTATACCAATTGACAATATTTCAATGCTAGTGATAGAAGTGGAGGAAAAGGAGAACTTATAAGAATATTCATGGCTCTTATATGTCTATAGGAAGAAGATGTCGCAAGAGATAGGAAATGTCGGATTGAAGTGTGATAAGCAAGGAGACATTTTCGGTTACTTGCTTTGTATTTGCTATGTTTCAGGGGCAGTGAATCACAGTTCTAGACTCTGTTAGATGGTCTTGTTCTTGTATGTAATCGAGTGGAAGAGTTTGTGTAAACGGAAGTTTGTGGGCGGAAGAGAGGGGGTTTGTTCCGAGGAATGGGGATGTTGTGGTAATAGAATATAAGTGTCACACGATAGTCTATATTATGGAGCGTACCTTGATACAAGGTATATCATTGGATATCAAAAGATAGAAATATAAAGTTCGAGAAGAGAGAGAGAGACAACTCTGTCCGTTTAGGGCAGATGATAAATATAACTGTAATCAGTAGAGCAGGTTCTCAAAATGAATTGAGCGTGTTGTTTTGCGAAGCAAATGTAAAAACATCATGAGTTGCAATATTTCGCAGCCATTATATGTAACATCTAAGATTAATGTTGAAGTAGAATTCACGGTTTGAATTTTCAAAAGGAATGAACTATAATGACTATAGTAATGGTATTGCTGTAATAATATTTCACGACTTGACAAAATTCTGTCAGCAATACGTCTGTCGTAATGAGCACTTTCCTAACGGAATTTCGATCATTTCAACTAGAACTTCTATATCCAACACTACAATGAAGAATACATATTTTCAATTCCATGCCTTTTTCTTCCACTGGATAGTAGAAAACTCTTAAGCAAAACTACTGTGGTCTTCTCAACGGCCGTGATTGCGCTGTCAAAATCAGGGCTTATGTGATTTTGCAGCTGCTTGCTACTTTAGTTGTTTATCGTATACAAGATTGTTTCAATGAAACTTTAAGTTCTTGCCCAGCATCTCAACACCACTCTATCAATAATTCTTTCACCCCCTTTTGAAAACACCAAAACTTTACTAATATTTTCTCCTTTCCATTCCTATTTCCGTATCCGTATGTTCTTCGGACGGCGTGTATATGACCTTCGTATATTTTAGGTCTTCTAGTGACACGTCCACTGCACATTATACGGCCGGCCGATCTCATTTACTCTGTGCCGTTTGGGCCGCTGCCGTTGTAGGTGACAAGAAGGTACAACGTAGAGAAGGGATGATGAAAACACGAGGTGGGGTCGAAAGGTACCTGATTACGCCCTTCAACGGTGTGACTCAAGGGGGAAAGTGACAGCTTCTGATCTCCTCGCGTTTCGATGGGTGTTCGATGTGGGTTTGTTAGTGTATTAACGTTTCTTCGGTAGATGTCTATATACTAGCTCATTTAATATGTACTTCACTATTAGTGATCGTAGTCTCTAGGTATCTACCAAATTTTCTCCGTCACACTCTAGTCCTAACTCCTTCAGATACGGAGGAGAAAGCTCCTACCCCCCTACCGTCATAAGTCCACGCCATTTCTATCTCTCTCTTTCTCTCTCTCTCTCACGCCCGTTATACTCCCACTGCCCATTATACACCCACTATATCCGCCGATCGGCTGCAATTTCGGATACGGAATTAACTAAATTTTTCTTTTCTTTTTCATCCTTTCGCTTCGCTCTTATCCCGCTCTTAGTAATGTGGTTCCGTACGCGTTAAGAAGACCCGTTTCCGTTCACAGACCCGAACGCTTCCATGTGTGGTGAACACATTGGGTGTTAGTAGTGGGTGTTAGTAGTGGGTGTTAGTAGTGGGTGTTAGTAGTGGGCATGTAGTGAGAGAGAGGGAGAGGCTCTAACAGTGAGACATTTGTTTGTGTTTATCGCTTGTGTGTTTCGCATCTCTGTGTCTCTTTGTCTCTTTGTCTCTGTGTCTCTTTGTCTCTTTGTCTCTTTGTCTATTTGTCTTCGCTATACCTCTGTTCTTCTCGTTGTGTATGTTCGTTAGTTCGTAGGTTAAGTACTTGTGCTTCGATATTTTTGTCATTTGTCATTTGTCATTTGTATTTGTATTTGTATTTTATATTTTACATCAAGCGCTTTTATTTATTCTTCTTCTTCTTCTTCTTCTTCTTCTTTTGTTATTCTTCTATTTGTGGTCTCTTGTCATTCGTATATCATCAGTATACTTCCTTCTGATCGGACCTACATTTATTAACAACCGCTCTGAGTCAAACAGTCCAACAGTCAAACAGTCAAATAGTCATCCTACGTTAGACCACCACTCAAGATTATTAAAATAGCCGCTTATTCCCCTTAGCCTCCTAATAGAAACCATTCACCTCCAAGCCACCTCCATACACAGACACATCACACAATGTTCGCCAAACTCAAGAAATCAGACAAGTCGTCGCTGGCCTCGCTGATCAACGAAAGAACAGTTGAAAACGTCTATGTCCCATTCGAACAACCTTCTCCAAAGAGTCATATTCCGCCAGAAGCAGAGTTGGCCGATGACCAGAAGGAAAAGTACACTGCATTGTTGAAGTACTTCTCCAACCCGGAACTCAAGGTCGCTATCAGTGAAGAGAACCATAAGCACAAGGACGAGAGCAAATACGAGCCTTTGTCCGAATCGGAGAAGTCCTGGTTGACCAGAGAATGCTTCTTGCGTTACTTAAGAGCAACCAAATGGGACCAACACGAAGCCATTGTCAGAATAGAATTGACTCTTGCCTGGAGAAGAGAGTTCGGAATACAGAATGCCTTCGACAAGGAAAACGAAGTTAACGGAGAGTTGGTATCTCCAGAAAACGAAACCGGTAAAGAAGTCATTCTAGGCTACGACAACGACTCCAGACCATGTTTGTACTTGAAGCCCGGTAGACAGAATACCAAAACCAGTCAAAGACAAGTGCAGCATTTGGTGTACATGTTGGAGAGAGTTATCGACTACATGCCTTCAGGCCAAGACTCCCTTGCCCTTCTTATTGACTTTAAGGCTCACCCTGTGGGAACTCAAGGTGGTAAGATTCCACCAATTGGTGTAGGAAGACAAGTTTTGCACATCTTGCAGACCCATTATCCAGAAAGATTGGGTAAAGCTTTACTAACCAACATCCCTTGGTTGGGATGGACCTTTTTGAAAATTATCCACCCTTTCATTGACCCATTGACCAGAGAGAAATTGATCTTTGATGAGCCATTCGAAAACTATGTCCCAGTGGCTCAGTTAGACAAGGATTTCAACGGAGAAGTTGCCTTTGAGTACGATCACAAGAAATACTGGAACAGAATGATAGATATCTCCCAAGAAAAGAAACAGAAGTACTATGAGAGATTCGAGAAGTTTGGCAGCAAGATTGGATTAAGCGAAGTTGATTTGAGGGGTGATAATGAGGAGTTGGTGTATCCCGTTCCGGAACTTGAATAGAGATATTACGTTGTTTTTTTTACTTTTGTTTCACAAAGCTTACTGACTACCCAATTACTACATATCATGAAAGCTAGGACTAGCTTTTAGACGTCTCAAGCGACTTATAGATTACAACTATATTAATATAAATTACATCCATTTAGGATTCTTAATATTATACATATATAAATTTCTGTTATTGCACCAGCGTAGTCAGTAATTATTCTATATCCATACTCTCATACGTAATCTAAGCAAATGGATTGGCACATTTCCTCTTTTCCACTAACCCACTTTGTACATCTATCATGTTCTGCCAATCAACAGGATACATTAAATTACCACTTCCATTCTCGCTCTTAGCGAAGATAACACCCAAATCATTTCTGGCTGTGCTCAAATAGTAATTGGAACCATCTCCCAAAGAGATGATCATGGCACGTACTATATCTCCCGGCTTGTAACTTTCAATGACCTTAACTTTATCTCTATCGGTAGACCTAATATCCTGAGATCTTATTATACCCTTGAAGTTCTCTCCAATATCGTCAGTTTGAGCTCCCAATGCTGTGGATTGACTAGATGCTATTGTTTGGTGGTTAGATAAATTCTGAGAGCCTCCACCAGAAGGAAGAGAAGCATGAGCTGTTTCTCCGTTGGCACCGATTCCACCGTCGGCCAAAACATTCCCAAATCCTTCAACAGATAAGATCTCGCAGTTAACTTGTTTCTGGGTGATTTTAGTGATTTTTACCAAGACTATATCGTTCTCCTTAGGCAAATTGATCGAGATGGAGGCAGCCTCTAAAGCTTTGGAGTTGAATTCCGCTTCGTAATCGATGTATGTGTTCGATTTTGGGACCACCACCACTACAAATGTCTTGACATCGTCCTTTTTCTCCTTTTCTATCTCTTTTATAAGAACTTTTCCAAGAATGGTAGCTACTACTACTGGAATCTGTTTACCTTCGGCCTCGATTTGGCTTACGATCGTGCCTTTTCCTGGGACATAGCGTTCTATCTGTTTCTCGGAGTTTGGCTTGAGCTTGTAAGCTGGAACTATGTATTGTCCCGGTACCACAACCTTGGACATTGTGTTTATTATGGGGATATTTCACAAGCAATAATGCTATTGACGAAAGAGTAATAGTTGATACTCAAATGCTGTGTAAGAAAGAGTTAAACAGTACCAATACAATCGGCACCAACTCGTGAAAAATCGAAAAAAGATCGTTTCAGATATAACCTAGTGTGAAATGAAAAACGTCTTCCACCTTATATCTACAGCTATCAAAGTAGAATCCTATCTATCTACAGCAATACACTTCTACCCATACATCATTCAGTGAACTTTTCACTGCTAACATAATTTTTTCCTCATCACTGGTTTTGCAGTGGGATGTATTGCGGCGCTGATGTTTATGCCAATATGGATTTGCGATTTTTCAGTGAGTTGCAGCCTGAAAAGTCTGTGAAATGAAGGTGTTCTTGTTGTAGATATCTTTCAGTAGGAGATTTAGTATTGTAGTTAAAGGCTTGAAACGTAGTTATAAGTGGACTTTAACATAATTCACAAGAAAATTTAGAGAAATTTGGAGAAGATATCAAAATGTACCCAGAATTCGTTGACGGTAAGCCACCAGTGATCACTCTTGTTGAGTACGATGTTGCACCATGGGCTGCTTCTACTTGTTTGGATTTCAGAGGATTAGAGTACGTGGTCGTGGTAATGGAAACGCCAGAAAAAGTCGTCGCTAATATCGATTCCAAGGATTACGACGTTTTAGACCGTATTTTCAGAAGTGCTAAGGCTACTCACGTCGAGCAACTGAAGTAAGGAAAGAGATGATGAAGATATAAAAGAAGATAGACATTGTTAGAATGGGAGATGACACAGTGTGTTGGCATAAGATATACATATAGAGAATCTAACTTGAGATCAATGATCCTCAATTATTGAAGCCACGAAGAGACTTCGGATAGTTTCATCCATAATGTGTACCTCATACGAGAAAATCTACAAGTTTTGTTTCATGAAGTAAAAACCATTAATTTTGGGTCAGACAAGGTAAATGTTAACTAGCTATGCATATGTATGTGTCTAGGTATTATAGAATTAAAGCGCTAACCAGATGAAATGAATTGTAATGTAATATTTGTGATGAAACCAGTTTTAAATGGATCCGGTTATCTAGATTATTTCCAGATAACAGTAAATGGTCTTTTTCGAAGATCCTATTTTTCCAATTCTCATGTTCAGAAGAAATGGGTATGGCAACGAGATTCAACATGAATCTCCATTTGACTCTTGAATGAGTTCAATTCTTCCTTGATCTGCTGGGCCAACAAAGGCGTCAACTGGTTACAAGTAGCAGTGTCGGGATGTCTATCGTACTCTTCTCCATTGTAGGTATCATACAAGATAATTCTGGAGCTGAAGCGAACACCCGATGGTTGCGAAACAGCTGGGGTACGAGGACTGTTAAAAATTGGACTAGAGATTTGCGATGTGTTGAATTGTGGGTGGGGTGCAGCAGTTGGCGAGTTCTTTCTCCACTTACGCGATATCATCGAACTGAATGACTTAGGACTAGAGTTAGCGGACGAATCTGAGATGGATGGAATCTTATTAAGACTAAAAGTCTTTGGAGGTGGAGGCAATTCTCCCTTATTTCCCTGGTTATCTGTAGTAGAAACACTACCAAATTTCTTGACAGCGCTCTTAAGCAATGGAGCGTTAGTGCTTTTAATACTACTAGTTTCACTGTGGTTGCCAGCATAAGGATGGGTACTATTACTGTAGTAGTTGTTATTTGAGATAACGCCATTGTATTGGTTTTCTTTACCTTCTTCCTCTTCGTCTTCTTCGTCAGATGATGACCCAAAGCCTCCACCTACTCCATTACTAGAATTGTCCTCTCCAAAAGAGAGGTTGAACGATTGATGTGATTCACTACTTCTGATTTCGTGTTGAGAAAGTTTACCCTTGAATGAAGGTCCAAGGCCTCTGAATGACATAGAGATTGGTCTATTGTTGAAGACACTCTTTCCATCCTGATCTAAGACAGGCGTGTTGTTGTTAGAGACCTTGAAAGCTGATTCAAGAATAGGAGATGTCTCAAGAAGAGTCCGTTCTTGAGTGTAAGAGAAGGCATCACTTGCATCATCCTCATCAACCTCACTGTCTTGTTCATCATTTTCCTCATCCATAGATTCAGGTGATCTTGGTGTATTCTCATTCGAACTGGCCACCAAAGTAATCGGCTTAGATATAACAGCTTGATTGGCCCTTTTAATGTTAATAGGAGATGGTGTATTTGATCCTCTGAACTTTGCATTATTTTCAGCAATTTCTTGACTGGAAGGTGGCGTGATCAGAGGCGCCTCAATTTGAATAGTTGGAGGAGGAGATCTACCTGGAGACCAGCCCAATCCCATGTCTTGAGTTCCCCTATTGATCCCGGAACCAACAGAAGGTGGTGGTTTAATAGGCGATAAACTAATATCGCGTGGCGATGTTTGCGTAAGGTGACGTGGGGAAGTGGAGAATGAAATATTGTCAACATCTATGAAGTCAGTGAATTCCATAAAATCATATGGGTTTTCTGTTGGCGATTGAGGAGATGTAGATGTGACCAAGCGAGTCTCACTTGATGGCACAACACTAGAACCTGCTATGCTTTGGGTACTATCTTGGATATTATTGACACCCAGAGAACCCAGTCTTTGGTCTGGAGTGGAGTCAATAGTATTGTAAGTCTTGGCAGCAGAACTTTGGTAGTTGTTACTGCTGGAACCATTTGAATCAATTCCGCTCTGGCTTCTAGGTGTTGAAAGCATACTCTCAATTTCGCTGCCTGCTGGAGGTGGTGTCAAATTAAGTGAAGGATCCAAGCTGCCAGGTTGTGGTAGAAGAAGTCCATCTACGTCCGTATCACCTCTCGCATGTGGAGTCTGAGGTGTGCTACTATCCAAGTCATCCCTAGAAGCAGCCATGTTAGCATCAATGGAGTTATTGATCAACTCGTGGTTCAAATCACGTCTACTAACAGATGTTTTCAAAATACTATTCGATCTAGTGATACCGGATGTATTTGGGGTTGCTGCTGGGCCGTTGTAGTGGATGACATTTTCATCGGATCCGTCATAATTGACATATGAATTACGCTTGTTTGAAGATTTTATAGACTTCATAGATCTAGACCTTTCGAGAGACACTATACTCTCCACTTCCTGTGCGTTAAGTGACTTAGGGAAAAGTACCTCACCAAGAAGTTGAACTTTATCTTCATTGGTCGTATTCTGCACTTCTTGTATGTCGATAGTCTTGATGGCTTTCTTTGGTTCATTGATAGATTTAATTACAGGGGGACTCTTTGGAGACTCCTCAGAATAGGCATTATCACTCGTACCTCTGAGAGCTTCCCTGTTCACAGGACTATACGGATGTTGCTGTTTCTGACGCGGTGGAGAAGATTTATCCACGTTATTATAATCAACTTCAAATGGAGAACCAAAGTCATCGTTACCGATATCTAGTTTCATTTCATCATCAAACCTCGAATTTTGAAGTTTTTGAGGTGGATTCGAAAACAAATTTTCCTCATCATAGGCATCGGAGTCAACATAGTCGGTTTCCGTATCATGGAACCCCTCAGTTTTGCTGCCATCGTCTGGAAGAGCAATGTCGTCGTCGTAAACTTCTCTAATAAGATTAATTGAATTCGAAGGATGCACTGGCTTATCCATATTTGTACTGTCATCGGTGCTTGACTCAAAGGTTCTTCTAAAGTGCTCCTCTGGATCTGGGCTTAAGCCCGAACCAACTGGTCTTTCTTTACCCTTAAAGCCAACCTTCGATAAACCTGACTCCTTTCCATTTGGCTTGGCCTTTTTGGAGGCCTGTTCGTCATTCTTCTCTTTCTTGTCATTTTTCTTTGTCAATTTTGCTAAATTATCCGACGACTTATTTTTCCTGAAGACATTCAAAAGGGATGATGAAGTTGCTGTATTGGAGGAAGCGACCGAGCCGTTTGTTGAACCATTGTCATCATTTGTCTTTCCCATCCTAAAAGCTCCCATACCTCTTTTCTCGTTGAGCTCCTTCTTTCTCTTCATATTGTCTGTCAAGCCAGATATATTGGGTGTGGAAAATGATTTTGAACTCATTTTTTTAGGCTTACTATTTAACTCATCCTTGCTATTGACACTTCTACTTGTCGTACTGCCGGCAATCGATCCATTTACACTGCCATTAACACTACCTTGGGTGCTGGCAATACTGGCATTACTATTGGCAATCAGTTGATCATTCAATCCGTGACTTTTCGATTTCAGCTTAAATAGTGACTTGAAACTGAACTTCTTCTTCTCAAAGGTGGCTAGGGATGATACACTGGCATTCCCGTTAGCGACACGAGATAAGTCACTAACGGTATTACTTCTTCTAGTTGAAACACTGGACCTCCCGCCAATGCTGTGAGTATCCTTCAACATGCTTTTTTGACTCTTGTACGACAATCCGGAGTTAGATCTTGAGTGAGTTGGTGAGTCCACGTCTTGTTCCATACGATCCACTGGTAATGGCGGCGGAGTTCTGATATTGTATGTATAATTAGCCCGTTTATCCTCAGGTACCGATCCCATGGACTTTTTGCTTGGCAATAAACTCTGCGTCTTAGACTTCACCTTGGGCTTCCTATCCGTATTCACTGACTCCTGAGCCAGATCTGGTGCACCCAACAACGAGGTGTAGAGCTGCAGCGGGGATGAAGAAGTCTGTGCGACCATAGATTTAGGAGAAGGTTGTTCTGGACTCTCAGGAGTGATCTGGTTGCTGCTATTGAAAAGTAAGGCAGGCTTCGAGAGCGGAGCTGGGGGTAAAAGCGAGGGATAGGACGCAGACTCGGCCACAGTGGACTTGCTAGCTCCAACGGGTGTGCGTGTGGAAGCGGATGTGTTTGTTTGTGAGGACAACGGAACTATTTTTAGTTGTGGTTCGTCGCTGAAAAATTCGGTACTCTCGCTGCTCGGCAACTTCATATAGCGGGTGATATTGGACGACAGGGCAAAAAATGTGCCTGCCCTACCGTGGCCTGTGGTTGAGAAGTCAATAGACTTGGAGAGCTTGGGAGAAGGAGTGTTGGCCGCGAAAGCCTTGTTGGGATCCGCACGGGGAAGCTTAGGAGGAGATGGAGTATCGTTGTTAAACCTTGTCTTTTTGTTTGTATTTTCATTTGAGAAGTGAGGGTCCTTCACATTCTGCGACATGCTAAGACTATTTTCGTTAGATCCCGCATCTTTAGCGACAGCAGTTCCCAGCTGCATTGAAGGAGACTCTGGTTCTGGTGAACGAGGGGGTTTTCTTCCAACACTCCGTGGCAGGGAGAATGCCGAGTTGGAGGTATATGGAGATTGTGGTGTGGTATATGGTGAATATGGTGCAGATCCAGTGGGGGAATAATTGTTTTTGGACTTGTTTGTGGTAGTGATGGCTACTGTGGTAGTGATAGGTGGGAGCTTGGAGTACAGAGCAGTTGTAGGAGCGGTATGTGTAGTCACATTGAGCTTAGGATGCGAGATCGGCTTGCTGACGCTAGTGGTAGAACCATTACGTTCACCGCCATCATTCTTGCTTGTGCCGCTTGAGCTACTAGAGATCGCTGTACCTGATATTTCGTCAACCAAGGTATCGTCGTGATCCAGTCTGTTCTCCACTAGCTTAAGCTGAGGGGAATTATGCTTGATTTGGGTGAAATTCTGGAATGTGGCTGGCTGGGCGAGAACAGGAGTATCATCGTTAGTGCTGTAGCCGGAGGATTCATCGATCGTAGAAGGATATCTCCTGTGAGTTCCAGTAGTCAGGCCCAGAGAAATCAGAGCTGCCATGCTGTTGGTGTAGTTGCCCTGACGTCCCTTGGAAGGAGACTGTGACGATCTAGCCGTCTCAAATGACTGTATGGAATAAGTACTCGTACGGTTTGAATTGGAGAACGACTTGGTAGGGGAAGTCAGGTCTCTATCTACAGTGTTGACATTAGCCAAACCATTCTCTTCCTCTTCCTCTTCTTCAATAACCGGTTGGTGGGACTGCCTCGTGGGGGACTTGTCGTTAAGGATGTTTTCCAAAGCCTTCATAGACGGCGAGTTCTTCATGAACGACGTTTTCTCATTTGACGATTGAAGAGACTTGTTTATGGAGGTGGATGAGATGGAGTTCTTGATTTGGATGGAATTTCTGAAGTTAGTGATATGTTGTTTGGGGTTGTTATTCAGCGGGCCCAGGTAGAAGTCGTTTGAGAGGAGGAACTCCTCGAAATCGTTGGCCGACATGGTTGGTGATGAGTATTAATGGAGGGTTTACTAGTTGCTGTTACTAGTTTGTGTAGTCGTAGCTGGTAAGAGTACTTGTAGCGTTACGTATAATCGTAGAAGTCGTAGTTGATCTTGATCCTAAGTGAATGAATGGTTTCAATACTTAAACTGCAACGGCGGTAATATAATGATACTTTATTGATTCAACAGCAGTAGATACCTGAAGAAAGTGCTAAGACGACGTGATGATCTCAGATCTATAACAATTAATTCGAGACGTTACCACGGAATGATATGTCAAGCACCGTGTCTATAGACGGTAGATTCTGGTGTATTTCTGATGAAACAGATAGTGAATGTGACAGGTCTCAACGGGGACTTTCTGTTAACACGCTATACTAAGGATACGGCTCGATACACGTCGATGTTGCTCGTATTACTCGTTACTCGTTACTCGTCAAACGTCGACTAACAGTTTACAACGACAAAGAAAAGGCAGCCAGAAGAAAACACTACAACTGCTATTCTTAATGTATGAAAAAAAAAACCTCCAGTAAAGAAAGCCCAAGCAAAAGAAAACACACCACAGAAACAGCCCAACGCTCACCTGTCAACAATAAAAACAGATCCTAAAGAATTAGCTACGCTAACTAACCAGCCGGAATTTACCCGCTTGCAACAGGACCATTTACCCCGTCTCAGGTTACAACCACAAGCCCACAAGCCCACAAGCTTCCACTCACGCCTGAGACAAGAGACTTAGCGACGGTGCCTGTATGCGGCGACTCCTTTTTCAATAGTTTTGCAGCGTGTAGCGAGAAATGGCCATGATTTTTTCCCGATTGGGAGTAATTGGGGCGAGGGCGCGTGTGGGGGTAGCGAGAGAAAATAAGGGCCAAAAAATAGTAGCAGCAGGCGCAGGGAGAGTTTCAGGTGCTCGTGGTTTTTACGGACAGCCAGTAGGGTGCGGTGAGCGAGAGAGAGCAGGTGGTAGAGGACGATTTGATGCAACGAGTCTGGCACGGAAGAACGATAGAGCTAGGGAGGTGGGGAAAGTCTTGGAGCGAGTTCTGGTTTTGGTGGTTGCGATCGGGTTCAGCTATGGGTTGGTGTGATTGGGTTTTCTTGTCTACAGTAGTTTCTTGGAGCCCAGTTTCGTGTTCTTGGAGAAGTGTGTGTATTGGCTCATAGAGTTTCAGTTAGAGGTTGGAAGAAATGATAGGAATTGGAGGAATTGGAGGAATTCTCGTATTGTGTGCAACCGCGATTCGAGATTGAAGGCAGGTACCGTCTTTCGGACACAGAAAGTTTAACTTTGGGACCCAGTTCCAATTCCAGGCACTCTCTATCACAGTACAGTAAAACAGCGAGTCGCTGAAAATGCCATGAAACGAACTATTGAGAGAGCCCAATTCAATTGGCTATTGTTGTAGTTGTTTCCGCTGCTTCTTTGCCTACTATCACAGATTCGCCAGTCTTTCTACATATCAGTACTTCGATTGTAATATGTTGTAGGGTGTTGCTGATAGAAATGTACCTTGCTTGTGTCTATGCACCAGGATTAATGCTGCTGCATTTATTATCATTATCATCCATTATTCTCGCTATTATTATTTGTGCCATCGCCATTATTAGGTTTATTATTTATTAATGCTCGCAGGGCTATTGTTAATCTTATCTACATTGCAACCTCTTTCTTCCCACCCATCTCCACACAAACTATTGCTCTCTCGATCTACCTTGGGCTGTCGTATCGTGCTGTCTCCGGCGTACAACCATGCAAACTGCAGCAACTCCATGTCATCCCTTGCAACGATTTTTCACCCGATCTACGCGTCTGTGGCCGCCGTACATAGCTGTTTTGATCCCAGGACAGTTATCGATCTAGAATGCATTCTGCTTTGAAAAATCAACCTCGATTCTCTCTACAATGATGTAATTAATTGTTTTCTTATTCTTTCGTATATCATATATTCACAGAGCCCGGACCGCCCGTGTCTATCATTCTGCTGTCTATGTATCAATTGACAGTGTCTAGTCCCTGTCCATGTTTCCATGCCAAAATCTGAGAAGTCGCGTCTGTCCCTCGCTAAGCGAATATTATCTCATCTTTCTATCATGACAAACCTTATTTCGCTGTCCGTCTAACACGTAACATATCGTCATTTACAACTATGGATCACGATACTCATAATGCTTCCCTTGTTTAAAGTTGTCACAGCAATCCCTGCAATACCACAGCACCGTACATAATATTATTTGCAAGACAGGGGCATGTCTATGCCTTGAGAAGTGAGACGATGTTTCTTGAACCTTCTTGAGGGTGCTAAATAATAACCAAATAATAATCGTTCCGATGACCGGCCGGACGAATTACGTCTATTGGGTTGATAATATTGAAGTATACCAAGAAAAGACTGCGATGAGCACCTTTGTATGGTTGATACAAGAAACCGTGACATCAGTGATGCGTACGACGTTCGCTGCTCAGAGTACTGCAACTCTGAATTTGCAGTAGTTGCTTAATGTCTTAAAGGCTGAATTGGTAGCCCCGTGACCGTTGATTGACTTGGGAAATAGCCAAATCTCTCTTCTATCCTTCGATCTCGTCCACCAAGATTACATTAGAACCGATTGGTTCCAATGTTAAGGTAAGATCCTGGTAAAGAATTTGATAATTTCGAAATAACTGCAAAAGTCTTGGTACTCGCAAAATAAATGCTGACGATACTCTAATCCTCATCAATTGCGTGATCACGATTGCCTGTGCAACGTTTACTTCTGTCACATTATCAGACATTTCATCGGAAGCTCAGCTTGCATTTTTAGTCATTGCAGGGCAGTTAATTATAATCAAAGGGAATCATGAAATTAGCATGCTTGTTGCCAACATCTCCAATAGCATAACAAATAATGCTAAAGTGGTCTATGCTGTAATAATCACTGGACTACGCAATCTCTCTTCTTCTTTGTACTAGTTTCAGATTTGGGTGTTTTGGACTGCAATGAGTAATTACTGGTCTGAAAGCTTAATGTATGTGCATGTGTTGGAGTTTGTGCAAGTGGTTGGTGATGATCCACGGATACTATGGATGTTCCATTTGTATTGACTGATGCTCTCTCTTCGTTATTTTGCATTAATGAGCTGCCAGTAGAGAAAGTTCTCGTTTGGCTTATTTCAAAGCCTGATGGAGTGGGCATTGACTCAGGACGAAGTACAGGCTCCATTCCGAACTGAAGTAATGTGTTGGCTAAATAAAGATAAAGCTTGATCCATAGCACCTCGAGTTCTTGGTTGAATTTTATGCCGAATCTCTCGTGGAATGTGAGTATAAGGGCTTCACCCATTAACTCAAAATGGGGTGCACCTATTCCAAGAATACGATTATGCCTCTTACCTAATTTTAACATGTAGTCGTCCATCGTAGAAAGATCTTCGAGCTGATTAATGGCCATAGCCATCACACCAGCGAAGGACACCGCTTGATGCCTGATCGAAGGAAACATTTTCTCGAGATCAGGCGACATAGATAAGAGATTCCCGTAAAACTGGCGACAGAATAGCGAACTTGCAATAGACTGAGCTGAAGTGTTGGCAACCTTAGGCTGTGGTCTCTCAGGGTACGACCCGGGTATTTTTGGTATCTCTTGCTTGTCGACAGGGTCATCTAGAAGCATCTTGTTCCAGGTAAACCGTACCAGCTCTATTTCACTTTTGTTGAGATAAAGACTCACTTTGTATGATGGTGGGTTAATAAGACCAGACTCTATGGATATGTTCGTTTCCAATTTTTCAAGTGGGAATAGAGTGTCGGCTTCTTCTTCTTGCAAGCTCAAATTAGTAAGATTACGATGGAGAAAGCCCCCCTCTCCAAATCCGAACTTGGGCCTCCCCATATGAGAGAGCCTACTTACCGTTGTCCGGTTGGAGTATAGCGACAGGTTGTCGGGTTCGTGCCTCTGCATTTTCTTACAGTTATATGGCTGGGTTCTTTCAACAGAGACTCTACAATAAAATAAATGTTTCACTCCAAAAAAATCACTGCAGTCGAAGGAATGGCTACGTTGGGGATGTATATATAGAAGATGCCAATGCACAATATTAGTTGGAGTAAAAGCTCTGTATGCATGATCATAGTATCTAAAGTACAGCTATCCGGTGAGAATAATCGTGTAAAACATCGATTCCCAAAAAGGCTCTTCGTTAGTACAATTCCATCCACTATACAAATAGAAACCTTGTTTCTCATCTATTGTCCCTATTGCGACGTCTCAGGATACATGCTTGCGTAAGACACCCTGCAGCACAGCAAAAAAGGGACTAATTTAACACTATCATCCGATATACTTCCTGCAAATCTCCTTCCCCTGGTCGCCCCATTTTTGGTTTCTTAATTTAAATCTTAGTGGTTAATCAATTTTTGGGGCCACACCCAACATCCAACCGTCCATTGGAGCCAACCCGTGTTTCCTAATCAGGTAAGACCATGCAACACGGCGGAAAAAATATGTTGGTGCATGGTACGCGTTTCATCACTTACGTAATGAAGCCACCGAAGCAGGACGTTATCATTTTAATATAGAGCGTCCGAGGTACGGAGCAACGCCTTGTCTTTGCAGAAAGACAGTCAGGGCGGAAGATGGAGGCTTATTGGGACCCCCGAAGCTATACTGGGAGTTAATGAAAAGGTCAACAAAATGTAGCTAATCGACTCGGAGTTGGGCTGGCATCCTGGGGTATCCACTGTGGAATTTCGCTGACAAAGGTATGTTCGGCAGAAACTTCACGGTTTGGAACCGAGCCGTGTGAAAAAGTTTCCTTCACCCAGGACAAAGGGGCCTTCTCAGCCCATAAACCATACGATTGCGTCCATTGTTCTCAGCACCGAGATCATTGCTCCGACAAATCGACATGGCCAGATCACAAAATTGTCGAATCATGCTATATTGCTTTTCAACGGTCAGCATGCCTCCACCATAGTTCCTCGGGAAACTTAATCCTTAATTTCGTGCAGTGTCATCCCAAATCGATGCTCATCTGTCGCCCCAATGTGCCCTAATTGGATCACAATCTTGTCGTGCTCATAGACCTGTTTCGCAGATTATAAAGTTATCAAGGATTAGGTAATGACTTAGATCAGCAGGCATGGTAAAGCGACAGCGATGGATTTTTCAGTCTGTAGAAGGCTATTTCTATGGTTAGTGGGGTTCGAGTAAAGTGTCGAAATTAGGAGGTATGGCTTCTATAGAATCGCTAGCGGACCAGGTTCAGACTAATCTAGTACATTACAATTTGTGGACGCAAGTGAAAATTCTCGATATTAGCAATGGTCTAAAGGCAGTCGTGGGGCTTCCTCCATCTAAGCTAGACTCCAACGACCAAGAAGACCAACCAGAGTGGGTGATTCCTCGATCGTTGGTGCTGAATTCTAACATTTCCGTCAAGGAAATCAACGAATGGTTCACTGGAATTGCCTCTTTAGAAGAAAAACGTCCAAAAAGGATAACAATCGGTATAGTTAACGACGATGGAACTGTCGTCTACTATTTTATTCATGATGGAATAGTGAAACCACGTCAAAATTGATTTGCAAAATACACTGATGAAACTGCAGTATTCATTACATGAGAAGTATCTCTTGGCATATTGACCATGTCTAAAGGATTTACATTGCGAAGAGAGATATACCGGATTAAACAACTGAGCTATATTAATTAGTTGAATTATGAAATGAGTTTTACCTAGAATCTATTGTCTATCTGGCGACCTTCTCACAGGAGATCTCCTAGGAGAAGTTCTCTTTTCTGGCGATTTCAGACTGGAGAATGAAACAGCCCCGATCCTAGACTCGGAACGTGGCTTTCTGCGGAACTGATAAAAGTCGTCTGCATCATCTTCTGAGTCCGTCATGTATCCACTATACCTTTTGTCTGCCACGGAAGTAGTATCCAAGCCTACTGTTAGATTAGCTTCCTCATCAAACGATGGGTTTCTGTTACCGAGAGCCAATCTGTTCCGGATCACCAGCTTCGAACTGCTAACACTATTACTATGCCTTTGAATAGACGAAACTACTGATCCCCTCGGATCGAATGCAGAATCTAGTGTTCTCGACGGTTGAACAACTG
This sequence comes from Scheffersomyces quercinus, assembly GCA_030556775.1. NCBI lineage: Eukaryota > Fungi > Ascomycota > Pichiomycetes > Serinales > Debaryomycetaceae > Scheffersomyces > Scheffersomyces quercinus. Next base: position 469,739 of record JAKTUQ010000011.1, on the reverse strand, counting down.
ATGAGGAGGATTCATTATCCTCAGAGACCCTGTCATAGTACAGATTTATTGATTGATGGTGGTAGAATTGAGCGACCGATGACTCACTATCTCCCTCGTAGTCTATAAGGCCATTTTCATCCTCAGATTCGGGAAAAACGTCGTCATGATAATAAGGCATGTCTGTATGATTAATAATTCCCGAATGGTTTATAGATTGGTTAAATATATCATCAAGGGTCCGGGTCAGTCTGTTACGACTGATTCTCCTCGACTTGGGCAATCTATTTTCGTAGTTACTCTGACAAATCTGACCTAGCTTATCAAATTCGACCATGAATTCAAACAAATCGCCTTCTTTGATGAGATGTGCTCCGAATCGGAACTTTTCGTAAAGCTGTATTATACGAGGTAAGTTTGGTAATCGCTCCTCTGGTATTTTGCTAGTGTCACTCATGAAAATTTCTGAGAGGTATATAATGATCTCACGGAAAGATAAGTCTGGCGGTAGGTCCACCTGCGTGAATACTTTGCTATCGTGACGGAACTTATCACCCAAACTACGAATTACGTCCTCATAATTGGACTCCGGTGGTAAGAGTGTTCCTTCGCCATTGCTTCCTTTATCTCTGTTTCTTTTCTGTACGTATTCCGGTGGAGCTACCCCTGGATTATTGATAATTTCCGGATTATACAAGGGCCCTGCCTTGACCTTAATATCTCCAACGCATTCTTTCAAGTTTCTCTCGATTGTTTCGTATACCACCTTGGGCATATCCGACTCTATTGGAATATATACCGATTTGGTAGGAATGTCGTTCATGGCAACTCTATACTGGAAAATACGCAGAAAGTATAAGAACAAAGTCAATACTATGAATACCACACAGACAGCAATCACAATGAAGAGCTTGATACCTGAAAAAGACGTTCCCGACGTCTGAACAATCACATCAATGGGTGTCACAGCTATGAAGGCCACTGTTATCATCATAAGAATGATGAGAGAGATGGAATAGATCCATCGGAATACTCGTCTTGGCAAGTAAAATATATTAGTATGTTCTGCTGGAACATTAAATGCTGTATATGTTGTCACTGCTCTTCTTACTTCTCTTGTAGGGGTAGAAGACAATAGGTTGCTTGATAGAATGGACTCTTCAAGGAGTATCGGCGAAGTTGGTTCCGTCTGAACAATATCAAGGAGACCATCATCACAATGACTGAACAGTCGTGGCGACTCCACCGGATCGACTGTGAAAACGTTTAAGTTCGGGCGGGTCATATGAACAACATGAGATAGCTGGTATCTATGTGAATAATGCAATTAGGTAACAAAAATGTACGAAAGGGTGATTAAAAGGTAGAAAAACACTGAATAAGAGCGCTTCTTTTTGGCTCAATATGTTCTTGGGATCCAATAGGTTCCTATTTACTTGGAATAACGACGAAATTAAGCCTTCCAGTTGAAAAGATCTGAAGCAAAGAAGTATATTTAATGTTGTAAAATGTAAGTAAAGTTTATTGTGACGTAAAAAATGTCGTTGTGAATTTCAGAAGCGACTGGTGGAGGAGACATTCTCTGATTGCGTTCTATGATGTGGCTGCAAACGACATTATTAAGGCTATGATGATGATATGGTTATGATTGTGATGCTATTAATGTGATATGATCTGTTATGCTTTGTCCTGCCAAGTGGTAAGTTAGGCGTCAGTCATAGATGTCGATGCTTGTAAAAAGATATTGTTCAAGAATTTATGGCGTTTAAATAGATGGAGGGCTATGATTCTTCTTGGGTATAGAGACTCTCGTAGCATATATAGCGCTGGTAGCATATATAGTGTTGGCAGCATATATGATCTTTAGAGAGAAAGCTACATTTTGAAATGTAAATGGGTACTCTGAACGTACCGTTTTAAGATTCTATTAGTATGATTGGAAAATTAATTAGTTTGTGATCAATCGGCATGATCATGAACGGGAATGGTCATCAATTAGTTATGTTTTCATAAAATGTTCATACCAGGCTGGTGGCCTTAAGTTCTTCTCAACACGCTCTGATTGCTAAAGCACAAGGAAGCTTTGTTTTGAGAAGTCTATTATTATTAAACTTTTTATATTAGTGTCATGGCACTAACCCTTGGATAAGGCACATTTTACTGTAAATTACTTCTGGAAGGACTGCAAAGGCTCGATCCTTTCGAAGCGGATATCTCCCGGCTGATACAAATCGGACTGTTTAACTAGTGTATAGCCCAGACTTCTTCCTATCCAGTTCATGTATAGATTCTGGATTATCGAATGCGTATCAAACACATTTATGAATCTGTTTTCATCCTTCTTACTATGTCCATAGATGTAATTGAGATATTCTCTCGTGGTGAGGTTGTTGGCCGTTAAATATAAATGAAGCATCAACAACAATACCGGGTACACCACAGCTAAGCATCCGTAGATCACAAGTAAGAAACTCACGGGATGTTCCTTAATTGACTTCCTGAAATTTGGTATCACCAGATCTGAACCTAGTCTGTAATGAAAAACTTCAATAAATGAGATTATGATTAATAGTACAGTAGTTGTCACTGCCGTGGCGAGGAACCACAAGAAGTATTTGTAGTTTCTCCATCCTACACAATTGTTCAACCATATGCAATGGTGATCATGGATTGTAACACAACAATTGCAGACGGAGCAATGGCTCGTTCTGGGTGGTCTCCAGATATGACAAGTGGGGCAGTATTTCACTGTGACTCCATTCTCGCTAGAATGGTACGGTATTGTTACTGTGTTAAAGTATTCATCGGGAGCATGGCTCACCCCCGAGTTCCTTATCGAAGAAGGTAAATGGATATTTCGAGGCAATATTCCTGGGTCAGATACACCAGCAGTGATGAAGAATGATATGGCAAGAAGCCAGAAGTAGCTGAAAACGATCACCAAAGCTGGACTTATATGCCTCCATACCCACTTCGCCTCGAATACCCAGAAAAGAACTGCTGGTGCCACTATCATCACAATAGTCATTATATTCATGGGTCTCTTCTTCACTGCTCTCCATCTTCCCCCAAAAAGGTAAACATAGGGTATATTGTCATGTTTTTGGACCTGATAATTCCTCTTCTGGCTGTGTCGCACCGTAGCTCTTCTGCCGGTGGTATTATCGTGTCTCTCGTAACTATTACTATCCTTACTATATACTCCATCAGACTCTGTTTCGTACTTCTCTACTACATTGGGGTCGGTTACTAACCAATTGGTAATGAATCTATGTATCCAGGGCATTGTATTTCGGTCAATTTTCATCCTTTCTTGACCGTTTCTTCGCTCATTATCATCTTGATCCAGCGGTGAGGTCATTTTACCTACAAAACCCCGAGCTCTCCGCCTCTTTCTTCCCTAACAGCTAATTACTGGAGCTATCTGTAAACAACTTGGTGATGGTTGATTTTTCACAGTCGCACTCAAAAAATCGCTAACGAAAAAAGAAAAATTGCAACAGTTTTTTTATGGAGATAACCAGAATACTTCTGTAGACAGTGTAGTATAAAGTAGGGAAGATGTGGAGGTTTCAGGCCATAAACGGGCTCAGATTGAATAGAGCCGTGTCGCATGGAACGTACCAATTTTCGGGTCAAAAAACGGTGTTGGGAGCGAGATCGTTGCAGCTCTCTGCTGGTCAGCTAGGTGCTGTGAAGAACTATGGATTCCTCATTAATCTCGTGGCTGGTGCTTATATCGGAGGATTAATGGTCTCACTCGGTCTGTTGTACTTCATGTACCACGATGCCGATGAAAGACAGCATATCCCGTTTGAATTGAGGTTTCAGGACCAGATTAGCGCCGTTAAGGCGATTAACAAAGACGATGTATTGAAGAGTCCAAGATACGCTGTGAAGCATTACCGAAGATTGTTGATCGAATTGGCCAAACAAGAGAACCCAGACTTGGAGTTTGACGAGGAAAACGAGGAGAATAGGTATGAGGTGCCAATTCTCGATTCAAAGACGTTGGTGTATAAGAAATCAAACGACTTTGCCAACTTCTACATTGACATAGTAATGAGATACGCCAAGGCACTTCTAGCTAAAGGTCAGTTGACGGCTTCCATGCATGTATTACAAACGATCATAGATGATGATGAGATTTTCTATAAGTTGGGAGATGCCGAGAGATTGTCACAATGTTGCCGTTTGTTGACTAAGGTGTATCCAGATGCACAGACAAAGGTAGCATATTTGCAAAGAGCAATCGATATGTTGACATTGACGTTTGCTTCGATGGACTTGGACGAGAACTATTTATTAAAGGACGATTCTAAGGTTACAGATGAATTGCTAAACTGTCTTAATGACCTTGCATTCACTTTGGCCAAAACGAGTGCATCAGATTCGGTACCAAAGAAGGAGAAGGGTGAGATGCTCCAGAAAGCATTGAATATATATCTTGCTAATATGAAGAAATTGACCGACATGGAGCAAAAAATTGAATCAGGTGAGCATTCCCAAGTTAACTATCCGTTGTTCAACTGTGACGATGATAACTTGCAGATGAGAATCTACGAAATCAAGGCTCACGTTAGTGAAATCATGTGGGCTAAGGGATATAAAAAGAATGCAGTGGCCTGGAGCGAGGACATTGTAGAAAAGTTATACTTTGACCATAATAATTCCTCGAGGACATCGAATTTGTTGTTTAATGTGTTGAGTAATCTTGTTCTGATGTATGACGGTTTGAAGGATATGAGAGCTAAGCATAGATGCGAGAAATTGAAAGAAGAGTTGACGGTATTTGACAATCAAGCCGTGGGATGGTACGATAGTGTGATTAACCGGTTCAGTAAGATCATATACAATAGAGGGCCATTGGGAATAATAGAAAAGCCATTGCTTGAGAGGTTCGGCAGTCCGAAAAGGATTCCTGAAATAGAAGAGTTTGAAGATGAGGATGTGGAGTAGGAGTAGGAGTGACGGATGGTAATTTGTTTCTTGGGAAATCCATTTGCTGCCGTTTCGTGTGTGTAATAGACATTGTAGATAGAGAAGTATTAATAGCGGTAATACAAGGCGCTTGTACATATAAGATGGAGGGAAGAATAAGTAATATGCGGGAAGTTCGAATAATGTAATTCAATTTTGAAGCACGTACCCTTTGGCTTTAATAGTAGTAGTTTATGTTAATCTCTTGGTACGTTTGATTAATATGTCAATGTTATTCATTTGAAAGTCTTCGTTATGAAGGTAATGACTTCAACGAAAATTTATTTGTTCATATTTCGCCATAATAATAGGGAAATAAAGACCCTTGGTTCAATTTACGTATTTTACCCTTTCAATTTTTATACTTTCTAGTAGGACACAAAAATCACTATCAAGCATAAGTGAAAGCAAAGTGAAATCAAATATGACTTCAAGATTAATAAAAAAAAAGAAGAGACTAATAGAAAATATATAACCAGCTTCTTTTGCATCCACAACGACTGCAAAAAAAGAAAAATAGCGAAGATCCACTGCAAGAATCAATTCACTGCAAGAAACATTTCACTGCAACAAACATTTCACTGCAACAAATACACTGCAATAAATACACTGCAACTAATACACTACAACTAATACACTGCAACAAATACACACCAAGTAACCAAAAGACTTGCTACTAAAGTACTACAATTCACACCCACACCGCGAGATCCGAAACTCATTTACACTGTCACTGACTGAACTCTCTAAAAAACTCTGAAATTACCCCAACAATCTCTCACTAACAATCTCTCTCTTTACCCTTTCTACAGCTTCTCATTAACAACTCTCACTAACATGTCTCTCACTAACAGCCTCTCATGAACTTTCCCTAACAAACTATATCTAACAAACTCCCTAAAAATACTCTCTCTAACAATACTCTCTCTAACAATAAACTCTCACTAACAAAACTCCTCTCATTAACATGTCTCTCATTAACAACTCTCACTAACAAACTATATCTACCAAACTCTCATTAACAACTCTCACTAACAGACTCTCTCTTCAAACTCTCTACAATCTCTCACTAACATGTCTCTCCCTAACAAACTCTCTCTCTCTTACACACTCACCCTCTCCTCTCACTATACAACACACTCTCTCCCACCTCCCACACACTCTCCCTAACAAACTTCCTAATCCCTGCACTTACACCCACCAATCACAGCGCACTAAAGTAAGCGTGAAAGTCCGGGGCACCAGAAAAAAGAACCATACAAAGAAAAGTGAGAACAAAGCAAAAGAATAGAAACGGTTGTACGGTTGTCTTCTTGTGTTTGGATAGTATCTGAATAGTATTTGAATAGTATCTTAATAGTTGTATCGAATAGTACTGATTAGTTATCCGATTTGGAACATATTCGAAAAGCTTACCTCAATTAATCGAGCCATTAGTACCAGTTTCATCTGTTCAAGAAAAGCTCGTTATTATCTCATTGGTTACCGTATATTGTAATTACTGACAATTAGAAGTGATATTCATTACCAGTAACATCTACAAAGTTCACAGTCTACAGTTATCGCAGCAAATCGAGAATTCTCCCATTGCTTGTCGTACCTTCATCATATAATCTCCTATAAACCAAAACCTCAAATCATGTTGTCTTTATCTACCCGTGTGGGCCTTAACACCTCGAGAACTGCTCTCTTCAGACCAGCATTAATCCGTGGCATCAGAACCATCCCTCAACCTCCAGGCTACATCGTCGGTACCGTCAACGACGCTTACATCCCACCAAAGCCTCACAAGCTTGAGGGCTCCTTGCATTGGACCTCCGAGAGAATCGTGTCCATCGGCTTGGTTCCTTTGGTGTTGGCTCCTTTCATCACCGGTACTTCCACCGTCATCGACTCGTCCATGAGTGCCTTGTTGTTATACCACTGTTACGCTGGTTTCCAATCTTGTATCATTGACTATATCCCAGCCAGAGTCTATGGTGCCTACCACAGCTACGCTATGTACTTGTTGACATTCGGAACCGGAGTTGCTGCTTACGGTGTCTACGAAATCGAGTCCAAGGACGGTGGCTTTGCTGGCCTCCTTTCTAAGGTATGGAAGGCCTAAATGGACCACTAGATAAGACCATTCGTTCAATGGGCTGGTGAAAGTCATCGAATGGAATTTCTACAAAGAATCGGGATTTTGTAGTACTATACTGAGTAAAACCTACTGAGTAAAACCAATATACCAGTATGGTACGTTCACCATTATTCCAATAACAACTCAACGCATATTTCACTTTACAATACTATCAAGTATTTATTATTTATTTTACTATTACTACTCGTACTGTTCATCTTATTCAATTAAGTATAACGATTAAAATGAAACGTAGATTCTGTAGGAATCCATGGTGCTACCCACTATACGAATTGGAAGCAACATAATGAATTATTATATTCAAGAGAATAGGACCTTAGCAATGGCATGCTCTGCTTTAGAAGCTGCTCTCTTCGTAGGCACTCGTCGTAAGCACTCATGCTCTTGAATAGCTTTGCATAGGTTCCAACAATTCGAATTATTGAATTGCATTGCTTCATTGACAATAGCTCATATTTCTGGTACTTACTTCTGTAACAGCATTCAATTTATTCAACCTTTTAACTCTACCCCATCTGAGCCAGTGGTTATGTGTTGCAAGACTCATTTCACTCTACTACATTCTTGTAGCCTGAAACCATTATTCATCGCAATCATTTCAACACTTACGTCTGGTGGTCTGGTGTCTTTCTCTTTTTGTTGTTTCCCTCTTTCAGATCAATCACTTCGTTTTCCGTGTTCGTCCCACTAGACGAAGTGCCTGGTTTTTGCAATTCCTCGAATTCCAGCTGAACTGGTGCCAACTTCGTATCGTGCCAATCTCTCAATATTTGACCGGCTCTTGCTAAATTCCTCTTTGGTATGTCACTTTCCTTGAGGACTTTTAGTCTGTATAACGCTGGTGTGTATGAGTCTCTTATTATGTGAGCTCTGTTGATAACCAACTTTCTATTCTCATCATCAATCTTTACGTCGGCTATGTTGTCGTCAACCATAGAAATCAACACATCTTCTAGAAGGATTTCTACACCCTTATTCTCTGTATCCAAAGCACTAAGGGCCTGACCCAATGCATATTCTTCGTCATTTAAAATGGCGTCAATATCAACAAGAAACTTCTCGTGTTCATTGACTATAGATATGATAGTCAAACGGACGAGTTTCAAGAGCAATTCAGGCTCTGAATGCAATTCCAAGAACTGTGGTTTGTACTTAACGTAATGTGAGTAGTTTCCAAACGCAAAGAGCTCCATTGTGTTGATATAAAGTTGATTTTCATGGGACTCTTTGGTCTCGAGATTAAATTGTACCAATAGCTTTAAATAGTTAAGAACAGAAGGATCTTTTAAAAGAGAGACGAGATTAGCCCGTACATCCGTCATTTTAACCAGTTGATTCGAAGCTAAAGGTGCTATTATCTGAGAAGTGACTATTTCCTATAATGTATAATAAGTCTCTTCTTGAAGATAAAGAAACATATATATAACACCAATGCTAATATCTGCAAAAAACTGTTAACTATGGAATTGATTAGATAAGCGAAGGTGGTGTCGTGTAAGGCATATAACGAGCTCGTATAATGGTAGAGGTATAGAAATGGATGATATTAAGATGTAGAGAATACTGCTATAAATGGGCCAATTGGAGGTTAATATGAATCAAGATGGATACTGGTGGATATAGATGGCTACAAGAAAGCAATACAGGCTTTGAAATGCTGTATCGCTCTATTCTTTCATGAAAGGAATCGTATTAGTAGTATAGAAATGAACTAAAATAGAAGTGTGTACCGCAGGCATAAATAAGTAGTCATATCTTAATATCTTGATATCTTGAAAGCTTAAGTAAGTTCCTCTTCAAGTAGAACATTACTCCAAAGAGACTCTGCTTCTGGGGGTTCTTCTAGCATTATGGGTCATTCTCCCGCTAATTAGTCACTCTTCTTATCATGTAGCCCAACAACATGGCCGACACCGCAATGGCTATAGTATGGGTTCTATTCTTCGCCTCGGTAGCTAATCTCTCCTTCTCTCTTTCCTCGTTTCCGGACGACGAACCCTTAATTTGCAAAGAATCATCGCTTGAAATCACAGTCTCTGTTTCCGACGTGTTTTCGAGCTGTTCTCCGGCTCCCTCCTGGGGTGCTAGTCTATGAACATTATTATTGTGACCATTATTGTTGATATTATTGTTGGTGCTATTACCGTTGATTTCTTCGTTGTCCGATATCGGAGGCGTCAACTCGCTTGTGTGCGATAGTATTGAATTACGAACACTGCCGTTGCTGTATCCAGTAGAGCTGGCGGATCCGTTCATTATGAGCTCTCTACTACCCAACCCATTCGAGTTGATTACTATCATCGGTTTTGCATTCTCAAGCAAAAAGTCTTTAAGACTATCTTCTTCAGATTGTGCAGTATTGAGATCGGGCGTCCCAGACCTTGGATCAGAGTTGCTGGCGTCGCCATTACTGACAAGCGCTCTATTATTCAAGAAAGCGAAGTCCTTCTCGTGTGGCGAAGAGCCATTCCTAAGTTCTTCTGTGTTATTTGATATTCCTGACAAATTCTCTTCGCCGCTGTTCTCATCATCAGTGTCGTTTGCGATTAGAATATCATCAGCAAAAGACGATGAAGACGAGGTCTTGTATTCGTGGCTCGATTGCTTCTTAGCTGCTGTGAATTTCGTTTGCAAATCCAAGATCTTTTGTTTCGCTTCTTGTTGTTCACGATAACGCTCCTGTCTCTCCCGTTCTCTTTGTGCTTCTAATTCTCTGACAGTGGCTCTCTCCTTCTCTATTTCTTCGTTGAGGTATTCCAGCTTCTTAACGTATTCCTGAACGGTCTTGTTCAAGATTTCTTTCTCCTTTTCTGCAGATTTGAATTTCTTTTGTGCTGTATCTATCTTTCTGGTACTCTCTTCTTCAAACAATTTGTGTCTTTCCCTAAGTTTCTGGTGGCTTTGTTTTTCTTTCTTCAAATCATTTTGAATGGATGAGAGACTCTTCATGAACTGCTGCTCTAAGTACAGAGAATTAATTTCGTTAAGGCGTGACAGGTAATTAGTGAAAAATTGCTCTAATGTGTTTAGAGAATTGTTCTGCTGTTTGACGCGTGCCAAACTGGAGACCAAGATATTAACAATACTTTCAAGTGTGGTAGTATTAGTGATTTGAGAGTTGTTGTAGATTCCTGAATTGGTAGCCGAATATAAGCCGAGAAGGTTATCCTCCACGTTTGGATTGATATCACCAAACAATGCATTGTCGAAAGTTAAGTCCTCTGAGGCTTTCTTATGATTCTTGTTATCCTTATTATTCTTGTTAATCTTCTCATTGGTAGTGACTTGTCTGAATATGTCTTCGATGAATGTTAAATGCTTGAATTCTGGTGTATCCATGGCCTCATTTCTGCTCAAAAAGAGGTTGGTTGACTGCAGATCGCCATTCTTGCTATAGCCAGTACCAGTAGTGGAAGAATTGGGTATGACGCTGATATTATCTATCTTCAAACTGATCTGTTTGTGTGTTGACTCGGCTTGGACGTTAAATCCCAAACAGACCACGTCTCCCATTTTTATTTCTACGGGGTCATGAGTAAGTCTCAAATCGTTAAGATAAGTACCATTAGAAGAGCCCAAATCCTGTAACATGAGCTTACCATTGTTAGGATCGATATAGATCTGAGCGTGGTTACGACTCAACACTCTGGAATCGAAATAGCCATTAGCTACGTCTGGTTTATGTTTAGTACCTGTTGGTCTACCCAATTTTGTTGTTTCAGGGAATGTGGCAACCGGCAAATGCTTCTTTGTAAACGTTTCGTTCAAGGGTACCAATGTTACATAGTATTGGACTTGATTTCTTTTTCGTGGGTTCTCCCGCTGTCTTGCCAACAGAGACGATGACGATGAAGAGGTATTACTGGATCCATGAGTTGCTGAAGACGATGAAGAAGCCGAGTTTGGCATGGATATGACCTGTGATTGCGAATTGGACCGTTTACGGCCTCCACTTGACTCCTTGTTGGTGGAACCATGGGAGTTTGCGATAGGCGGACTGGCGGGTCTATTGATGGGAGGATTCGAAGACAGAGTCGAGGGGAACGGCTGGGACACATCCAATTGTAAGGGGATATCAGTCATGGCGATGTGGTTGGAATGTTGATGGTAAGATACGGCAGCGGACGGGGTAATCAAGGGTGGTTGGCCATGTAGAGAGAGGGCGTTTGATGGTGGGTTGGTGAAACGATCCCTCTACGGATAGAAACAGACCACTGGAGATAGGATAAACGACGAGGAAGAAAACGATTCAGGGACAGACACCGAGCTAAGGGCGGCAGCGGTTAGAATTCTGAGTTAATGGTGAAGTAGCGGTAATTTCCAGGATCCTAGATATACAGCGTGGATGTACAGAGATGGCGTCGCGAGTGTAGGAATTGAGGTGTGGTTGGAAACAACTGGTTGAAATATCGTTTCTTAATTCCAAATGTAAATTCGTTAAAGGGTGTTTTTTATTGTGATTTTGTGAGGATTGTTTTTTCTTTGGGAGTGAGAGAAGTGCGTATTGCGGTGTGGGTTTATGGGGTGTGAGACGAGACGGTGAGAAGAAAAGAGGGAGACGGAGAGTGAGAGAAGGCAAGAGGCAGGGAGGAGGAGTGTAGTGAAGTGAGTGAAGTGACGAAGTGAGGGAAGTGAGAAGAAGAGAACATATAGAGTTTGTGTGGAGTGATAGTGTCAGAGTGTCAGAGTGTCTAGAGTGTCTGTCTCCGTCTCCATCTCTGCCTCTGTCTATTGTCTACAGTGTCAAAACGGTGGAATGGTTATGTGCTTTGTTGCGTTGTGTGATCTACAGAGTGTGTTGTAGGTTTGTTGTAAGTATGTGTTTTAATACACTGTATGTGCTTTTTTGTGAGAATATGCGTATACCGTGAGTATATGCGTATACCATAAGTATATGTATTTTATGTATATGTTTAAGTTTAAGTATGTGTTTAAGTTAAGTATGTGCTCCAGTGTAAGTATGTGTTTAAGCTTTTACTATGTGTTTACGTTCAAGTATGTGTTTAATTTTTAACTATGTATTCACGTTTTAACTATGTGTTCAAGTTTTATGTGTGAGTGGTGTGGTTTCTATATTATTCTCTCTTCCATGTAGTGTACATTAAGCTGTGTTCTCTATTCTTTGTAGAATATGCTGTACTCTATGTAGGTATGTTCTACTCTTCCATGTAGGTACGTGTTCTATACCATTCAATGGTACTGTACTCCTGTAGGTACGTACTCCTGTACGTGTTCTCTTCTTTGTCTGTTGGTGTCTGCATGTTTCTATGTACTGTGGGTAATATGGACTAAGCATCTTCACTACTATGCGACCAAGTACTCCTCTGTGAGTCCTGAGAAATTAATGATAGATGGAGTGATTTCAATCGAAAACGCAGTGGTTTATCACATCATTGTGGTTTCTAGTACCAATGTGTGCCATTGTTGCTCTTGGAGACAGTTTTTACTTTTTACTTAAATATACCAGGTTTGATGCGTTTTGTAGCCTATTCGTCCCTGGGTGGTGAGATGTTTCAAAGGTGAGGTGACACTTATTGCTTTGTTTCCATCATGTATGTCGTGCTCAGCGTGTAGTATCATAAAATGTAGAGAGAAGTACGCTGTCGTGACGTGCAGTTCGTAAAATCTATCCTTTCCAAGGTTATAGAAGGCTGCTTCTGTAGATACGGTTGCAAGGTGAAGTCCAAGAGAGTTTGAGAGATGGAAAATGTGTGTAGTTTGAGAAGAAGAGGAGAGGTGAATTTGCAGTCTACGGGATAGGATAGTTCTGGAGGTCTCGGAAGACAGGGATACCGTTCCATGTATGGTATGTATAAGTATTAACCGAGTATGCAAATGAGGTGTCAAAGTGCATTGAATTCATACTGTTTATTCTGTGTGGTTCTCTGTTCATTAGTAGGAGGCTTCGTCGGTTTGGCCATTACTCAGGTACCAACCTCGCTGGCCGTTTGTGTCTTACTTTTGCTGGTCCAACTTTAAAATCTCAAAGTTACAACTTAATTGGTTTTTTGATTGCTTACGATGTATAGATCCCTGTCGTTATATGATTTAATATAATTAGACAACAAATCCATTATAGAACAAATAATTTGACCTTATGTAATCCAAAAAAGTACTTCAAAAACATCCCTCCAAAGCGTCCTCTGCGTACTTATATAAACTAACAATCGCAAAGGAAGTACATACGACGTAATACACATATATCCCCCTAAACAAGCAACCATCACCCATTCATACTCTATCGGGTGCAAAAAGTATCATATAAACGCGACATCTCGTACTTTAAGTCACCTCTCTATCACGACATCATATTAAATTCACGACGACATTTACCTTAACACCATAAATGTAAACATTGAATAGTGACATTTTTAACTATGTGTTTTAGAGATGGAACCAGATAACTGTGAATTATTGACATAGAAGTTGGATATTTCCCAGATTTAGGATATAATTTTGGCGCTGGTTTATTCTAAAAGATAGGTGTCACTTATAACTCAAGAATTGCATTTATTTGTGCCATTTACATCTACTGTTTTTACAGCCAATCTTAGTCACCACAGTTCTACTTTATCTGGTCTGAAGATTGTCATACTACAAATCCGTAGATTCATAACATATAAATCCAGAAGTGGACACTGCCGTTAAAGTCTTGCCAAATATTGAATAAAAATTCTGCATCACTGCTTGATTTAGTGCTTAATTCAAAACAATACAAGTGTTACATCAACGAACACGAAACGAATCAACAAACACACCAACCAATAATGGCATCGCTTCCTTACAACAGCTTGGCCAATTGCATAGCTTCACTCAGGGAATCAGTCAACCTCCTCGATGACTCCCTCAGCATCCTCAACCAAACAACCGAAGACATCCCCAGAATAAAAAATGTCTTACTAACAAAAAGAGTGTTTGGGCTTATACCTGAATCGGACCTTAATAATGCCAAACAGAACTTTCAGAATGAGGTCGAACCACAGGTGAATGCACTTATGGGCAGAATAGATAAATCACTTCAAGTCTTCCATAGAAAGCACACGAAGTTACAGAACAGGTTCGAGTTACAATCAGTAAGATTATCCAGTTCTAAACGAGACTCGTTGGGCGACGTTCCTTTGAGCAGAATATCCAAGTCAAAGAATGTAGACGAAAAGAAGTTGGCCCGCCTCCAATTTCTCAGAATCAAGAAGGAGCGTTTAAAGTATACATTGACAACTTTGAACCTACAAGAGAGGACCGCTAGGTTAAATGTGCCTTCGTTGAGGCATCCAGAGAACAGCTAGTTATCCGCAGTTTAGTAGCTAATTGCACATGTATCAACACATGCGTAGCTTTCATGATCACAACTGCTCTCTGGAAAGCAGATGTTCAGGGATCTCTGTATGACATTAATGATCATTACTCGGTGAGCATTCCACCAACAAGGAACAGATAAGAGGTAGAGTAGTTGTTCACTGAGGTAGTGCGCTCATAGAATCATTCTACAGAATCGTAATTATTTTATTGATCGCTTTTGAAATGAATCTCGTAAGCGTTTTTGTAAAAGGGAGGTAAATGAAAGAATAGCATCCTCTATGAGAAGTAGGTCATGTGGTAGGACGCTTAAAGTGTTCTACTTCTTTCTCGAAGAGGTGCAGTGCCTAGAAGCTATTGTCTCTGGCAACTTCTACAAAGCTTCTACATTTCCATAGTTCTAGGAAGGGTATTAACGTGCATTCATGATAAAACTCGAGCCTTATACGTACCGTAATGTGTTGTGAAATAAATTGTGAAATCAATAAGTATTATTCGAGAAATGGAAAATAAGAGTCACGGATTCCTAAAATACATCGACGTGATCTTGCTGATAATTAAAACAGGTTATGAGCCCCTCACTTTATAGATCTAAAATGATGTTAGAAATGAATAAATGTACGTACGAATTGGGACCTTGTAATGCTCAAATATAAAACCTAAAGATATAAACTATATAAGCTCGGAACTAAAATAAATTCCGACTATCTCGTTTTTCCACCAATCCTATATTTTCAAGGAACTTGTTAATTGTCTCAAGCCGAGTTCGGCATTTATAAAAGAGATGGTGTGACCATCGGTCTCTATGTAAGTATCATTATTAAAACTCAACAAAAATTCAAAATGAAAGATCTTGGACTTGTTAAGAAGTTCCTAGGCATCAACATTTCACAAACGAATGTAATAACCTATATATAATTATTATAAAAATTAGATAAACATACCCTCGTGGATTAACAGGGTTATTGGGAACTGAAGTGGAACTCTTCTCTAAATAAAGATTTAAGCCAGAGGACGCTCTTTTTTTCAGGTGATTTCATGAGCAAATCGATCCCCTTTTATATATTTAATTTTTTTGGTTGGGGAACGACCGAACATATGGCATGATGGCGTGACCTGAGTAGCTGATTGTCATCTGGTGGTACAATATTGATGCACGGATGTATAATAGTTAGCCTCGGTATTGGACTACACTACTAGAAAGCCAATCCTTATGGCATGTTAGCTATGTAGGGTTTAATTTCGTTGGAAGGGTTCAGATGATATGAAGCCATTGAGAGATATGGGATCTGGGGGTATATTTATTTGTTGTTCGGCATAGAAAAAGGGAGGTGGTGGTGCTTAATATTACGTATGTTCCATGTTATAGGAAATAGATGAGAGGTTGCAAAATCTAGGGGAGATATATCCCAGGTGTATCGTAAGGGATAGCTAGACATACTTTCTTGATCAGCACTTCAGCTTAGGGGAAACTCTGCCTTGAGTGTGGTTTTTTCCTTGTGAGTGTCATTCTTACGCTTCGCTATATCATGTAGAATATTAAGGGTTAGTGCTTGTGACAATGTTCTTGATAGAAGGATACAGTGACTCGGCACAAAGTTCAATTTCACTCTAAAATATATAGAAGCCGCCCACTTTCATGCTGCAACGAGGCTAGATACGAGAAACAGTAAGGATTAAATGTACTTCCTTCACTGTTACGACTATTAATGAACAAAGTAGATTGTAAAACATTATGATCCTTATCGAATCCCTTCGTTAGTAAACTCGTCGCGGGTAATGAAGTCACCATGGGTGATATTTGGGGCAGTAACGATTCGTCTTTTAGCGGTTACTAATTGACCAGGCTAAAAGTGAACGAGAAGAAAGTCCAGTGTCTACAAACATACTGTCATTCGTCATTGGGAAATGGCCTCGTCCACGTAAGAAGAATTCCCACATCCTCGTGTATGGCGGCTGTCTACTGGCTACAATCTAAACGGGGTTGGAAGACTTGTAGATGGCTCATCGGTTCCAAGACCGTAAGATACAACCACCTGTCTAATATTTGGCTTGTAAATCATAAACCTCGTGTATTTTAATATATATAATCAATCAATACGTACCTTGTGCAACATCTATGGACAGTAATCTAGCAAATACGGCTGCTGGACTCAAGCTGTTGAAGGAACATGACTTTAATCAAGGAAATCAGAATCAAGAAGAGAGCTGGTAGACTCCATGGACTTACCTAGATAATGGGTTATAAAGACAAAAAGTACGTACAACTTACTTGTGGATACAATAAGAATAAACGAGAAAATTTACTCCACCTTTTATACTTTTTGCACCCACTGAAAGTCTTCGCACCCAAATGTGACAAAGGAAGCATTCATGATAGGCGGCAAAACGTACCAGGCTGCTATAGGCAATATATTGGAGTTTTGTCTGAGCATATTCCAGATAATTCCATGCATTTGCAGTAACAATAGCATGATGGTATCTCTCCAGCAACAGTAGCTTCCAGAAAGAAGCACACCCAATCTACTTGAGCTTCTATACATTTATAGTCACGTGGTTTTAGAAGCCTTGAAAATGTCGTATTTTCTTGAGATTTGTGCAGGTCATGGAGAAAACAGAATTTCATTTTGTGCAGTAGCCAATATACATACAAAGCAGCAATGTTCATACGAATACTTAGGTAACGATGAGTATTCATCAACATGTACAACAGTAGAAATAACCTAGTATCTCAACTCAATATAAACCTCCATTTCCTAGATCCAAATCTTTGAACGAGGCTCATTTATTTACCCTTTTAATATTATCACGTGATACGCCTAAAAGCGTATGCATGGATGTTTCATACAAATGTCGCTTTATTTTACCCTGCCGCCGTGCCGCACTATTTGCGACATTCGACCAAGGGAATTGTGACTTTGTGAAAACGGTCATTTCAAGATGAACACCAGTTGTCTTTGTAGTATATTCGTACATAATAGTATATGAACAGCTGCTACAACTAGGTTTAGAGTGACAGTATAGTGGTTCCATAGTAGTGTGCTGATTTCTGTTGTGAAATATGAATTTGAAACTCGTTTTATCGTTGGCCTTCTTAAGCGCCATGGTCGCCAGTAAGAACGTTGTGAACTTGAATGACTTCAAGATCGCCTTGCAAGAAGAAGGTTCAAATGAAAAGAGAGATGCAAAGAATGTAGTGGACTTGAATGCGTTCAAGATCGCTTTGGACGATGAAGCAGGTAAGCAAAAGAGAGACCCTAAGAACGTTGCCAACTTGGAGCAATTCAAGATTGCTTTGGAAGAAGAAGCTGAAAACCAGAAGAGAGAAGCAAAGAATGTAGTGAACTTGAAGGACTTTGAGATCACTAAGAGAGATGCTAAAAACGTCATCAACTTGAATGACTTTAAAATTGCTATCAAACAGGATAGCAAGGTTAAGAGAAAGAATGTTGTGGATTTGGCCGCTTTCAAAGCCGCCGTTGAATCCGAAGGTTCTAAGAAGAAGAGATCCGATGAACAATTCTTGTTTAAAATCGATTTGGAAGACTCCAATGAGAATATCTTGCAATCAGTATTGCCTCAGATCAAGGCCATCTCTATCATGTCTGGTTACATCAGAGACAACGAGGTTATTTCAGCTAAGACTGAATTAACCAATGAAACTATGATCATCATTGCACCAACTGATGACGCCATCACTAACAAGTTGGATGGCCTCAAGCCTTGGGAATTCCCAAGACCTATCGTTGATGCTGACGATGAAACTGTGGAGAAAATCTTGAAGTACAACTTGAACAGCTTTTTAAGTCACCACATTGTAGAAAACTTTGAACAAAACTTACAAATTGACCAGAACAGCAAAGTTATTGAGACCAAGCTTCTCAACGGTAATTTGGTTAGGATTAAGCAAGCCCAAGTTACTGACAAGTTCTCGTTGCAGACTGTTGAGAAGAAGAGCGGTAAGGTATCCAACTGGATCGATGTTGACACTGTCAAGCAAGTGGATAACGGGTTCATTTTTGTCATTGACGAATCATTGGTCAAGCCATATTTTGACTTGAAATATTCTGGGTTCTTGGTTAGAGAGAGGTTTTATAATATTGTGTTCGTGTTTAATTCTGATTTTGTGGATCGATAAGATCACTTTTTATTGTGTTTTATAGCTAGTGTACTAATGTATACAATTCGAAATTTGAGTAGAAGGATCGATAACTTCAGGGATCTGGTGGATGTCTCTAGTGTTTATTCAAGAGAGTAACCATAAGTACATTGTTGTCTCCATATTGCATCCAGTAGTTTTAATCTCTTTCCGATAGATAAGGTCTTAATGATCGGGTTAACGTATTTTACCCAAGAAGACCGTTAAGCTTTGAAACCCAGTATTGAGCATCTTATACTCTGCAAGGCCTCGAATACACTTGTCTGAACTTTTTTACCATTCTAATAAGACGTGAATTATTGTTAAATCTACATAGTTTATAAATTCTAACTGTCATTTAAGACGCTCACACCAGTCTCCTCCTTATGTTCGCCGCTCAACACATACTCGGCCTTCCATTTGATCTTCAATGGCTTGTTCTGAGGGTTGCCAATGGTAAAGTCTTGTGATATCTGGTTCTGAGTGAATCCGTACATCGTATCATTTGTTTGTGGTTTCAAGTCCAACTCACACGACTTGGGTACGGCTATTAAGAACTTAAATTGGGAGATGGTTTGGGCTTGAGGGTTGCTGAACAAGGCCTTTCCCTTGAATGAACTGCTCGAAGATCCAGGAACGACTCCAATTTCGATCTTCAATGAAGCAGATTGATTGATCGAGATAGTAGACTTGAGGTTAGGCTGTTGTGCTTGTTGGCTCTGCACCTGTGTAGGCGTTGAACTTGGGAAGTTCAAACCGAACGGATCCAACTGAGCTGATGCAGTGTTCGTATTAGACTGCAATTGAGGTGATGGGGAGTTCAAGTCACCCAAGAGATCAAAAGCATTATTGGACTTCGAAGTAGTCGGTTGTGGCTGCTGGAGAGTAGGTGTAGGATTACCTAAAGCAATTGAACCACCGGCACCAAAGAAGTCGAGTGGATTGACTTTGTTGTTGGGAGTGGCGGTAGAAGTGCCATTGTTAGAGAAGGATAAGTTGGCCAAGTCACTCAAGAGATCGTTGTAGCCTTCATTTTCAGCTTGATTAGATCCAACTGGGGTGTCATCGTCATCAAAGTCGATTAAATTAACTTCTGCAGCAGCCGAAGCAGCTCCTGGTCCTCCTGAAACCTTGATTTGGGAAGCTTCGTCGAGTCTGCCATTCTTTAACAATTGGAATTTATTGACGACGGAATTGATATTATCGTTCAATCCTAACAATTCCTGGACATAATCTTCATTTTCATTGTCCAGCTCAATGATCTTAGTCACAATCGGTTGGGAAGACTTTACGGAAGAGTACAATTCGATGAGGGCTTCATTGGAATCGTCAATCTTGGCTCCAGAACTCTGGATAGAGTTCAACATCTCAGCCAAAATTTCTACCTTTCTACGTAACCTAGCGACATCGTCATTAAGTTGTTTCTTATTCTCTTGAATGTTATCGTCCTTGAAACCAGCCATGATCTTCATGAGCTTATTGGCCTCTTGAAGATCTTGTGGTCTACCTCTTCTGATGAGTTCCTGAAGCTTGGCTGAGTGGACAACAGCCTCTTCCTTTTGGATATCATCCAAGGACTTTAAAGTGTCCGTTGGGTTCAATACAGCTGCATCCTCGACCTTTACCTCTGGGAAAATGTAACCTTTGTTGCTCAAAAGACGGTGCATATCCTTGATGTATCCAAAGTCATCCTTGTACTTCGAGGTTCTACAAATGGTTTGGTACCATTCTTCGATCTGAGCCAAGATCAAACGCTGGACTCTTGAGTAACGAGGTGTTGGTCTTTCTGGAAAGCGTTTAACCAATTCATTCAAGAATTCCTTACGGGAGATCTGGAGATGGAAAGGATAGCCACAGTTCTTGACGAGGTTGTCCAAGAGAGCAATTGCTAGTTCTGAAGTCTGGGGATCACGTTGTGAGATGAGTTTAACGATAGCGATGGCGGCATCACGGGGAGTAGAGCCTTGCTTGGCATTGACGTAGTCACAGATCTCGAGGTTAAGAGCGAGATTGGGTTCGCTATTGGAAGGACGGCAAGCCCTGTCTGGATAGGTGTTAGTATTACTGTTTGTAGAAGAAGTGTCGTCAGGAGATTAGTGAATGGAGCGGTTCGATTGTTACTTTTCACATTTTGTGTTAGTGAAGATAAGGATGAAGTTGATCAGATAGTATTGGATGGTCATTTCAGGAATGTCTTGGTAGACAATTGAAAATATAAAAAGATTTGCATTATTGAATCTCTGATATGATAATGTACTTATTTCGGCACTTCTATCCTCGATTGTACCACGATATGATGTTGGATCTGTTCAATTATCTAACAGCCAGCACTTATTAACACACACTCGTGAGTTACGATGTGAATATCGGGAAATCAATCCACATCGATTTCATCAGTACCAATGTGATTATCACTATCAGTATCGTTTACTTCATCGTGGGACTCAAATGACGATTTTATCCTAAGTCAATTGCTAATTGATAGGCATATCCGATCATGTCCATTGTATTGTTTCATTTACAGCCAACTTTTTGCTTGACGATGAGTCCGGATTACTGGTTCTAGGAATTGAACATCGCATCAGAACTCATCTGGGTGTGTCTAATCGACTATTACAGTCCACTTATTCGATCAATTCGTTCTATTCCTCGGTTTGAGCCCCATTTACTGGGCTTCTTGGACCTGAACCCACTCTTCGTCTACTGAGCACTTGTTCTCCGCTAAAAGGTATACGTACATATTCTGCGCAAGAGCTTCGGATTGATGTTCTGGAGCGAATACGAGCCGGACGAGGACGACATGGCGGAGGGCTTGTACTGGTTCGATTCGATGATGAAGGAGGTTATTCACAGCCTATCACTGGTTCGAGCTGTAGCGATAGAGAGCGGCAAAGTGGTGGTGGAGTTGAAGTTGAAGTTGGTTTTGGATTTTTTTCGGTTGGCGAGAACGAGAACGAGAACTCAGGGTGAGTGTGTGGGGATTAGGGGGGATTAGGGAGGGATGGTGAGAGATTGTGAGGGATTGTGAGGGAGAGTGAGGGAAAAATGTGGAAATGTGAGGGAGAGTCAAGGGAGCGTGAGGAATGCTGGTGACGGGGGTGGTGGGAGTACTCAGGGAAATGTGCGCAAAGTGCGTGGGAGATGCAGTGGAAGGATGAGCGATGCGGGCGAGATTAGGGGGCAGCGAAGGGGGAGAGAACTTGGTGTGTGTGTGTAGAGAGAGTGAGAAGTGAGAAGTGAGAAGTGCGAGCTGTGCGAGTAGTGGAGTAGTGCGAAAGTAGAGGTGTGGTGTGGTGTAAGTGGGTGTAGTGGTAGGTGTAGTTGTGTAGTTGTGTAGTGGTATAAGTAGGGAGATAATTACATTTGATATGGTTATATTACGTAGTATTACAGTAGTACGTAGTATGTAGTAAGTATTGATAAGACGATTTGAGTTTTATTGAGTTTTATTCACTTTTATTCAGCTTTATTCAGTTTTTTTCAGCTTTATTCGTGGTTCGTTGCTGCTTGTATGAACGTTGGATGTTCTGGTTAGGTGCACTGTAGCGAGAGCCTGGTTGTTAGGGACGAACAAGTTTAGAGATAGGGAGATAGCGGGAATGTGCAACTGAAAGATAGGGAAAATGAGAAGATGAGAACATGAGAAGACAAAGGGGGCTGACACCACAATAGTGAGATTTACTAAGAAATAGAAACTCATTTACTGAGAGATAGAGTCCCATTTACTGTGCAAGAGAGTCCCATTTACTGTGCAAGAGAATCTCATTTACTGAGGAAGAGAATCTCATTTACTGAGCGATACGATCTCAGTTACTGAGAAATAATGCTTAAATTCAGGTGATTCCTGAACTTCTTACTGAGACTTTAATTACCTTTAATTACTGGCCGTACCGACGTACCGACGTAGCGAGGACTGCCCAGAAGATTCCCCCTAGAACGGCTATATTTAGGGAGAGCTTTTAGACGCAATTAAGGACATTTGAATGCCTTCGATTCAGCCTTAGTGTTCTCTAGTATTGTTTTTGGTGAGTAGGTAATCCAGTTATTCTGATTCTTTATTATTACAAAATCAGCCACAAGAAGAGATTTCGATTTTCATATTTCACATTTCACATTCACATTCTGAAGAATTCTCCATCTTTTAATTTTTGAACAGTTGGAGATTTGCTATTTGTGATATCTGATCTTTCACTGTTGTATTTGAGATTCCATTAGAGTGATTTATTGTTGATCTCGCTTCCCCTTGAAGTTTCGTTTCATCATTCTGGCTTCCTTTCTTTAATCTCTTCATTCAAGTTGCCAGATCTTTCATTCTCCATATTTCAATTATCACATATCACATTTCATAGATACACATTCTCCATCCATTTGATCTGATCTGGTTTCAACAATTGCTTTATCACATTACCTTGTATTATACTACGCCATCACTTGACATTGTCGACCCAACGAATCCACTTGTACTACTAATTCCCTTTTTATAAGTCATTGAGTTCATCCCCATACTCAGAATCAAATACTGCTCCCTTTCTATGCATCTTCCCACTATTCACACAATTAGATGAGTAATCAAACGGATAACAACAAACTGGCTCCGACCAACGGGGTCTTGACAGACGACACGGCAACACAACACCATCCACAGCATCAACCACAGCCCGACTCGAACGGAACTTCTAGCTCGTCCAACGGTGACATACCACCAGAAGATCTGGATCCTGATCCCTTGGAGTTGCGAAAGCTAGCTCTTAGCTACGACTACTTGATCTACAAGATCAACGATCATGTACTGACTTTAGCCGAAACTACGTACCAGTCGATTCTAAACAAACAGCAGTTAATTGAGAAGAACTATCTCCAAGATCAATTGAAATTGGACAAGGAAATGAAAGACGTTGACTCTCTTTTGGAGTACTGTAGTAAGTTAGAGTTGGACTTTCTTAAACTAGACCAATTGAACTTGTTCATACTGGATTTCAAACAGAGATTAGACGTTTTGGAAAGAGAATTCCTGCAATTGGAATGAAAGAACATAGCTGAGATTCAATGGGCTTTCTCTGGCTTATCGTTTACTATCAGCAGATCGCAAGAACATTTGCAAATGACTATCGTATATTTATTTGACTGTGTAATTACATACACTATACGACCCGTAATGACTCCCAATACACATATAGATAACTACACCACGGTAGCAGCATGTTTTTGAGCAGCAGCTGGGGCTTCTATCTTTTCTCGTCCCGTTAAATCTGCTTCATGATGACCTGGAACTGCAATTGCATGCTCTCCCCCATATTTGTGTATCAAGTGCTTCTCTAGTAGGATGAAGTTTCTGGAATTGCACTTGTAGAGGATTGCACAGAAATCGCCAAGAAATGGAATCAAACCTATACCAAAATCAAAAGCTATGTTAGCTACCATTCTCAGTTGCAAGGATGCTGGTAAACCACCTTCTATCTCCTGGGCAGCATGTAAAATTTGAAGGGAAAGGAACAAGCAGATGACGTCTCCGACCCAGGGAAGTAACCCAATGATACCAGACCATCCCATTCTAAGACCACACATGCTGAGTTGCAAATCCAATCTGTAAGCCTTCCTTTTGATCGAGTTCAAGATATCCAAATCCTTCTTGGGGATGAAATCAGGCATTCTTCTTTTTCTTTTGGCACCCTTTTTCTGGTAGAAGTGGAGTTCGTTTTCTGGGATGGGCTCGAAGTAGGGGTCCTCGTCAGGACCCATGGCGATAACATGGTCCAAGTTGGTCTAGAGTTGGTTAGTAACTATGGCTATTTATGGGATTTCCAGTGGTATATCGCTGTTACTTACCCTCTTCAAAAAGTACTGATAAAGCAATTGCGACATGATGTCAATGTATGTTTTTGCAAGTTATCTGTGCCCCTTGCCTATAAAATAACCGTGTTATGTTGCAAATACGACAACAGGGGGTGTAGAAAAAAAGGAATTGGGCTCGTAGAAAAATATGGAACCTTATTGCTGTTGATGTACGAAAGCAAGAATAAGAGAGCTATAGGAAGAACTAAAGCAACCCACTCGGAATTGTGTAGAGATGTGTCAACACAGATGAAATTTATGAATTTGGTGACTGCCAAAAATGCGGCTGGGTACCATCTCTCGAGGTTTAAATGGGGAAAGAGTGACAGGAACTAAGTACAGGGACCAGTTGACGAGCAATCAGATGAGATTAGCTATATACAGTAAATATGAATATGGAGAGATATATGGGAGTATACGGGAGTAGGTGAGTTTTGGAGGTTCATTTGGTAAAGTGTTGGAACCGAGTGCAATTGTCATGATTGCCACGAAAGGCTGTGGCTTGGATAATGTCATAAGTCAAATGATAGAGAAGTTCATATTGGTTTCTGAATACTATGTAATTCTGCTGTACAATTAGGTAAGAGCATATCTTAGTAGACTTCAGTATTATTAAACTATCTTCTTGGCTGCCTTCAACTTTGCAAAATACTCCTTCCTCAAAGCTCTTAAGTCTGGGGGTTGTTCGATACCCATTTTCTCTCTGAACTCATTGATATCTTCTTCAAGAATGTTCTCCCAATAGACATTGATCAATGGCTTGGAATTGAGTCCACTCTTGAATGCCCATGGGTAGTAGATACTATATAATCTCTCTCTCTGGCTAGGTTTGATATGGAAGGGGGCAAAAAGAGCTCCTAGTCCACTCATTGGAATGCCTATGTTCATGTATTCCAATACCTTGACCGCAATCTCTCCTTCGATTATAATTGGTAAACCAGTTATGGCATGATAGAAATCATGGCACTCACGGTATCTCTGGTAAACGTAAGCCAATTCCTCGTCATCAATGTATTTCACTGCTACTCTAGTGTCTGGACTAACTCCTTCCTTCTCGAGCCAGTTTATATATGTCTTACCAATAGTGTTATCTGGCAACAGCTTGAGATAATCCAAGTTCAACGAAGTCGATGTCATTCTTGGTCTTTCACGGAGGATTTGACGTCCAACTGGATCGCTCAACATCTGATGTTGTAACCTCCTCAACACTGGTTTTATGGCTGTGGATTCACCCAAAGCTACTATAAACTGGTTCTTCTCGGGGTGAGTGTATGCTCCTATCGATGATCCCAACACCATCAAGAGCTTTTCGTAGCTGTACAATGGTACATGTCCTGGGTAATTTGGTTCGTTTCTCTTGAAGAGCGGCTGGCTCTCCTCTGTGGTGGACTTCTCGGCATCTTTGTGGTGCAATTGTCCTCTTTCCATCTGGTTTGCCAAACGGTTGTTCTCGCTGAAGAGAAGTGCTCCAAGAGCCGTGGTTGCTGCTGTGAGAACGAATTGTCGTTTCTGAACGGCCAATGCCGACCACAACTTCGTTGAAGAAACTACTCTTGAACTTGCTAGCATACTGTCTCGTGGCTTCTACTCTGTTAACACCTAGAACACACCTTCTTACGAAGATCTAGCAAAGCAATCTACGCCGTTGTCGTACCATTTTTCATCAAAGGCCTCGTTTGGCGCAAATGCGAGTTTTTCACCGGATTTAGCAAATTAAACTTTTTGCAACTTCATGGTAGTTACGTTAAGAGGGGGTTCATTATTACGGTGTCTCTATTCTCTCTGTATCTAGCTTATGGTATAGTTACTTAGGGATACAGATAGACCTCCCAGGAAAAGAAGGAAAAGAAAGAAAAGAAAAAAGGGTGTGGATGATGGGTGAAGAGTAGTGGATTGAAAGTGTTCTATTGAAGGTTATATTGGTGTGGTGGGTCTTTAATATGCATTATAAGTTGTCTCGAATAATCCGGGCAACCAGAGAACTGTATTGTGTTGTATTTAGTATTCTATGTAGCTCTTTATTGGGGTATATTTAATGGGTTTGGCTCTCTGCAGTGGATTTCAGTAACATTTCAGAGTAAAGAGAACGCACTACGCAGTCAATCAAATTGATCATAATGAGTTTGTTCAACTTCAAATTCTCATGAAGCTCGTTGTTGTTGTTCTCATCGCCACAGTGGTAATTGAAAACAACAAGAATTCTGCGAATTGAAGCCTTCAACTCAGCATCAGACTCGTCATAATAGCTAAACAAGGGCGCCATGTGAGATAACACTGAAGGAAGCAATTTAGGGATTTTGTTCGTTATCAAATCGAATATCTTTTCCGTTAATTCATCAATTGTGACAGTTTGTGCTTCTTCTGCAGTGTCGTCTTTGTTTTTATCTTTATCTTTGTCATCATCAAAGATATTCACTCGTAGGTCTGATATAAGTGAAGATAAGCTCCCATCACTGATGAAATCAGAGTTTAGTATCTTGTTAGAAATATAACTGATACAAATAGAATTCACCTTTCCTGCCACCTTTTGATTGAGGCGTAACAAGTCCTTGAAAAAAAGTAACACGCCAGCTAGCAACGGCTTTCTGTTCGAAAAGTTGGTGATAGTATCAAATAATTTGAAGATTGAATTATTAAAAATATCTGTGCCTGATTCCGCTATGTCTGTGCTTTCAGGTTCATGGAGATTAAGATCTTTGATATTGGCCAGGCTGGCGTTCGAAACATTAAGTATTACACGACTGATTCTATTGTAAGTGGATCCTAGAATAGTCTGGCATTTTGCCAAAAATGTAGGCGCTTTCTCTGGGCTTGGCTCAGGCGATGATTTAACAGGAGCAGGCGAGGTATCGTCGATCACTGAGATTATTGAGTCAACGATTTTGTTTATAACATCATTTATTATGAATTTTGGAGACGTGAGCTTGTCAAATATCTTTACGATGATCAAATCGCTGACCAATATCACAACAAGAGAAGTCCCAATTTTCGAAGTGAGCGGGCTTATTGAGTATTCTTCTCCAGGGTTTTCAAAAGTTGCTATTAGAATGTTCTTTACCAAGACCCTAAAGTACTCCAACTCCTTTTCATTATCGGGCGATTTCTCTATTTGCAGTTCGTCGTTGTTTTGTGTTGTCTTCTCAAAAGTAAAGAGATTAGTTTCATCGTAGCTTTCGTTAGTTGTGTCGTTGCTTTCGTAATTGTTGGGCATTGTTGGCTTGTAGATTTTGTTAAATATTATATGATTGCAGGATAAGTAGTTATCTATTATCCTTTCCTTGTTTTCCTCTGGATCTACGCTTAAAATATTTGTTGTGTTCGCTCCAGCGTAATATGAAGCAAATATCTTGAGATCGTTCTGTGAATCTTCACTGGCCAAGTCTGAGATGTGTTTATCTAGAATCTCAGCAAAGTCATCTATGAGATTGGCGACCTTAATCTCATTCTTGAGGAGGGAGTTTATGCGCTTGCTTATATCTTTAACCAAGTCGCTCAATAATTGATACACGGATTGCAAAAAGGCCATGTCGTCTGTGTTTAATTTAGTCAAATACCATGAATTGATGTAGTTCACCATTATTGAACTCAAAAACAAGTGAACCTGGAAATTCAATCCCATGTAGTTGTTGTTGTTACGGGAGTTCTTGCTGTTCGTGCTGGGATTTCTATTCGTAGCAACATATTCGTTAGCTGTTGTAGGTATAATTAAAGGTAAGTGGTTAAGCAAGTTCTTCTTGGACATCTTATTGTTTCGAATTAGGTACTTGTTTGGAACAAACATCCGATATAGAAACTTAAACTCCTCTGAGGTTACAATTGGATCGTCTATATCCAATTTGAGTGCTTTCTTCGTTTTACTATCATCACTCTCACCAGACGACCTTGTTATCCTAGTACTGGGCTTGAAATCGTTCAGAATAATTGCCCTTTTCCGGACAGACGATGTTCGTGCTGTTGGTAACGGCAAATTGGGCGTTTTGGGCGTTTCAAACACCGCTGAAAGCACTTCATTTGATCCATGCCGAGACGATACACTAGCTGGGGTTGTAGCCGTTGTAGGGCCGATTTTATTGGTTCCTAGCTGTAATTTTGACCCTTTGAGCGGAGACGGTGAAAGCGGAGGTATTTTACGTTTTCGGGCTTCTTGTGAAGATGCCATATTCGCCTCTGAATGCGGTCAAAACTGCCACCACAAGAAGACGTCTAGTCGGTTGTTATAAAGAAAATGGTTGTGAATTTGTGAATTTGATATTGGGAGTATCTGCAGGATTGTGGAGTCTTAGTTGAATTAGTGGTTTGATGGGTTGGGGGAAGTAATCGGGTGTTGTGATGGGAGAAATTGTGGTGGTTGTAGTAGATGGAGTCAATTATGGATGGTAGTATGTGTTGTTTTTTTTTTGGAATTTGGCCATTTGGTTAAGGTGGTGGTATGTGTATGTATTGTGGGTTATCTTGACTCATATATATATATGTATGGTGAAATCACATCATTGCCGCTTTAACTTTAGTTTTCAAATACCTGGTTATTTCACCTTCTGTATTTCCTCTGCAAACCAGAAGTACCGCCTTACCAACGTACCAACTTTTACGTGGTACCCTATTCTCTCATCTATGGGGATCCACCCAAATAACCAATAATGTCGCGATTTGCAGCTATACTCTTCTGTCATATAATGTCGTATCCTTTCCCCCGACATTCTTACCCTTATAAAGAAGAATCTTACTGGCTTTTGAACTGCAAATTAGTAATCGTTTCTTCCCCGGACTTTCTATTTTGGAGTTTCCGTTGCGTAGAAGTATAGAAATGGCCAATATAGCAACAATTCCGGTAACCAGAAAGTCGCTTTTCAGGGGCTCGGGTCTTGTGGCGGCCCGTAGAATGAACAGTAGCTCATGTACTACGAAATTTCAACCGTTGATTGAAAACTATAAGACGTTGAGGCACATCCATTTCCCCGGAATAACTAGCTTTGAAAAGGGTCAGCGTGTCCAGGAGATGATGGTCAACGCAAACCTCGATTTCAAGAAGATCGAGGCCAAAATACGGAAACAACAGAAGGATATAGCATCGCAGGGCTACCAGTTGAACGAATATGAAGATGGCTTGTTGTCCAAAATCTTGGCCATGAAGCCGATGCCAACTCTATTAACATTCGAGTTCGAGAACGTATACACTGGAGGAAAGAAGATGAAACAGGATCCTCATATGGTTGAAAAAATTGCCCAATTTGAGTCGCTAGGATGCAAATACCATCAGTTGGAAAGAGGAGGACAAATAACATGGCATGGAAATGGGCAATTGGTTGCTTATACCATTCTAGACTTGAAGCTGTTCAAAGACTTGACAGTACGCTGCTTTGTGGATTCTGTTTTGTTGAAGTCGGTTCAAAATTTACTTCAGAAGAACTACTCGTTGAAAAGTTATACCAATGAAAATCCTGGAGTGTGGATTGAAAAGAATAATATGAAGATTGCCTCAGTTGGATGCAATATCCAGCGGGCCATCACTTCATATGGCATTGGTTTGAATGTTGATCCTGACTTGAACTTCTTGAACACTTTTGAGATGTGTGGCTTGCCTAATACTACGGCCACCTCCATTAAGAAACTCAGACCTGATGTTGAAATAGATGTTAAAGAAGTTGGAAGCCAATATGCAAAGGAGTTGGCAAAGTTGTTGAATATCACGACGGTTGAACATATGAGCGGAGAGGACCTTGAGGTATGAAGATTACAATTTACGTTGGAATAGGATATTATCAGTAATAATACATGTACATAATAGCAGAGGTATTCTGAAGAAAAGGCCAATAGTAACCAAAAACACACCTTAGCACTATACTGCTCTTCAGCACAAAACTACAATATACAAAGTCTATGTTGTCTTTAGTTCTCACAGACCATTTACTGATAGATTATAAAATGATTATTAATAGAAAATATGGAACTATAAACGTAGAGAAGTGGAAGCTATAAATTAAAAAAGATTGGAACAACTATAAAGAAAGTAGAGATAGAATATATTTTAGGTCCGAGGTCCACAAATCGAAGATTTTAGTAAGTCTAAGGTTTTTTTATCACATACCTATGCAATTGTTCTTCTTATTAGTATGTTGTTATCATCCTTCAAGAAGTAATACAACAATTAGGGAGAAAGAGCGTAGATTTTAACAGTCATTATAAGAAGATGATCTGATCCTCGTCAAACTCCTTAGTAAAGGGCAACACCGAAGATAGCGAAACCGGCAACAATGGCACCTAACTTACCGTTGTGGGAAGCAGCACCAGAATCCTTGGAAGAAGAAGCCTTGGAGGTAGTCTCAGAAGAGGTCTCAGTCTCGGTAGAGTCGGAAGAGTCAGTGGAGTCGGAAGAACCCTTCTTGGAAGAAGAAGAGGAAGAAGCACCGTCAGCGTTAGAACAGACGAACTTGTTACCCTTAATGTCACCGTCAGAGTTCAACTTCTTGAACTCGTCACAGGAAACGTCACCTTCAGACTTCAAGTTGAAACCACCAGCAACTCTTTGCAAGGACTCGAAAGTACCGTTGTCGAAAGTACCGTTAATGTCAACGGAACCACCAATGGTCTTCAATTCTGGGAAACCATCGAAAGATTTCAAGTGCTCGTTGTCGGAGATTTGCAAAGCACCACCAATGTTAGTCAACTTAGGGAAGTCTAAGGTCTCCAAGTTGTCGTTCTTGTTGATAGTCAAAGACTTACCAATGTTAGTCAAACCCTTGAATTGAACCTCGTCAACAGAAGAAGAGGAAACAGCCAAAGAACCGTTAACGGTGGTCAAGTTGTTAGCAGACAAGGAGTTGATAGATTGCAAGAAAACGTTGTTAGCGGAAGTCAATTGGTCCAAGATCACATCGACCTTCTCGGCGTTGTAGGAAATGGACAAACTGTCAGTAACGGATTGCAAACCAGAGTCAATAGTGTCAATATCTTGGTTGTTGTTGACATCGAAAGTCTTCAATTCGTAGACGTTGATACCAGACAAAGAAGTCAAACCAGTGTCAGCAATGACAATAGATTCAGCGGAGGTGATACCAGCAGTCAAACCCGTTTGTTCCAAAGCTGGCAAAGCGTTGAAGAAAAGGGATCCAACGGTGGTTAATTGGGCAAGGTTCAAGTTTTGCAAAATGGTGTTAGCGTTCAACTCCAAAGTACCGGAAACCAATTGCAAGGTTGGGGCATTAAGAGTGACAGCTTGGGTGGCGTTCTTGACGTGCAAGGATCCGAAGATTTGCTCGACACCGGTCAACTCAACGATACCGAAAGAGTCACCGTAGATGGTGATGTCACCGACAGCGGTTTGACAAGCAGCAACTTGTTGGACTTGGGCAGAGTTGGTGGCAGTGAAGTCAGAGAAGGAACAGTCCTTGGTGACGGATGGGGTGGCGGTGGTCAAGGTGGAGTCTAGAAAGCTCGTTAGTATATTATTCTCGTTAAAACGTCCCGGTTTCGATGATTTTGATGATTTTTCGTTAATTCAATGATGACTTTATGTCTGATTTTGCAACTGCGATAACACCGTCGGACACTGCACGGTTGAAAACTGCCCTTTTGAGCAATTTTTGTCGCTCGGGCTCGAAATGACAGTTTCTGAGGGGTAACCGGTCTTGGTCTGCAGTTTGTGCTCGGTAAGCTGCGGCTGTGTATTTTCGAGGGACTGAGAACGGTGGTTTTTCGCTCGTCGTATAATTCAAACCGAGCACGACCGGCGAAAAAAAAGTCCTGCAAAATTCAAGATAGAGACACAGAAATCAGGACCCAAAAAAGCACCTAGAAAATAATATAGAATATTATATTGCCGGCCATTGATCTCAATTGGGGTGAATAGGAGAGAAGTTCGTAGAAAACCTCTTGCGATTGCCCTTCTCCGAGACTAATGGAACCACGATTTCTTGTAAATGGGCAATGAATGGTCCTAGATTGACGTAGAAAAAGCACTCTCCTCTGATTTATCTCTCCGGAAGCTTTCAAACTGATGGTTTGACGACTTCTCCGTACAATGAGCCGAGAAATATGGTATTTTTTCAAAAACCAAACCACGACGTTGTCCGCCATTTAATATCTATGCGGCCACAAAGAGTACTTTTGTGGCGGACAACTTCTGCATTGTCGGCAGAGCAACCAGAAAAGCCATAGATAGGCCAATGATGGTCCATCAGACTTGTTGGTAAGTGAAATGAACCACATTTGGTAAGGGAAGGACTGAAATAAATGAAAATCACTTCATTTTCGGAGAAATCTCGGGAATTTGAGTGCTTAAAGCGATTTTTCTGGTCTTCGTCGCTCTCTACAACCTCATAATGGTCTCTCTCTGGACAAGAATCCCTTGGAAACCGAATAAACGGGACAACTGTTACTCAAGGCATAAAAACGGCGAATTAAATCAACGAAATCATCTATATCGAAACCACGCCACCTCATAAGGATGGTCTTCGAACACTTCTTGCCCGAGAAATTCAATTCTTTCAGCAATTCGAAAAGTGGTCGAACACCAATGCCGTGCGAGGCCGTGGACAAAGCTATTTATACATACTGTTGGCAGCAAGGGCAATTCCAGCCAAGGCCGAGGTGGTGAAGATGGTCTTGAATTGCATCTCTTGTTCTGAATCTGTGTTAGTAAGAGTAAAACGACTGAACGAAAGAAGTCAGAGAAACGAGGAGAAGAAAAGGAGAAATTTCTAAATATATTTATGGAAAAGTCGGACAAACCAATTGGTTTTATAAATCCACAGAAGTCGAGGAAAATCAAAGGGGCACCAAATTTTAGTTCCCACAAAAAAATATTGTGTGCAAAATATTTCTTAGATACAAGCCCAATCCACCAAGTACATTCATGGTGTCTATCAGTCGGGGTGGGATATTTGGACAATGTCTACTATTTTGCTAACAAATGTATAATCTAACCATCAAATTACATACATAATAACGCTAATATACACCCACAAGAGGCCATTTCCCCGGCAGTCTGAAATTTTTCACTACTGTATTTTCAGAACTGCCGCCTCGAAAGAGGAGCAGGTGAGCCGGTGAAAAAATAACGACGCTTTTATTGTGGAAAGTGTCACCCCGGAACTACTTCCGGTCGGATTTCCTTCCTAATCAGGCGGGGCTGCTGGCTGTTGCTGGAGTGCCGGTATGTGTGGTTACGAGCAAGCGGTGTAACCACTCAGCTTTGTTGACCAATTGTCCACATTCAGTAAAGGGCATGTCACTTTGATCCAGATACCTTCGTATAAACCGTACAGCTAATAGGAAGATACAAGCAAGACATAGATGGTTCCGTTTTGACAGTCCTAAAAATAGGGAGGCAACAAGATAGTTAATTGTACCGGCACTAGTCTTGCGAGACATCTCTTGGGGCGGGTGGGGCGACGTCGGTTGTTTGTGACTTTTGACAGTGAAAATATCATAATATTATGAGTTGTCATGTTTTGGCTTTTCCCACTGCTGAGAAACTCTTGCTATCGTCTTGGGGTACCGTTACTGCCGGTAGGTACCTTTCTCTATCTGGCCAATAGAATCATATGAAGAAACTCCCACTGTAAACAGATGGCTGGTGTAAATAGTGTGCCCGTCTAAGGATGTAAACAAAAATAGTGGAGCTTTTTTTTTGTTTTGCTTAGCATTTAGTCAGTAACGACTTACGGGCAAGCGTCACAAAGTCAAACTATTGCTAAATTCAAATGCTGCAGCACCACTGTGTTCATTATTCTAACATTGAAAATGGACTGTTTCAAAGTGACGGCTGTACCTAGCAACTACACCCCCAGTTGCACCAAGTGACTATCTGACTAGTAACACGTGCGGTTTGGGTGTGAAAGCGTAAACCTGTTATCTGTAGATTGTCGACTTGCGTTCTGTAGTCGTAGCACCTACTTCTACCCAGATCGAAGGCATTCCAAGTCGATCATATTCAGCTAGTGACTGTTTGAATGGCTGCGTTAAAATATCGCTAAGGCATTCGAGCTTCAATTTTGCAATTTTTCCTGGAGTTACCATGTAGCTACGCATGAAGACAAACAAATCGACCCTTGCAATGTGTTGATCTGGTTTGTGGGTTTTCGGCCTGGATGCCCCTTTCTTGAAGAATGAGTGAAAATCTCACATCCCCCCAATTGGCATTTTCTGGGAGCCCCTATTTCATGATGAACAAGAAAAAGACCCTGGGCTCATTGCAGATGCTGGTCGTAGTTGACCTTGATTCCCAATATGTTATGGAATTCGACAACTCTGTCGAGCATATCTCAGTGCAACAATGCTTGGTATGAACCTTGATATCCCATTCCTTGTACTATACTGCAAACACTTGATCTATACTGTTTAGGAGCCATACTGTCTTATGATGTACATACAAGCGTATCCGGAATTGGTGAAAGCCCGAGACCAATTCCGACCTGCTCGGAAAAATACTCAATAAACAGAGTCGAAACAAGAAAAACGAAGCCTTGTTTCTTGATGGGTTTCAAAGAATTGGGTTCGCCGAATGTGAAATCCATGCAATATTCAATCTTGTTGCGGAGATTCAAGACAGAACAGGTGGGTCACTTTGCCTAAAGTCAAGGGATTATATATAGAGATAATTAGCCACCTGGTCAGGTCTCAGTACTCGGTGCTCAGAGACCAGTGTCGACAACGAGCTCTCCTCCAGCCCTCGCTTTTCGACGAACAAATCATCGAACATTATGTTTCATAGTAAAACCCCTGAGGCGGGCACATAATCTTCACTTCTTTCTTAGGTTATTGTCGCCTTATTCACGCCCACGACTCGATGTTTCTATTTTTAACTGCCTTCATCTCTCGATTCTTTTGCTCATTACTACTCCGTATTAGGCAATTTCTCTACTGCGTTGATCTGGTTTATGTAGTACTGCACCCTCGAGCGTTTAGGGACAGCCGGAAAACTTTGGTCGAAATACGATTCGGATTGAATGCTTATGTCAGCATGCGACAAGTGTATCCAAGGTTGACGACATTCCGGTGGATGATATCTCTGAAACAACTGAAGAGAATGGATTGCTCAATAGAAGATAGAGATATGAGACATGTTTACAGGCCATAAGAGTTGCTGTTTGTTTCTCTATGAGCTTGAAAAGTTTTGTTTCCATGGTGGTCTGTTTCAAATTTGGATCTAGAGGTCCAAATGAGTAAATCATTGGGCCCTTGAGCACATACTACGCAAGATTAGATTGAATTCCAGAACTCATAATTGTAGAAAAGGCATACCCACGCCAATGTAAAAAGTAGCATTTACTTTAGACCGCTCTATCGCGATAGAATCGTTCTCAATTTGTATTGCTATCAAGGCAAATGATGAACGCTGGCGGATTCGTCTATTACTGCCCCTTTCTATTGTAGGGCTCGGGAATTCCTGTCCCCATTGTCCCGTTTCAATATGGTACAGAAATCCGCTCTTTCGCAACGTCCCTTCTACACTGTAGTATGCTAATGCATGAATACGAGCCGAATTTCATCCTGAGGCTGCAATCAGCCCTGGATTCAGGAACGGTGATGAGGTCTGGTTTGCCGAGGAAAGAGAAGGTGAATGACTGTGACGAAGTGTGTTGATTCAATCGACATACGCTAGCCCATTGTTGAAAGACAGTCAATCAAGAAACCATTTACCGTAAATACGGCAGCGCTCCCAATTGGCCGTATTCAGTCCTGAATTTGGTTTAACAGGGTCAACCTTCAGTGGTGTGACCTCCGCTTTTACCTCGGCCAAATGAGAAACTTATCCGTTGGTACGGTGATCTTTCAGTGAAGATCAAGAAAACCCCCGAAAGGGGACCATTTTCTTGTGTTGAATTCTAATTGGCGACGTCGGTCGCGGATGAATTCAACCTTAAAGCTAAGCTGTCCAAGGATGAATCTTCTCCGTAACCTGATTGCTACATCATGTGCCCGTCCTAGAGGCTGTTATTCAGAAAATACCTACCAGTTGAAGCAAAGCTGCTAATGTACTCGAAAGTGGCAGAGCTCATTGGGGGGGTAAGACCCATACAAAGGCATTTCACCCGCTACACATTTGAAATTTCTCTGGTTCAAAATGGATATACTAGAATGCTAGAAATAGAAACTGCTTGCGTCAACATTGGTCGCAATGCTTTGTGCAATGAATAAGTGGAGGGCCCCTTCGTCATATCACACCATGGTGGCCGTCGTCGTAATTTTCGATTCTATTTTATTATTTTTATTCTTGGAACCTTTATTTTAGATTATCATCATGTATTTTTTTTTTTAATGAATTAATTTAATTACTTCGATCGTATTATTACCAAACATCGTCGGTGTTTTATTCCCTGCTATTAATATTTTTATTATATTTATTATCGCTGTTATTATTATTCTTATTTTCATGATTATCATTATTATTCTGATTGTTATTCTCCTCGCCGTATCCCAGCCATGTACAATATGCTCTCCATTGTAACAATATAATTGCAATTGCAATTGCAATTGCCATTGCCGGCGTCTATTCTCCTCTTCTTGCATCGTACTTCATACCTAAAACACTCGACATCAACCCACTCTCAACCTCTCTCTCTCTCGACACCGTCGGTATCCCCCATCCCTCCAGTAATACACTTCTCCTGCTTCCATCGGCACAAAGCCCTTTTTTCGCTCGCTCCTGCCGATTGGCGACCTTCTTTCTGTTTGTCTCTGTTTGTCTTGTTTAATGACTCGTTCGTCACTACTGGATAATTCTTGTTAAGTACTAAGTGTTATTGTCTGCTGGTGCATTCAATTGCGATAGTTTCGATCTCCAGTCGATTTTCAAATTCTTGGTATCAGTAAATTTCCGGCTCTTCTTTCTTCTTTTTCTGTTTCTTCCTTCTTCCTTGTCGGCTTCGTCCCCATTGGTAATTCCCATTGTTCTTCGTTACCCCAGCTTGCTCCCCTGCCGTCACACCTTCCCCTGCTTACCAGACTATGCTCTCGCCGCTCTCTGCTGCCCTCTAACTCTAGCACAAAATTATGGGTGGTAACATCGAGAAACCAAAGCCGCTTAAGGTGTTTGGACGAACCCACTACGCTTGTACCCGTTGCAAACTCTCCAAAATCAAATGCTCCGGCGAAAAGCCTGCTTGCTCCAACTGCAAGACCGTCAACAAGGCCGACGCCTGTGTTTATCCGTCGAAAGACCGCAAAATCGTCATCATGGAAAGTGACCTCAATAACCTCCACGACCGAGTAGAACACCTCGAAACGCTTCTTCTCAGGCACCAGGCCATGCTGCCAGGCCCAGCTCTGGTCCAGACCCAGCTGTTGCAAAATCAATACGCCCAATCGTTCCGAATCGATACGTCGTCACCGTCAATGTCTACAGCCGCGTCATCTGCATTGGTGAAAGAGTCTGATCCTTACCATAACCAGAAGTTCGGCGGCGTTGTATTCGAGGACTTCTACTCGGCCCAGTTCGAAAGCTCTGCTCTACTGCTTAATATCCTTAAGGTCTGTGAACAGCGACTTCCCGACCGAACTTATGCCATGACCCTCATCAATAAGGTCGCTGCCACCTATTCGTCGGAGTTCTACTTAATAGACAAGCGCGAGCTTCTTGAACTCTTCGACAATGTGTATAAGCTCTTCAATAGCAGCAAGACGCCTCTAAGTGACCCACATACTTCTGGTAACATTAACCAGATTTCCTTGTGCTATATATTCATCACTTTTGCTTTCGGAGAGCAATTGCTCAATATCCAGTCACAAGATGGTAAGTACCCAGGAATAGAATACTACCTATTAGCAGAGCACCTATTCAGACTTACCAGAGAGCAAATTGACTTCACCTTTATCCAGAGTGCTCTTCTTCTCGGTTTATACGCTGCAAATTTGAGTAGATACAATACAGTCTACAATTACTTGGGAGTTGCGGCCAGATCAGCAGTGGCTCAGGGTTATCATAGACAAAAGGAGCTCCCAAAGAATTACAAGACAGAGCAAGAATTGTTATCTCTTCGAATTTATGCAGAAAAGGCTAAAAGACTCTGGTGGTCGTTGTTTGTAATTGATACTACGTGGGCAACGAAAACAGTTCATTTTCAGTATACCGACACCGACGTCGATTTACCTACTGAGAATGTCTTTCCACTAGATGATGACTTCGATGTCAATATCCTCGAAGTGAACGTTCACTTGACAAAATATGTAGCCAAATTCGTGAGGTTGATTTATGGTCCCAACATAAGAACATTTTCTATCAATTACATTAACACCAGCCAATTCAATCAGAAATTACTACTTAAGAACATAGTCAATTCAAACGATGATTTGATTAAAAACTTTGAAGTGCCATTGCTTGAACAATTCAGCGAGACAAGTGTCGTTCAATCAGACCGCAGAAATGTTGCCAATTTGTTTTTAAGGTATAACCAATTGATTATCCTTATCGCAAAGCCATTGCTCTCATTGGTATTTGATTCGTCTGCAGCGTCTGTCATAGACAACTTTGAAGCTGTTACTTCGGCCATCTCCAGAGCATTATTCACATCTTGCTCTACAATTGACATTATTGCGCAATTGTATGTTCACAAGAAAATATTTATTCTAGGTTACTGGGATAGTCAGCACCTTTTTGCAGCCACGATAATGATAATTATATCATGTTTAAATGGTACATTCTACCCTCAATTGAATAAGGGAATTGCCCTTCTTAAGTTTATGGCGCAACGGAACAATATCAATGCCAAGAAGTGTTTTGATAAACTCGTGGAGATAAATAAGTTATTAGTTTCTACTCCAGAGGTAAAGTTGAGTCTACAATTAGAAGTAACCGTGGATGATGTGATTCAGGATGATACGAGGCACTTGTACAACCCGCTAATGAAATCACCATATAACACCACGAAATCTTCTGGGGATTTTAAATTCAGACCCACAATAGCATTGCCATACTTTCCTGAACAGTATGCTGCAGCTGCTTCAAGCAAAAATAGTTATAGCGAGAACTCACGCAGTACGATATTCTCTTTGATTAATGAGATTCAAGGATGGGACGATTAGGTATCCCCTGTTCGTCTGTGTTTGTTCCGCTTTTTCTTCGTCTTGAAAATAATGTATTATATATGTACGTATATTCAACTCGCCTTTGTACCAATTATATAGTTTAGATCTATGCCTACTTCATTCAACTATTCACAGACATAGCATACTATATATTCCTATATTCTTTCTTCTAGGATATAGAGACGCATGGTCCCCTGGGGAAATATTTCCCTGTGACGAGTATGTCCTTCGATTCTTAGGCATTTTATAAATGTGTACGACATGTTGTAGCAAAAATTATGTGGGTTATGTCTTTGGAAGTACTTTCTAAATCTTATACTATTAGCCTGGCCTCTTCACTATTTACAATATTAAAGAGCATCATCGAAATTAAACTGCTCGTTTAAATTAAGTTGCTGTTCAATCATCTCGGTCCATGGTCCAACAAAGTCCAAACCAATATTCTTGTTGTTCATGAAAAACTCCATAACCTCGCTGTCCCCAATCAATCCCTGTAAAGGTGTATTGCTATCATTTGGCGTCATGCTTTCACTTTGCGAAACATTGGATGCTGAACGTTGGTTATCAAAGTAGTCCCTTGAACCGTAGTTGAAACCAGTTGGAGAAGCTTTCGAAGAATTAGCAAATTGCATACCTTGTATATTCTGTAATGGAGGACTTTGCTGTTGCTGCTGCTGATGCTGATTGGGCTGTCTTTGTTGCTGTGGACCATCTTGTTGTCTTTCTCTGAATTGCACAGGATTCGGCACTGGAAAATTAGGATCTATTTTAGTAGGTATGCCACTGTTATCAGAACCAGACATTCCATATTCTGACCTCAATGGATACTTCATTTGCTCTTCTCCCTTCTTCCTTCCATCACCATAAGACTCGATTTCGTTGTCACTTTCATCATGGAAACCCTTGGACTTTGTCTTCATTTCCGAGCACAAGTACATCAATACGTTAGAGTATCTAGTACATAAATGTAATTCATCTGGCGAACAGTCACGTAAAGTTATTGCTGCTCTTTGGATACTCTGAATGATATCATCAATGGAAATCAACGAGAGAGACAAGATGGTAGAGTCAAAGTTATCCATTGAGTTGGCTACAGATGAACCGCCTTTGGCAGAATTCTTGTGAGCTGTAATGGTCAAGTAGCATTTTACAATGAAAGCAACAGCTCTGACCATTCTAGTTAACCATCTCACTGGCATGTAGCGTAACATCTTCAACCTATGGACACGGTGGGCAACATATAACATCTCGTTGGCAGCTTTGAAAGCTTGCTCAATATACTTGGCTGACTTCGAAATCTCGTCAAATTTCAATGTTACTCTTCCCTTCTTATTCTTGCGCTGTTCATACATAGCTCTGGATGAGGGACTCAAAGCTAATGAGTAAATGTATAACTTTACATAGTTAAACTCGAAAATGAAAGACTCTCTTTCAATAGACTCTGCAATTTCCTTGCAAACTTTGGAGTTAGGATTTAACCAATGCTGTTGTAGGTTGGTCACATTTCTCAACAACTTGCTGTTGGAAGTGACAAGATATTGCTTGTACTTTCTACCCCAGTTATTGATTAATGGACTGATGATGTTTAATATTGACAAGTTCTGCCTTTGAGTCAAATTACCAAGCTGTGCCTTATAACCGTACAACGATTCATGTCCCAAGGAAATAATTTGAAGTAACTCAATTTGGGCCTTCTGAGATAATGTGAACTTGAGAATGTGTTGACTGGCAAGGCGCTTTAAATCGTCTTCACTCATTCTTAAAATTTTATCGTCATCATCCTCAACTTGCTCCATATCCTCTTCTGTAATCTCATCTTCATCTAAGTCTACTTCGGCAAGAGAATGAGCCAACATAGAGCTTCTACTGATATTCATTACTGAATTGATTTCAGCAACATGAGCAGCAATGAAAGTCTTAGAACTGATTTCCATGAATCCCATATCCTGAGCCAATCTAACAGATGAACCGATCAACATCCAGGCCATTCTATAACTTCTGCGCATAGCTCCTAGTCCCGCCATATTGGGCTCATCACTATTTCTATCTCCAGTGAGATCTCCACCTCCATTGGATCCTACCCCAAATCCCGTGAAGCCACTATCAGTATCGTTGTTTTCCTCTGCCTTGTTGGCATAGTCTGACCACCTCCAGTGGATAGCTCTAGGATTCCATTCAGTGAATAACAAGAACGCAAAAATTGTACCAATCGAACGTGTACTTGCTTCAGCCCAGACGGTCTGTGATATCAATCTTTGGACATAGAGCCATAAACGATCATGAACTTCGATATTCCTGGGCACTCCTCCTGTGGTACCAACATTGTTCTCAAATGGGTGGTATCTGGATGAAATTGTCAAAATTGCACAAAGTAAAATGGGATAACCAGAAAGCACCTTTGGGGAATGAAGAAACTGCGGAAGATGAGGAAAGTATGGGTGCATGGTTGTGAAGAAGAGGTGGATTAATCTTTCTGCTTCAATCTCTGATAAAATACCATTGGCTCCACCAATGTACTCTATACTTGAAAGCTTGTTAGAAGCTCTAGGACGAACAGCATACCCATTTTCTGCTGCCGGCATTGCCATTCTCCTTCCTTCAGTACTTGGCTTCATGTATGCTGGAATATTGGAAGAAGACTGTTTGGCTGAAAGAGTAGGTGTTGGTATTGCAGAAGACAAAGACGATGCTGAAGAATTGGCATTTAAGATATTCGAAATGTTGTTGGATCCGTTTACAGTGTTACTTGATGTAGCCAAAGTAGCACTATCAATAGCTTGTTCCCCTTGCATTTCTGTGGACTCTCCGTGACTATTGCTATTGCTCCTTATTCGAGCCTCTAACTGTTCATGCTTAGCTCTGGCATCGATGTTATCCCTCTCGTCGGCTTTTGCAATAGTTCCTGCTGCTTTTGCTAAGAATACCAACGCTCCCTCCATTGTCGAGAAATGATTACTTGGACCCGTATTTTTTGCTGTGCTTGGGTCTGTATTATCAGGTTGGGGAGTTTCTGGGACTGGCAAAGGAGCTTGTGCTGGTCTTGGTAAGCTTGGAATCTCTCCATTATCACCTTTATTTAATATGTTGGTTACCGAGGGAAGCCTCGTTTGGTTGTAAGACTGGGGCGATGAATATGGACTCTGATCCGCTGAGAATGAAGTTGGAGGCTTGAAGGTTGTTGTGGGTGTGTTAGACCTTCTATCAGCGAAATCGTTGGTGCTCGATACAGAAGTATCAGCACTGAGATCAGACTTCCTTCGAGATGTAGCATCGGTGGTACCCGCATCGCTCTTCTTTCTACGTTTTCTTCCATTAACAACATTCGTAGCTCCTCCTCTTTTGCTTTCTACAAAGACACAATCCTTCCGTTCACGTAAACATCTAGCACACTTGCCCTCTCTAGGATTGTCTACCGGTCCCAAGTCACACTTCACCTTTCTCACCCGGCAGTTAAGACAAGCACGGTAGTTTCTCTTGAATTTTACATGAGACAAGCCAGGGTTTCCACCATCGCCGGAGGCTGTTGGTGATGGTGAGTTACTGTAAGAGCCAGAATTGCCATCTCTTGCTGAGTTATATTCGGCATTGTCGTTATAGGAGCTATGCGGTTGGGTTTCTTGATCCAATGGAGCCACTTGATGCTGTGGCTGCTGATTCTGCGACTGTTGTGAGAGTTGTTGAGATTGATGGAGATTCTGCTGCTGCTGTAATCCTGTTCCATGAATCTCGTTCCCGAGAGCGTGCTGCTGTTGGAACTGGTGGTTGAGCATTGAAGGTATGCTCTCTAGTGCTATATTATGATACTATGCTAGTCTCGGCTAACTTACTTGACTTTAAGTGAAAAACTATTGCAAAAAGAGTGGTTTTCTCGCAAATAAAGATCACTACCACTACTTCTGTATGCACTTTCGTGAACTGGGCGCCTTATAACAGTAAAACTGGGGTACTTATTGAAAACAACCCTATAGTAGTGAAATCCATCTGGCAGGTAAAATTTATGAAGTCCGTCGATAACCGTAAGAAGATGGGATTGTGGGCCCGTGCCGCAACTGTTGAGGTTATGTATTTTCCTGTACATTGCCTATTGATCCATAGTAGCAAGCCGGGAGTAGGACAGTGAAGAAGGGAGGATACGGGGGTATAAGAGAGTAGACTGGGAGATAGGTGGGAGAAAGTATGAACGGGATGTTTCCTTAGGAGTATTGGTTCTAATAAGCTTCTTTTTTCCGTGCTTCAATCGGTTTAATCAAGCTAATGATGCAGTATATCGATTAGTTATATTGTTATGCACGGCATTTTCTTACCGAGGCTAATTTTGCAGTCAAATGGGTTTTTGGATGGAATTAGATCGTAGTGGTATTAGTGGTTATCGTCTAGTCTTTGTCAAAAGAAATGGTAGACTTGGGTTAGGAGTGGTCGCTTGTCGCTTCGGATAGGAATAATAGCAAATCCGTAGT
This sequence comes from Scheffersomyces quercinus, assembly GCA_030556775.1. NCBI lineage: Eukaryota > Fungi > Ascomycota > Pichiomycetes > Serinales > Debaryomycetaceae > Scheffersomyces > Scheffersomyces quercinus. Next base: position 425,890 of record JAKTUQ010000011.1, on the reverse strand, counting down.
AAAATGTTGAGTTGTAAACGCTCCAATCATAATATCGTGGTTTGGGTGCAATTTTGGGTGAAAAGTGAAAAACTATAACTGGACGAATTAGTAAAAGTATACAAGAAATGGCTCTCGTAAGTCCAGTTGATAAACAGTAAGCAACCGAAAGGTTAATGTGGAATTCTAATCTACAATTTGCAATGGAATCCCATTGACATGAAACAAGAAAGCCCCAAAAAAAGTACATCTAAGTGGTATACCATACATTTCTAAAGCCTCAAATTTATAAATATTTATTGTATTCTAAATAAAACAGTAGCCTAGAGATATGGAACCATGGACAATCCAAAAATACAAAAGAAGACCAAAGGAGAAGGAAAGTTAAATGGAAAGTTTTAGGGGAATAAAAGAAGGAAAGGGTTCTAAGTTATAATGTGGACATATACCACTACAAAAGGCAACTTTGCAATCGTAAGACTGTGAATTGAAAGTCATGCTTGAAGCCGAATACATCATTAGGATTGAAAATCAAGTTTAACGCTTTGTCAACTGCAATTTCTTCACCTGTTCCTCTAATCCCTTTAACTTGGATTGCATTTCTTCCAAGTCCTGGTTCAATCTGTTTCTCTCGTTGACGATGTTGGTCTCCCATTGTCTGAATCTTTGTTCTTCAGCCTTCACTTGCTCTGTGAAGAACTTCTTCAATGCGTCTTCCTCTTCCTTGAACTTAGGGTTGTGGAGTCTTCTTGGCTTCTTCGAAATCGACGGCTTCTTGACAACTTCTCCGTTTTCGTTTGTCAACTCCTTCTCGTCCTCACCATTCTCCTCGTCAGATCCGCCCATCTTGACTGATCTGAATGACTCAAAGTGAAGCTCGTTTGTGGATAAGATTAAGTCTAACATGTTAGTTCTCAACAATAAAGAACGCAACTTCTTGAAGTCACAGTGATCTTCATTTTCCACCTCTACGATACCCCATGGGTACTTTCTACCTCTGACAAGTTGGCCTGGTGCGGTCTCAACCTCTTCTTCAGAACCAATAATAGCGAAAGGCATGGCTTCGATTAATTGCTTGGAGTGCTCAGCACTTGCTGGGTCATCCAACTCCAAAGGTGGTGTGTAGATAGCAATGTCTTGTGCCTCAATGACGTCTCTGATACGGGTCTTGAATGTGTCCAATTCCTTTGGTGACAAAGTGTCAGACTTGGCAATGACAGGAATCAAGTTAACTCTGGTAGAAAGACGCTTCATGATCTCGATATCGAGTGGCTTTAAAGAGTGACCAGTTGGTCTGATGAAGTAGAGACAGGCGTGGACTCTGAGATCCTTCTTTTCACCACGGAGTGGTTGCTGCTCCTGTTTCATGTAGGACTCGTGCTGGTCATCAATGAAATCGATGATAGGAGTCCATGAGTCGTGATTGTTGACGTTGTTACCGAAACCTGGGGTATCAATGATATTCAAACGGATCTTGAAATTCTTTTCTTCCAAAATGGCACGTACAATGTCGATTTCAACATTCTGGTGAGCAGACAGGAACTTGTTGTGTCTCTCTGCTGGATCTTGGTATGGCTTGAGTCCGGAATGGAAAAGGGTATTGATGAAGGTTGTTTTTCCAAGTCCGCTCTCACCACACACCATCACGGTGAAGGTGGCTCCTTGTTTGGAGACAATCTTGTATCTAGAATTAATGTTAGTACTGGTAAACACTATTATGTTGAGATTAGTGAAGCAAGGTGAATGGGTTACTTGAGATGTTGTGCTATTTCAATTTGAGCAGACTGAAAGAATAAGGAGAAAGATTGGGAACATCAACGTTTTAAGCGGTAAGAAAGGATATGAAAAGACTTGAATAGATGTGCTTGTCTTATAATAGCAGTAACATACTAAGGATATTTAATTGGATATGCGCTGGAGTATGTGGAACAATGACTTCATCATCATCGTCATTGGATCACTATTGAATGCATAAGAACAGCACACAATGAAGTTTCTTGGTGCACAGTTGGCTTGACAAGTGGAAAACTCCTATGAATGAATCCTACAATACATCCATGATTATGAAAATTCGTGGATATCCCTATATCCCCGTAATATTCATCAACATCAAATCCGTGACACCAACGATGTGAACATTCCATTCTGATCCCAAGCGCTTCGTCTCTTCCAATCATCCGCATCCACGTCGGTGGTAGCTGGTCAACAAAGATCATCTGCATTGGACATTTCTTACTCATTCAAACATCTATCTGGCCTTTTTCATGATAAACAACTGGTAAACCACAATTGGTGATCTCCACTAGACTCCGAGGAGAACCTCCAGCTCAATACGGGCCATTCTCATTCCAAGGTTTGGATATCGCTTCTAAGCACTTCTACAAGGTCTAACTCCATCTTTATCCCGTTTCTGCCCCGTTTCTTTCCCCATCTTCACAGTTGTCTTCGACCCCATTCATGACACCTCACTGGTTCTCGGTTCTCGCTGTTCAGCCCACACGACGGCTGCAGTTAAGGATACGTACCTCTGGTTGGGCAAGTTGGCAATTCCTACTGGTTCGGGCATTGTGACGACTTTGGTATATGGATAACAGTGACAATACTATACAATCACTGGTGACTTCTTTCTAAGACAAACGTACTCTTGTTACCAGTTGTCCCTTTTCTGTTTGTTTATGTTTGGTGGCCAGAGAAATTAGAGTCGGATGAAAAATTCTCTTTTGGGACATACGCGTTAGTGTCTGGTAGCAGGAAAAGTGTCGTTAAAAGTACGGCGAAACGCCCTGCCGCAGTAGTGGGGGTATGGATTTGGTGATAGATAGACAGGCTATTGTTGTGTTCCAGTAGACGCTGTTTTAGCGTCGGTAGCGTGGTGGGTTGCGTCTGGATGTTAGATAGAGAGGTGGCTAGGGAATATACAATTTCTAGCGTCAATGGGGTCTTTCGGGAGGTTTCTAACTGGTTCTGGTGTCTTCTTGGTACTCTTGTATCCCCCTGGGCTCTCCCTCGCTCACCACGAACCCCAATGAAACTCTGGTTTGTGTCTGTTCCACCTCATGTGCTAGTTGTGTCCGATCTGCCATTTTTGGCACTTGCGTCCGCCTCATGTCAGAAACAGGAAGGTGGGAGGTATCGATACTGATGGTTGTGATTGGTTTGTGGCCGGCAGTTGGTAGGTACCGTCGTGTTGGCAGCGAATGGGAGATATCAGGCGTAGCATGGGGTTTTCACGTGAATGGTGTTGACTGTTGGTACTTGTTTATTCTTAGTATTATTATTATTATGATTACTCTCATGTTGTTGTTGGTGCAAAAGGGTCTGAAATTTGCACCAAGTATTTTTTGGCTCAGGAACGGATTGTATTGGCACCTGTTCCAGTGATGTTGGGATTCTTTCTGATTCTAGGTGGTAGTGGTAGTAGAGATGGTGTGATTGTAGTAAAGATCCCATGTAGATAAGCAAAAACGGCTAAAATTTTTGTTGTCAGATGTTGACCTGGTAATGCTAGTGAAGTATTGTAATTGTAATGATCAGTTCACACGGCATTAGGACAATTTTTTAATATGGTCGCTCAATACTAATCTATAATCTATAATCTATATTCTATATTCTATATTCTACAATATCTACTTAGACTAGAAGATGAATACATGAAATGCTGGCATCATTTCGAAAGTTTGACTACAACACTGTTTTTTTCAACCCTCTTCTACTCCCTTAAAGCTTACTTGCTACTACTCTCATTTTATTACGATATTGTATTTATTCATTGTATACGGATATGATAAAGCCACTGATAAAAAAAAAGGAGATTCGTCAGTTTCCTGGCAAAGACCGCCAAAATGGTCAGGTCCTAGCCAGTTGCTAATGAAAATGATACTGTCGATGACGGGGGGTAATTGATTGCAAAAAGTCATTAGAAAAACCAAATAACAATCGACTGCAAAATCACTATTTTGAGCAAAGAACAATAGATGCAAAAATACAAAAATGCAACGATGAATAGGGATTTTTTTCCAAATCATCTCGACAACGATAATAATGGCATTGTGACGGAATGGGACTATAACAAAGGAATAATAGAGATGTAGCCAAGGGCACCAGACAAGTCCAGCACCAATCGCCAAAAAAAAAAAAGATCAAACTGCCACTGGGGCTAAAACACCAAACAACATTAGCTGTATCATGAAAGATCACGGGAAGCTGAATTCAACTGAAAACAATTGTTGATATAGCAAAGGCTAGCACGCTGACTCACAGTCAAATCACTGGCCAAACGCAACCATCAACACGCGAGGTAAGAATAGATTAGCCAAGTTCACTTCATCACCAGCAATCTGAACTAACAATCTGAGACGTAATAAACAATATCGATATCAATAATATAATATACTATAGTAATAATAAACAAATAATAAGATTTCACACACGAAACGAAATATAACTAAACTTTACATAATCTATTCTTCCTCGGCTCCCTTGCTCTCAGTAGCCTGTTCCGTCTGTGCTGGTTGCTCATCGGCAGCAGCTGGAGCTTCCGACAAGTCGGTCCACAAGGTTAAGTTATCTCTCAACAACTGCATGATCAAGGTAGAGTCCTTGTAAGAATCTTCAGACAAAGTTTCCAAGTCGGCAACAGCGTCATCGAAAGCTTGCTTGGCTAAGTGACAAGCTCTGTCTGGAGAGTTGAGAATTTCGTAATAGAAAACGGAGAAGTTCAATGCTAAACCGAGACGGATTGGGTGTGTTGGTGGTAATTCAGTAACAGCTACATCGCTGGCGGACTTGTAAGCCTCTAAGGAGAGGTCAGCAGCGTCCTTTCTCTTCTCGGAAACGGCGAATTCGGCAAGATAACGGTGGTAGTCACCCTTCATCTTGTAGTAGAAAACCTTGGACTCACCGGTTTGAGCAGATGAGATCAAGTGGTCGGTCAAGACAGATAAGATATCCTCACAGATTTTAGACAACTCAGCCTCAATCTTGGCTCTGTAGTCACGAATGAGGGAAACTTGGTTCTCATTACCCTTGGCTTCTTCCTTTTGTTCGATAGAAGAAACAATTCTCCAAGAGGCTCTGCGAGCACCAATGACGTTCTTGTAGGCAACAGAAAGGAGGTTACGTTCCTCGACAGAGAGTTCCTGACCGGAGGAGGCAACGGCCTTCATGTTCTCGACCATTTCTTCATAACGCTCGGCCTGCTCGGCTAACTTAGCAAGGTAGACGGAATCTTCGCGGGAGGCTGGCATGTTCTATAATCAAAGTTAGTAATTGGATCGCTTGAGAAGAAGTAGAGAACTGTAGCTTGGTAAAAATGTGCGTAGAGCAGTGGACTTGATTCAAACTCGTGAGGCGTAATAGAATGCAATAATCGAACACCGATGGGAGTACAGGTAGCAGAACAGAATGTAGGTGATTGTATCAGGATTCCTGGTGAATGTGTCTGGATGATTACGATTCTTACTGGATCGTTTCGGAAATGTATTAGGGACTTACCGTTGTTTCAGTAGGCTTATGCCGTGATCTATTTGCACAATAACAGAGTACGCTAGTATGAGTAATACTATGCTTGATACTCGATTGCGCTTTTTTATCGACACGGTATACGGCAATGCCTGTGAAACACCCATAAGAAACAACATCCCAGATCTCAATTTCAGGCTCTCTCTGGACCCGCCAACGACACTGAGAAAATCACCTACGTAATCGCAACTTGGGATAACGTGACCCCAAAATTCGTCCATGCGATGGCTCCTGCCTCCCCTACAGGGCGAAAACTCGACTCCAGCTCCCTACCTGCTGGATCGCGGCTCAAACCATTCGGTGCTCGACTTCTTGTCTTCTATTGCTATACAACGGGCTCCAACCCCACGATCTTTCTCCCTGTCCAATGTGCCACCTCGCTGTGTCCACCCACAACACACCACTCCATGCTCGCTATCCCTGAATCAGTGCGACTACGTGACACAAAAAATCTGTCGTCAACTCGCACTCACAAACTGTTTTTTTCCCACTCAGTCATTCCTTAACTTAGCGACGATTCTCGCTGTGCTCACTGTCGTAGTGAGGATTGTCAAAAAAAAGACTGAGACAGCGAGAGAGCGTCAGAGCGTGAGAGCCTGATTTTCCAGTGGCAGGCGACAACGAACACAAAGGACAGTCACTACGAGCTGACGAGATTGCCAGCCATCAATCCATCAATCCATCGCGCCTGCGACACACAATTGCTGAGATACGACGTGACGGCAACACATGGGCCAATTGCGTGTGTCGAAGCGTCTATCTACAAACAAAACTGGTCTGGTGGCACTCAGTTGATCTCCGGTTGTGATTGTTTATAAACCGTGGTGGATGAAGCGTACACACAGCGCCATAACGGGGCGCTCATTCAAGCCGCAGCAATCTCCCATTGCTACGTTCAGTTCCAATTTGGATAAGTCAACGTACAGTTAATTTATAATGATAGGATTGGTGTAAGAGCTATACTAGAATCCTGACACCTTATGAAGAAGAAAGAGTTGGTCAAAGTAAAAACTCAAAAGTTTACAACACTCTTTGTTCCGCAGGACGTGCGAATTGGAAAAAATGTCGCGCGACATCTGGAGGGTAGAATCGTCCGGCTTGGGTATCCCGACGGGGAGTTTTTCTACAAGAGATAATGGTATGGGAAGAGATGGCGGTTCGTATAGGGTTAGAGGGTTATGAGATGGTGGTTAGAATGAAAATATTGAAGTATTATACGTGTGCACAGTCTTTTTGGTGAAGTGGTTGGTGGAGTCACGCTCCCGTTCAATTGTTTGCTATGACGAGAGTATCACCTCTAATGTCGCACGTAACATCCCAAAGACTTGCTCACACAGGCCACCACCAATGATATAGCGACACTCCCCATAGAGTAACAGCCCGCAAACAAGCATAAGACAGTTGGCTATTTTTCGGCCCACGTCATCACCGCTGCAATTACCGGAAATCTGTGCTAACGCATTTACCGGTCCATTTCTTGGTACATTTTGTCCATTTTGGCCTGAGCCTCCCACTCCAAGAGGGACCGGTCAGGTCCAAAAATAATCCAGCAAATACCACCTCCCGGTGGCTGCACGACAATTCCCAATTCCTGCCGTGAGCTAAGGGCTGTAATCCACTGCTCCAACTATGCAAATTCTATTGTATTATGTGCTCCACTTGTTAGGCAGGGATATGTTGGAGCAAATCGCCCGAACTAAACCTGCAAATCCGCCTCTGCTCGGGTGTGGAGGTCATACCTAACCTGCACTATATGCGGTCGCCCCCTCTTTTCGTTTTGCAGTTTGCTTGTTCCATCCTGCAATTCGCCCTGCACCTATCGAGCCTCTCTAATTGGTTTGTATGATTCCCAATGGGCTTTGTATGGTGTAGAGTTATCTATAGTAAAATAATATTCCACAGAGAATATAGCCCCATTGGGAGGTCCAAAAAACCACAACAAAGACGACTCTAATGTATGTTGGCTCTCCTGAAAATTGGTGTAATGGTTGGACTTGCACCGCCTTGGGCTCCTACCAGGCAACGAGAATTTTACAGTTTGTTACTATCTCGAATTTTCACGATGTTCGAACAAGCGGCCTGGAGGTCCATTCCTAGTCAAGTAAATTCTTTGCTCTAAGTTCTCCGTTCTCGACTCTAATGGACGCATGGCCATGCGAGCCTCGTCCACGTCTTAATTGCTCTAAATTTCCAGATTGAGTTTGTCTATCATCTGGGCGCCGTAACATCCCCCCTCCACCACAGCTCTCGCATGTTGTAATATATGATTCACTAAGCAAGCATAAACGGTGTCAGTTATACGTCCTCGAGACGCATGAACGCCTATTCCACCAAGTCAGACCCTCTAGCCAACCAGAAATCCCAGAACTCACATACTACATCAAAGGCTCTTGACATCTCTTCTACGTCACGTGAGACCTTCCCCTTTTGGAAATCAGTGGAACCATTGCCGAGGATATAACAGTACTTTTTGCAGTTTCTATATATTACAACTGGATGCTAAATATCTCTAATCTAATTGCATGGACTCAGCAGCCTGTCCCACAGTTTGGGACAACTTGTATGGTTGACACTCCTTGACCTTGATACCGAATCTCTTGTCCTTGCTTAATTGCACGATTTGCTCAATAGCCTCGACGTAAGGTCCAGCCAATTTGTATTGAGAGTGGACCCAGCTTGGGGTCGAGGTCTTAGAACCACCGGTCAATCTGATGACTTCGTTTCCGACGTTGTTGATAAGAATAGTGGACGATTCACGTACGTTAGCAACTGGCTTTCCGTGCTTCAACAATCCTCTCAACATCAACGAGGAAACTCCTAAGTTAGGTAATGGGACCTCCATACCTGGCAAAACAGGCTTGGTCATATCCATACCACGCTTACCAGTAGGGTTTGCAGTGAGCAAAATCTTGTCCAATGGTATGAATTTGGTAACCTGGACAGGCTTGGATTTTATTAAATGTCTGTTTCCCAACTCGCTCAATCCCAACTTGTTTGTCTTCAACTCTTGCTTGATCTGAGCAATCTGCTCAACTAAGTTGTCACTTTCCAACTTAATAGGGAAGTTCTTACAGGTGTATGCTAATTTGAATGGGTAAACGGAGAATCTCTTGTCAACTTCTCCCAATAATCTACGAGAAGTCTTTAACTTCAAGTGGTGGGTAATGGCAAAGTCTCTGATATGAATGGTGCTCTTACTGTTGAACTCGTCCTTATTGTTCTTACCAGTAAAGTGATCAATTTCGTCTGTAGTGATTAAACCTGCTTCCTCGAACTCTCCCAATGAAGACATTCTAATGTCAACTTGGTATACTTCTCCAGCCAAAATGACGAAGTCATCTGTAGGAATAGCACTGGAGTTTTGAGTAGATGCACTAGTGTTGTTATTGCTGCTAGTATTGTTCTCAGATGTGATCAAATCGGTACTACTGCTTATAGTGCTCTTTTGCAACAACTTCTGTTCTTGGTGGGACTCATCCCATACTGTACCCTTGAAGTCACGTTCAGCGACAATACCCTCAGCTTGACCAGCTAAGAATCTTCTTACTCTTCTGACCTTGGAACCTGGTAAGACGACACAGTTGAAAGAATCAGCAATAGAGTCTACAACGGCACGGATTTGACCACCGGTGACTGCACTGCTTCCGTTGACCTTCAACTGAGCAGGTAATTTTTCTGGAGACAAAGCAAAACCTAACAATGCAATTACGGTCTCGGAAGCAATGTGAGAGGCACAGATAGCATCGGCCTTGGAGCCTAACAAAGGACCATTTGGTTTAACCTCGTTATTTATTTCTACACCAGCTGGGTAGATGACAATAGTGTGGGCAACGGTAGAAGTGTAACCGTCGATTTGGGCACCCAAGGAGACAGTGACAACGTCGCCGGCAGTGAAGGTGTAGGCACCTTCATCATCGATTTCTGGAGCAAAGCCAGCAATCAACTCGTTGACCTCGATGGTGGTGGGCTGGGCAATACCCTTTTCTCTGATGACATTGTTATATACTCGGGACAACAACTTGGACAAGAACGAATCTCCCAAAATACACAACTCTTGGACGGTCAACGGCGTTTCTTGCTTGCCCAAGTGGTATGAATCGTTGATCAATGAAATAATGTACTGTAAAGCGGTTTGGGCAATCTGTCCAGACACTCTGTATTTATCCAAAACGGCTTCATCGAGCACGTTTTTTTCTTTTAAAAGGATATCAGCATCCTCCTGTTGAACGGCAAGTTGCATCTTGGGACGGTTATGCAAATGGTATATAAGTTAATGGAAAGAAACTCTATTCTTCAAATGAATGTCTAATGATTTAGTTTTTTTTTTCAGAGATGGAGATGAGACGAAAAATTAAAATATTTCAGATGGAGCGGCGCTACCATGTGGCTTCTGTGAACAATAGAAGGCAAGGTGGATGGTGGATATATTAGTCGATGGGGAATATGTAGTGGGTTATTGGGGGTTGGGGTATGTTATATGGTGTACTGGGGTAGAATGGAGCATTTTTGGGATATAGTTTTATTTATGGTTGTGGTATAATGTTGGCGTCTATTGGGTTGAGCATTCCTAATCGAAGTGTACTCTGGGACAGGAAGCGAGATGGATATACTTAGTGAGAAGCCATAGTTGGTTCCATCTCTCAAAATGGATGGTTGAAGGTATGATGGTAATATTGCCATGAAATCTGAAGAAATCCAGAGATTTAGATAATGAGATACTTATGTAGTTTATTCAATAATCTACTACCTTTTTCGTTGCCTTGGTCCTATTTTGCAATTTCTCATAATAAAATTAATAGACTGTGCACCAAAACTCGATTTCGCAGTCATCCACAAAAGCGCCAACATTTCACTTTTGCAGCTAAATATATTTATCTCTACTTCCTTTCACTTTGCTGTATCTACCCAAGTTCCTTGCAAGATAAATTGCTACTAAGTGGGGCTGAGCCTTTGTTAGGCTTTGGGGTTCATAAAATATGCCTCAACTCTATCTTGATTCTCCCTATCCGCTAAATTTATCCCCAGATCAGTATAGACTCTTTGATGACTTCTGCAATCAGATCGAGTTGTACCTAGATATTTCTGTAACTTCTTTCGTTTGGCACATTACCCCCACAGAAATCCAACTCTACACTCACGGACTATCTATGGCTAGACGTCTTCTTCAAATGCTAACCTATCCAGTAGAGCTTCACCAACAAACTCCTTCGCCAACATCCTCCCAGTTTAACAACTACGCATGTTCTATCAGCTTCGCCGGAATCCCAGGAAAATATACGTGTATTAATGGCGAAAGAAGACTATACTTCAAGGACGGAAGTGTCTTCTATAGAGACATCAATGGAAACAGGGATGTCTTTGTGCCGAACATGTTGATATTTCTAAGATTGCATTATTTAATTGACAATAATACGATGAGTTTGAGCAGAAGTGAAGATGACTACAATAATATACATCTTCAGGTCATTCACATGGACAATTATGCACTCGTGAGTGAGATTCTCCATCTCTCAACTGGATTTCCAATAGCCACAAGGGACGGACAGGGCGAGGTTCTTTTTGATCATTATGGCAATCTTGGGCTCAGCGAATCTTCCTTTGAAATGCTCAAATTCTACATCTATCGAAAATCCTTAACCCTGGAGTTTTGGATAAGAAATGATCAGCCCTTGGGAATAGAATCCAATGCTTATACTCTCTTGGACGATAATATTCCAGTCTTGGATGACAATTTCTCAGCCTTGAACCACAATATTCCAGTCTTGGATGACAATATTCCATTCTTGAACGATAATATTCTAGTCTTTGACGATATTCCATTCTTGGACAACAATATTCCAGTCTTGGATGATAATATTCCATTCTTTGATGATAATATTCCAGAATACGAATCGTTTCAACAATTCTTGGATCTTGCACCCATTAATGAAGCAAGCAACAACGTTGAACCAATTCTTCCACAAATTATTCCACAAGTAGATGAATTATGGCAAATAGGGTTGGAAGAATTTGATTTTGATTCACATGGATTAACAGGAATAGATGACATAGAAGAGTGGACTAGTCATCCTTTATGGAATAATCATCGCTTCCCTGATGATGAAATTGCTCAACTCTTTCCCACTCTTGAAGGAACTGAGGATTTTGCAGCTATCTTTAATGATCTCTACCCAGAGGTGGATCCCGAATTACTTGATTCTGAAATAGGCAATATTTTTCCTGATTCATAACTTTTAAGAGGATTATATACAACGTATTAAAAAAATGACTGTCTAAGTAAATAAATGTTGCAACAAGCACCAAGTAGAGAAACCAATAAGAAAAAAAATGTGACGACAACTGCAGGATTCGAACCTGCGCGGGCGAAGCCCAAAAGATTTCTAATCTTTCTCCTTAACCACTCGGACAAGTTGCCTCTGAATCTGAAGTCTTTGATTGCCTAAGTCATCATAATCGCTTTAAATCATGTGATATATATCACGTGCTCTTCATATAAATTGGTTCAATTCGAAGGAATATGAAGACTAGAGAAGCTGTTAATACTTATAATGGTGAATCTCATTAGAGGCAAGACTCTCCTTTTTTTTAAATCGAAGTTTAAATAACTTTTTTTCATTCTCAACGTTTTGTTATTTTCGACTAATTACTGTACAATTTTTAAAATATCTCAAAACATATACTTCTCTCAATACCTTACCATGTCAGCAATGTTGAATAATACTTCTCAATTGGATATATACCCTATCATTACTTATTACTCATCACCTAGTCACATAATCCTTATTCATATCATCCTATCCACACTTCTCCTATGAGCAATCTATATCTACGTTAAATCATAATGAAGTGCTTAATCTCCCCAAAGCGGAAATCGCACTGCTAGCCGCAACTATGGGCATTCGCGGTAAACTTATCTCTCACTAAGCAACAGTCCTTTCCCCAATTTCATTACCGAAAAGGGGTACTCTACGGTTTGGTGTTACTCATATCTACAAATGTCCTCTGAATGTTGTTTGTAAAATGTCAATGTATACCTCCTTTTATGACTCAAACCAATCATTTCGCCGTATTTCTATACCTAATCGTGCATCCATCCACCGAAATGGCCGCAATTATGGCTTCTGCCTCCCATTAGATAGGAAATCATATAAATTTGCACCCAAAGAAAGAATATAAATGGACAATAAATTCACAACAATAGCTCTTCCCGTAGTCCCGTAGTTTTTCCTTATATCAGTTAACACCATTCAATCTTTCCTACGGTAAAAAACTTACTGTAAATTTAAAACTTCCACTATGTCGCCTTCTCCCGTTACTCTCCACTTGAGAGCAGAAACCAAATCATTGGAACAAAGAGCTGCATTGACTCCAACCACGACCAAGCAGTTGATCGAAGCTGGCTTTCAAGTGTACGTCGAAGAATCCTTGCAATCTGCTTTCCAGACAGATGAGTATAAGCAGGTTGGTGCTACCATTGTCCCTCAAGGTTCTTGGAAGCAAGCACCAAATGATAGAATTATCATTGGGTTGAAGGAATTACCCGAAGGTGAGACATTCCCACTAGTTCATGAACACATTCAGTTTGGTCATTGCTACAAAAACCAAGCTGGTTGGAAAGAAACTTTGGGACGCTTTCCAGCAGGAAAGGGTACCTTATATGATATTGAATTCTTAGAGAATGACCAAGGAAGGAGGGTTGCAGCTTTTGGCTACTATGCTGGTTTTGCTGGAGCAGCCTTTGGTGTGTTGGACTGGGCTTTCAAGCAGACTCACCCTGATTCCGAGGACTTACCTGGAATTGCACCATATCCAAGTGAGGAAGAGTTGGTTACCGCAGTCAAGAAAGAATTACAAGTTGCTTACGAGAAGACTGAAAGGTACCCAATCTCCTTAGTTATTGGAGCTTTGGGAAGATGTGGGTCTGGTGCTTTGGATTTGTTCAGAAAGGTGGGAATACCAGAAGAGTATCTTATCAAATGGGATATCAGCGAAACTGCTCGTGGTGGTCCCTTCAGGGAAATCGTCGATAGTGACATTTTTATCAACTGTATCTACTTGTCTACCCCTATCCCACCATTCACCACTTTGAAGGAGTTAAGTGTTCCTGATAGAAAGTTGAGATCAATCGTTGATGTTTCTGCCGATACAACTGATCCAAATAACCCAATTCCAGTGTACTCAGTTGTTACAACGTTTAATGACCCAACTGTATTAGTGGATACTACTGCTGGCCCAAAGTTATCCATCTGCAGCATTGACCAATTGCCCTCATTTCTCCCAAGAGAAGCCTCCGAGTTCTTTTCCAGAGATCTTTTACCGTCTTTGTTGCAATTGCCAGAGAGAAACACTGCTTCTGTTTGGACAAGAGCAAAGGCTGTATTTGATAAGAACGTTGCCAGAATGAGTGAATAACTGTTTAAGAGCTAACTCACAAGTTGAAGAAATTTATTATACATTTTCATTTTTTTAGATTACCACCTTTTTTACTATGTTGTATTGCAGCCAAATTCTATTTTCCACCATCAGAATCTTGTAAAAGTACTAATTATACAGCAATAGATATGCAATCCCACCACATCTCAATTTATATAGTCTTCATAATATTACTAATACCATACCATCAACAATACCATCACCACTTCTACTAATACCACCTTTCTTACTGCAACACTTGAAAGTGCAACTTCGAGGAGGCTGCAAAAAATCCCAATGCACAATCGACGCTCAATTTTCTGTTAGCAGCTACACCATCGCTTAGTGTTCATCAGTGTACACCAACACCACCTATTTCCAACTGTTTCATATTTTACATAGTAGCTATAACTCCAACAACGCACATCTCAGTCAACCCATTAATCAAAATCGGCAGTTACCAACGTCACCACTCCTACTACCAATCCTACCAACAAACCCACAACATATTAACCATCATCAATTATTACATAAGCATGACTAAATACTTACATAACACCACTTATATCGCCATTTTTGCTCTTCTTACCGATAACCATTGCTATCAGTCAACTGTTCTTTACAACAACAGCATGGATAAATAAGTAACTTAGTATCAAATTTTTAGAGCCAAGATGAACGACAAAGAAGAATACCAACTCCCAAGCGGGAGGAGAAAATTGCCTTCGTTGGTGCATTTGGCCACGGTTACTATCATCCATAACATCTCACAGTTGCAAGACATAGGACTGACGCCATATCACCTAATGGAACCTATTCTTCTGCGAATGAACTCGAAACAACTTGCACAAACTGAAGAGAACTCTCCTCATATAGTTCCGGAATCAGACGTCTTGTGGAGCTACCTTATAGAAAAGGACTTCCCCGATAGACCGTTGAAGATCGATACATTCGCTAGAAGCAGAGATGCTACACCACATAGGACATTATACAACAAATACATGGCCGAACGTGAAACATTCCGCCAGGACTCGGCCAAGAGACTCAGGAGAATTACCCAGCAACTTCAAATGAAAAAGTCAGAGAATAAGATTGTTACAGTGAATACCCTCTTGAAGGATCCAACTATCAAAAGAAGATCCCACTCATCCTACAATAGAGGAGGTGGCAGTTATGGAAGGCAAACACAAATAAAACTGGGTTCTATACTATCGAAGGTGAGACGTGATCTTCAGGGCAGATCCCTCATCTTCTCAAAACAGCATTTAAAGCCATATTCACCATACGATGCCTTTAAACAACACTCTGCAATCGATAGCGAACCGTATATGACGTCTAGACTTCGTAACGCACCCAATTCCACGTATGGACCAGACCCAAGGTTTCAAAAAGAACAAATACCGAATTCCAGGCTGCTAGCTTTACGCACTGCAAGAAGTCCAACACAATTCAGACTGAATGTAGATGCTGTTGTGAGTGACAATATCAGTGGGGACTTCACAGCAAGAACCGAGATGAGAGCATCACAATCTGTAAATAATGGGACTGCTACTCCACTGAATGCTCATAATCAAAATTCTTCCAGCTCAGCACAGCAAATGTCACATACGAACTCAATGCCGGTAACTGCTACTAATTCATACACATCTAATACAAATGACTCCTCATCGGTCACATCTACAGCGGTGCCAGCAAATACAGATCCACAACAAGATACAGCTGTACCATCGGAAGCTCCAACCCCAATAATACGAAGAAAACGTCCAGAAGCATCTATCTTCTTGACGCTGAATAAACGACCAAAGCTCTCCCCAGCGAGAAAGAACAAGAGCAATGAAAACATGAAAAAGAAGTATTTATCGGAGACCACAGATGACCGCAAGATAAAGGCCATCAAATCTTCAATTTTCAGTTGAAGGAACTACAAATTAATCCTACTGGTGTTACCTGCTCTATATGTAATTCGCATATTGTATACTACTTTAATGAATGTCACGAACAACCTATAACTAAACTACTATTGGTCCTCACCATCTTAACTATAATACATGTATTTTAATTTACAATTACAACTAAATGCTAATCTATTTTCTTCTCTGCTTCTTCAATAATCTCCCACTCAGAGAATCGCCCAAGCGCTTCTTATATGCTAATGTATCAGCCTTCTTTTGGCCTGGTTCCTTCTTTACTTCTTTCTTTTCGATAAGAACATCTTCAGGCTCATTGCCAGCACTGATAGTCTGTTTATAGCTCTTTACTCTTAACCTTCCACTAACCAATACCCTTTCTGCATTTAATGTTATGCAAGCTTTTGCTCTACTTTGGTCCAAGCCCAAGGTCTTGAGTAAGTTGAGAATGTCTTCTCCATTCCTTGTCTGCAATGGCTGCGAGGCTCCGCTGGAGATGACAATACCCTTTGAACGAGAAGATCTGATCAACTGTAGAACATTGCTGAAGAAATTCTTCTTTATGAGTTGAACATTTATGGAGTTATCAGTAACAGCGTATCCTATAGAGCCAGAAACGACAGTACTATAGCAGATCTCAAACTTAATACCCTTCTCAACAGCACTACCTATGGTCTTGTGCTTAAGGAAAAATGGTAACTTTGTTGCGAAATTGAACGATATGAGATCAATATCAAGGTTTGTAGTACACAATTGTAAGGCCTTCTCGTTCAAGGGTTGTACAGCCAATATATCGAATTGGGATTGGATCTTAGCAAGACCTTGCAATTTCGATGGATCGCTCACTATGAGGGTGAGTCGAGTGAAAAGTTTCAATTTAGGAAACTTCGGTACGAGTTCTGATGTCAAATACTCGATATTAATAGGATTTATCTGCTCCGGCGAGCCTACGGGGATTCTTACCGTCTCATTTATGGTGAAGTTAATCGCTATATGGGTATATCCAAGGGCATATAAGGTGACCACAGTATTCTTTAGTCCGACCAATTGCGATTCGGAGGCTTTTGTCGTGTAGTTATTCACGGGCCACGGCACGTTCAAGTCAAACATGGCAAACTTTTTACCGAATTAGTGCTTCTATTCGTAGATATCAAGCAATGCTTTCTCTATGGCTATATCATCACCAAATTTTTTTCACTCCGATAGTGGTGTCCCAAAGAGGCAATCGGTCCTGATGGATTTAGTGAGGATGAGAGATTTAGTGAGGGAAGAGAAAGATTTAGTGAGGAAAAAAGAAAGATTAGTGAGGAAAAAGAAAGATTAGTGGGTGATAGGTGAGAGAAGTAGTGAGGTTAGCTGAGAAAAAAAGTCCCTCTTAGCGAGAGAACAGTAAGATTCTAGTGAGAAGAGATGAACAATTAGCGAGAAAGCAGAACTGACGGTAGGTAGAGACAATAAGAAATGTGGAAGAATAGCATCGACGGAAATAAGAGCACGGTGATACGAAAGAAAACCATAACATAGCATACGAAATACAGATAACTTTACTTACGGATATAACCCATACATATTAAAATACATTGTATACCTCCACAACTATAAGCTTACTTGAACCATCACTTACATCACTTACACAGGCTCAATTACTAATACCTTCTAGCGAGATTAGTGAGAAAAAACAAGGCAATGCGACAACTATTTTAACATTTTAGCGAGAATTTACTGACGCTTCCTCGCATTTTAGTGACTCCGTCGCCACCGCCACCGAGAGATGTGTAGACTTAATGAACAAAACACAAACCAAAATCGTTCCTAGATAGTTTATCTCTATTCTTCTTATAAATACCACAGAATATACCGCATTATAAAAGATAACTTTTATCTATACGGGTAAGAGTACCTACTACTGCAAAATACATATTCTAAACAATAAAAAACGTATATTGGGAATTTAGATACTGATATATACGAGTCCCGCTCCTAACCGTTCTCAGTGTATATCTTTACCCCAGATTAACTGAATTGCATACCTACTTTCAAATACTTCACGTTGAACACTACAGTTTACTATACGTATCTCTTCTACGCTGCCCTTACTAGTATCTCCTTCCTCATACTCAACCACAGCAACAAAAACAATAATGTCAAAGGCGACGATAGACAATACAACCAGCCTCTTCATAGACAAGACCCAGGCACCCAAGAAGGACCAAGGAATAATAGACATAGGTAAAAATTGCTCGAAATGCAGCCAGCTAGACTTCCTTCCATTTCATTGTGAGTTCTGTAATCTTACTTTCTGTTCTAATCATAGAACTCTAGAATCTCATGATTGTGTGGGCATCGAAAAGTTCCAAAGAAGCAGAACGAGCAGCCCTCCATACGATGGACCATCAGCAAAGACTCTTTTCCCTGACAGCGATGAAAGAAGAAGAGTATTGAACGAACTGTTGAAGAACTCTAAACCAAAACCTACCAATATTCTCGAAAAGCAATTCCGAGTCGGTGATATTGCTGCTTATACTCCAAATGCATTCTCAAAGTTGAACAAATTTCTTAAGATTCAAAGAGAAAAGTCCAAGTCTTCCAGTTCGACTTTGGGTAAAATATTTAATTCAAAGTCACGTTCTGCTTCTACTAATAAGGTAGTAGAATTAGCCCAGTTAAGAAAACAGGCAAAGGGAGATAGCAAGATTTCTGTGAACGACAGAGTATATATATGGGCCCTCTATGTGAATGGTCAGAAAGATTCTGAACCGAACTCCAACTCTCGTGAATCCGACGAGTTCTCTCGTATAAACGTCGAGAAAGATCGCAAACCTATCTTCGTATCTAAAAATTGGGTAGTCGGTAGAGCCTTGGACCTGATTGCTGACAATCTCCAGATAAAGAATATCAATAACTCAACAAACAAGTCAGATGAGAGATTAAATATCTTCAAGTTGGACGATGCGAAGACGCCTAATCTCATACAAAACAACATGAAAAGTTCAGCGGCATTTAAGAATTGTGACATTATATATTTAGTAAAAGGTACTATATAGCATGACTTCGTTCCTTAATAAATCGCATCTAGGTCGTCCATAACGTTATCTATGTAAGTGGCCATACAGTTCTGATCTGCTAAGTGATCCCATTTACTGAATTTGGAAGTCTCACACAACTGTGTCTCTGGATTCTTCGGGCAGTTATAGTAAGGATCATGGAAGTAGCCTATATCTCTGAACCAATGGATTTGTTTTTGATCAGCGAAAAGGGCCAATCCCATTGAATGTACGGGAGCATCGCCCCATCTCTCATAGTAGAATTTACCTGTAGAGTCTAGATATTTGAACCATTCATTGTACGCTTCTCCGCGGAAAAAGTCCATATCTGCTATTTCAAAATTGGACCAGAAGTGGCATGTTGAGTATCCACGAGTCATCTTATTCTTTAGAGGGTTCTGTAAGTTTTCAACGAGCCATTGGTGCGCTCCGTTGACATTGACATATTTATAATTGTCCTTTTGATTCAAGAAGTTGAGTGTCTCTGGCCACAATGTCTTTACTGTCTCTTGAATATCATATAAGTTGATGGTGAAACCATAAACCTTTTTCGTCCCTTCCAAATATTTGAAAACATCATACTTGATTTTAGTGTAGAATTTCACGTCAGGTTCTATTCTCCAGTAATACCTGTACTTCTGTAATTCGGGGACGTTATAGAAATTACCCAGATAGAATCTACACATGTTATGGTAGGATTCCTTCTTTGCGTATGCTATATCGTTGTTTTCCATAATCTCCATCAATTTATTCTGTCGCTCAGGATCTACGAATGCTGGGCGATTCCAAAGCTCAGGTGAAATGGTAACAAATTCCATTGGTGCATCAGAGTATTTCGCCATTCTTTTCTTGAACAGTTCAGAAAATGGCTGATCATTAAGGAAAGTGTATGGATAATTGAATTTTGCATTGAACTTCTTCTCAAATTGTCTAATACTCTTACCAATCAAAGAAGATTCATGGTTTCGTACTAAGGCGATAATAGTTGCGTTTGCACGTACGTAGTTTTCCATGTCCTCTCTGGGCCTGATAGACTCTATGTCAAAGTCCTTTGGTTCCGTGATTTCTTTCTCAAGTACCTCCTTGTACCTTTCTTGGTTGATCTTTAGTATTTCTTCTGGTTTCCCCTTTTTATTCTTCGAGTTTATGAATTTAAAGTCGACGTTATTCGGCTCGACTATATATCCCACCTGATCGAGAGTTGCACTTTTCAAATTAAATCTATTATAGGGTCCGCTTCCAGATGCGAGGTTCTGGAGGTATGTAAAGTCGAATTTGTCCGAAAGCGACTTAAAGCTTGTCGAGATGGTTTCTGGGTTGTAATAAGAATGATCTGCACTGAGGTTGCCAAACCCAAATATGAAAATCATGACAGCTAGTAATGGTGCTAGAAGAAGTATCTTCCTTCTGATTCGAAAAGAGAATGGTCTTATCATTATTGAATATATGGAAGAAATGTGATGTAATAAGATTGAACTTGTCCAGTGATTCCGAAATCAGAATTCAAATAGGTATGATCTGGGGATTGAGTTATCTTGCCAGTAAAACTGCTTTATGTCGTTGGCTTCGTTTTGAATATGTATAAATATCTATTGATGTTGTAAATCAACTTACTCTTTGCTGTTTTCTATCTTGACAAATATAGGAAGAATGTTCTGTTTCTGGCAATTTCTTTTGCAATTGACTAATGAATGCTGTTATGCTAATATGTACACGTAGTCCAAATCAAATATCAATACAATTAACTCGTTGACGTCGATTTCTCTAGTGTACGAGTCCTTTCAGAGTCTTTTCAGAGTCTTTCCACAACTTTCTTTCCACGAGATCACTACAAATCAGCCACCGACGAACTTATAATAAGACACCTCGAAGTCACTGCTAAGTGAAAAAAAGAAAGTTGTCCCAAAACAGAAATCGCCGACCTTCAACTGGTAATGTCCAATTATACAATCTAGTTCTTTGTTGGAGGAATTGAATGTATATCGGTTACCATGGTCACCTGACAGTAATGAACATCCAAGCCTTTTCAAACCAACACCAACAATGCCAATACTCGTGGTAGAATTAGGCAGGCTTAGTTAGGAGCCATAAAATGGTGGGGGCCGTAGACAATGAAGCTATGCAGTGAGACATTTCTGGATAGCGTGTATGTTAGCGACATTATTGTAGTAGTGGTTATCGTTATCGGTGTAGTATGATGGTGAAAGGTTGCATCAGGTGTAATTAAGAGATACGAGAGATCTCAAAGGAGACCGAGGTGATAGGCCGTTCTGGGTACCTTTTCGTAGTTGGAAAGTAGTTGAAAAGTTGGTGAAATATTGGCTATTTCTGTTGTTATCTAAGATAGTAGATTGTAGAGAATTGAGAGGAGAAGTAATACAGCAAAAGCCACTGTGTGGAGTTCAAAACGGCGATTCGTCTATCTATCACTCTGGAGAAGAGATAAGTGAAGGTCTGATTGGTATATAGAATATAATAATTAACAAATATCGAAATTGCTTCAATTTGAGTCCTTATCATTAACTGATAGTATAATGTGGCTATCATGGAACTTAAAAAGTGACCGTGTTATTGACAGTAACTTCCCTTATTTCATCTTATTTCATCTAGTTCAAAGGAAGACACAACACAATTCTTAAAACAATACGAAGGTCAGAAATAGGAGCATACCCCTACAAATAGAAGCATATAGATTTACCATACAGAGAAAGAGAACAACCGAGAATTATTTTGCAGTCAAATAGACACACATAGAGGACACAGAAGACACAGAAGACACAGCTTTCCCAACATTAAACAAGCCAAGTACATGGCCATGGCAGATGCAAATTATAACGAGAGCTTGTTTCCGATAAAGTATTGAGTCACACGACTGTAAAACATAGTATCAACTATATGACTATATGAGCCTATATGACTCTATGACTCTATATGACTCTGTATCTTTCTTGTCTGTACAGGATTCTCAGCTACAATATCTCTACATAACTATTAACGACCATGTCTCTATATCCTCTATATGAATCTATATGATCCGTGTCTTTTTGCTTACCATGTCCACTATTGACTATCTCCACGATCCACCATTTCTACTATCTCCTTCATCTCTAGGCCTTCATTGTACTCCACTACATTAACACCAACTCTACCAGGCACCAGTCTACCCATTCATTCTTACATAACAAAGCTCTATCTAATACCTCTCCGCTTACGTCATCACACTCACGCCAGAATTCGAAAGAGCCTTTTTTTTGGTTGTAAAAAAAGTGAACCGCTAAGAATTAACTATGGGACGGATTATAGAACTATAAGCTAATACAAGGAAAGGTCATCATTTCGCTCCTTTTCACCGCTCAGGTATATCAACTGGTATAGATGCTCAAGACTGCAGCTTTTTTCCGGCTGCCCAGAAGGCCTCTGCTGAGAACAATCAAGTATACCATCAATGGCGCCATTAGAACCTATGCTACAGAGCGCTCAAAGTTACCAGACAAAGAGCTGACACTTGCAAAATTCGACTTCCCGCTAGCCACTCACAGCATCAATGACGTTACCAAGGGATTAGAATTGCTTCTTAACAACAATGGCCAAAAAATCACTCTAAACGGACACATCAACAGAAAACCTAGAATTCGTGCAACCATGAGCTTTGCAGAGATCAGAGACGCCCATGGAGATACATCACAAATAGTCATGGCACCAGGCTCGACCGATCAGAAGTTCTTTGACTTGCTTAGATCTACAACCACTGAGGACTCAGTCAGTGTATCTGGTCATTTGCAATTGAAACAAAATAAGGAAGGAGAGACAGATCGTCAATGGGAGTTGGTTGTGGAGAATTATCAAATATTAAACTCTTCAAATTTGGATGCTGCTCGTTTGGACAAGTTGAAACATGCCAGTCCTGAGGAGTTACCGCCACAATTCAGGTATTTACAATTGAGAACTCCGTACTACCAAAAGGCATTGAAAACGAGAAGTAGGACTGCTCAATTAATTAGAAATATCTTTGTTGAAAATCACGGCTTTACCGAAATAGAAACGCCCCTCTTGTTCAAATCAACACCAGAAGGTGCCAGAGAGTTCTTGGTTCCCACCAGAACTCCTGAAAAGTTTTATGCATTACCCCAGTCTCCTCAACAATACAAGCAGATTCTCATGAGCTCGGGATTCACCAGATACTTCCAAATTGCTAAATGTTTCAGAGACGAAGATTTGAGATCTGATAGACAACCAGAGTTTACCCAGGTTGATTTGGAGATGTCATACATTAACAGCAGTGATCAAGTTGGAATAGTAGTGGAGGACTTAATCCACAACGTGTGGAATAAAATTAGACAAGTTCCCACATATAAAGTAAACAGCGATGGTTACCTCGAAACTATCGACTTCGATGGAAACGCTCCAAATACAAGGTTGCATTTTTCGAAATTGTCGTATACTGATGCTCTCACCAAGTATGGAATTGATAAGCCAGACCTCAGATCCGAATTGCAGTTTGTTGATTTGAGCAACTTTCTCACCCCTAACAATAGTAACAACGGAGAGTTTCCCATTCTTGAGGCATGTGTATTGAAAGCAGCTTTTGATCCTGCTGCTTCAAAAAAGTACAAGGTACCTCACTCTTTTGTGGACCCTTTGAATTTCACCAGAAGAAGACCTATTGTGATTCCAATTCATAACAAAGCTGATGCAGACGCTTGGTACAACAAATTCATAGAAAAGGGAGTATTCAGTCCAAAACCAGAGTTCAATGAAGATGAATTTCGTAAGAGCTTGAATTTAAGAGAAGGTGACATCTTGGCTTTCTCGACAAGAGCAGAGTTACCATATGAAAATCCAACTCCTTTGGGTAAATTCAGGCAGCTTGCCATACAAGAATTTCCAGACAAATGGAATCGCAAGATCTTTGACAAACATACCGGAGAAATATCTGAACAAGAAAACAGGGAAGATATTTTCGTAGGTTCTTGGGTAGTTGATTTCCCCTTATTCAATCCAATTGAAACAACGGCAGAGTCTACCGATGACTTTCCAACATACGATTACACATCCTTTGAATCCACTCACCATCCATTTACTATGGCCAAGCTCGAAGACTACGATCTTTTAGAAACTGAACCATTAAAAGTTCGTGGTGAGCACTACGACTTGGTCATCAATGGAGTCGAAGTGGGCGGTGGATCGAGAAGAATTCACGACGCAAGCCTACAGAAGTATATCTTTGAGAACGTCTTGAGAATCACCAATTATAACGACTTATTTGGACATTTACTTCATGCTTTGAGTATGGGTTGTCCACCACATGCTGGTTTAGCTTTAGGATTCGACAGATTGTGTGCAA
Source organism: Scheffersomyces quercinus (assembly GCA_030556775.1). Taxonomy (NCBI): domain Eukaryota; kingdom Fungi; phylum Ascomycota; class Pichiomycetes; order Serinales; family Debaryomycetaceae; genus Scheffersomyces; species Scheffersomyces quercinus. Next base: position 401,684 of record JAKTUQ010000011.1, on the reverse strand, counting down.
TGTTGATCGGCAGCCCCAGCATAAGAGATGTCATTGCATTTCCTAAGAATCAATCTGGCGTTGATCCAGTAGTAGACAGCCCTACTGCCGTGTCGGAAAATACCTTAAACCAATACTTCATTACGACCAAATTATAGACATGACCCTGTAAATAATGTACATAGATCAATCAAGTAAATACTTAACGAATAATAACTTTTATTAACATAATCTACTATACAATTTAACTTTCGTGATCGTTCTAACGTCTACGACCTCTAAGTTTTTGTCTCTTTTCGTAAGCTTCGGAGGCATCATCAGCAGCCTTTCTCTTTCCATTTTCGTCTTTAGCTTCTCTCTCTTCACGCTGTCTCTTCTCTTCAGCCAATTTTTCCATTTTCAATTCAATAGGCTTCTTAACTCTTTCTTTGTTTCCAGACTCTTCGGTTTCACCGAAGTATTCTTGTTCTTGTTGCTTCACTAATGCCTTCCAGTCGTACTTCTTTCTTGTGAAGAGTTCCATTGACCAATTCTTCCAAACCAATCTACCGTAGGTACTTTCTTTCACTTTATGAGAATCACCCAATAACTGGGTAGCAATTCTATCCTTGTACATAGGCAAGAAGATGGTGAAGTTCCATAATGTATCAACAATGTGGGAACCATATGAGTTGCATGCCATATTGACGATTTTGTCTTGGAAAAGATTCAACACTCTCTTTCTAAGAATCAACACCGGCTTGGGTTCTCCTTCAGAAGCTGGTGCGACGACCAAAGCACGCTCAACTATATGAGAAAACACACCATGATAGCACATTTGGATAAATCTTTCCAAAGGTAATGCTAAAAAGTTGTACCAAACACAGATCACAAACTTGTAGTCGTATTCCATTAGTTTCTCCAAGAACAAAGATCTTCTTCTTTCCTCAGCAGTTGGCCAGTCATCTCTAGTATTTCCTAATGTGGATCCAGTCAACTGTAAAACGTTTTCTATAAACTCCGAGGAAGTGTTTGCTTGTGGGTCTTTGACATTGTAGTTTGGAGCGAATTTCAAGAACAACTGTTCTATGATTTCATCTCTTCTGTAGTTTCCTCTTGAAATGGAGGCATCGATAAGCTTCTGGCCCAAGTCTAAGTTCTGGTTCTCCGAAATGGAAATCAAGCTTGACAACTCAGGAATGATCTCATCAAGAATGTGCTCGACTTCGACAGGCTTCAATTTGAACAATAATGCTTGGATGATATAGACACCAGTGGTGGATCTCTTTGCTAACTTCAACACTCTATCCTTCATGTATAATTTGTATAATCTCTCAATGTATTTAATTCTGGCACCATCATTTTTGATGGTAGCTTCCAAAAAGTGGGAACCAACAGAGTCAGACAACAAGAATTCTACGAAAGCACCTTCTTGAGTATCCTTTTCTTCGGTTTCCTTTAAGAAAATTAAGTGCCAGAACGTTCTATCTCTGTCTACCAAACCTTCAACTCCAATGAGCAATTGTAAGACTGAAGAAGCCACTTTATGAATTGCAAACTCTCTCATGCGTTTAGTATCTTGATTCTTACTGAGCTCATTACATAACTCTCTTAATTGGTTCTTAAAAGAAGAAGGGGTTTGGAAAGATTTATTGAAATCGTCATTGTCTTTGATTTCAATCATTTTTCTTGCAATCTTTGACTTTTTGGATCTTAATGTAGAGTTTGATGTGGTGGTGGATGGTAACTCCTTTCCAGCCAAGATCAATATTATTAAACGGAGTACATGGGAAGAATATTGATGTTCAATCATAGTCTTTAAATGTGGTTTAAACTCATCAAGCATGTTGATAAATAAAGTCTCCATGGTGACCTTGACATCTTCCTGCTCATCCTCATCATCGTTGATTTGTTCTTCTTCTTCGTCCTTGAAATCGTTAATCAACTCCTTCTCTACTAATGCAGCTGCTCTGACCAATAACGTTTCCAAAACATGAGAAGAATACTTGTGGTGAGCCAAGGCGACAAAATGATTGGAAAACTGACCAAAGATGTTTTTTAATTGTCTATCACTGGCAAATAACACCAATCTCTCCATCAATTTGGAACAGATCTGGTTAGTCACCAATTTCAATTCCTTACCTCTGGCTTCTTCCAATACAGATCTGATGAAGCCCTGACGTTCCTCGTCGCTGTCAAATGCGTTTATGTTCAAAGTTGACTCAGCCTGCTTGAAGTAGTCCAATTCGTTGGAATCTACTAACCCGAAGAAAGGACTTTTCAAAGAGGCATCGATCTGTTCAGTTGACGATTCTTCCTTTACGACTTCTTTCACCTCATTATTGTCTCTACTAGCTCCAAACTCGGCGGCTTTTTTCTCTACCTTCTCCGACTTTTTGTCAGCTCTTCTACCTCTTACCTTTTCCTTTGCCATTCTAACTCAAATTCTACTTTTCGGTATACTTTAACTGTCTATAACTATACTACTTAATACAAAGTAAATTGCATATCTTAAGATGCTCTTCTCAAATATTTTCGATGTGGCAGTATCTGCAGGAAAGTTTTTCACTAGCGATATTTTCTTGATGAGTGAGTATTTGCAGCAATAGAGATGATTATAGGGTGGAAGAGAGTAGGGTGTTTTAGTGATATTGATCATCGAAGTTGTGGGGAGAGAAGTAATTAGTCAGTAAGTATTTGGGATTATTTAGAAGAAAATGAGGTAAAATCAAAAATATTTCATAGCGAGAATGTTGCATTAGGCAAAGGGCACTAATATAGTAAGCTGTAGTTGTAAGATATGGTCCAAATAAAGGATTTAGTATCTTGATAATACATTCATTATTCTTCAAGTAATACACTGTGCAATTTTCAAACTTAAAAACATCATGTATTGTTCAATATAAAAATTTTAGGAAAAGGATGAAATCCAGGCACTTCCAAAAATATGGTTGTCAAAAAAAATACCAGCTAAAAAAACAACCAAAGGAGACATAGAAAAAGATAAAAAGTATAAATGGAAGAAACTCAGAGCACGACCTTGAAGATGGCATCAGCCAATTACTTACGAGGTTCAAAGGCACCATAGGAGGTCCAGTGCCAGTCTGCGTCTCTCTTACGAGGCTCGAAGGCTCCGTAAGAAGTCCAGTGCCAGTCTGCATCTCTTTTGCGGGGTTCAAAAGCCCCATAGGAAGTCAAGTGCCAGCCGGCTTCAGCATTTGCATCTCTCTTACGAGGCTCGAAAGCACCATAAGAAGTTAAGTGCCAGCCTGGAGAAGCGATAGCGTCTCTCTTACGAGGCTCAAAAGCACCGTAAGAGGTTAAGTGCCAACCAGGCCCAGCGTTAGCATCTCTCTTAGTGACTGGAGAGGTGGCTTCAGTAGCGTTAACAATAAGAACAACTTGGTGGCCTTCATATTCAGTAACGATTGGGACCAAGTCATCAGAGAGTGGAACAACAGCAGAAATAGCCTTTTCTGGAATGTCGACATCAGTTCCGGCAGGGGCTGGAGCAGCAGCAGCGAAAGTAGCGTAAGCGATAGCAGTTAAGATAGTAGTGGAGAACTTCATTTTTGGAATGTTTAAGTTTTAGGAAGACTAGTTGTAGTAGGAGACTGTGGAAGTGTTTTTGTTTTTTGGTACTGAACAAAATGTAATCGATAATTTATCTGGAATCTTCCCATGTTTATATATGATTTCGAGTGGGAGCTTCCATACCACGATCTTTCTTTGATCCCCAATGAAATCCACAGCTCTTGATAGTATTCCCACAGTATTATCAAGTTATTGCAATATTCATAAAATTTTCTGTCGCAACCATTTCCTTTTGCACCCTAAAAGGGCAACTTTTGATGTAATAATTGACACTTTTAATACGAGATAACGGATGCGTGAAGGAGGAAACTTAGACAAATTACTTGCATGAAGACCATAACTAACTACGGCAACTAATAAAATAGACGAAACCGTATTTCACCCCATGCCCCTTTTTAATTGTCTGTTCCCCTGTTTTATTGGTATCAACGGTCCCTTTGAAGTTCAAATAGGGAAATTTTCAGCACTGCGAAAGCGGTCCTGTTATTCATTTCGTGTGGAAGGGATGTGAAATTATATTCCCCCTGTTTCAGAGCTCTGGTTGTCGTGGTTTCTGAGCTGTGGCACTGTTGAAATAGTAATAAAGAAGCCAGATGAATAGTTGAACCAAGAAATTTGCACCCTGTTCAACACCGTCTATATCGATGCAAAAAGAATTGCCGCAAATTATGCCAAAGGCATCCAGAGCGGCTTAATATACCAACAACACGTTGGGAACCACACATCCATGGGAGATTCTCCTCAATTTCCATGAAATCTTGCAATTGGCTCATTTTGTTCAAAGTCTTCTTCAAATCCTCCATCATTCCCCATCATTCCCCATCATTCATCTTGCTGCAAAGCTTGATACTAACATTAACATGCTCTCACTGAGGCATTCCTGTGCTGCGAAAAAGTGTGGGGTATGCTGCATCGCAGTACTAAGAATATAAGAAGACTAGCATAAGGGAAGACTCAAGAGGTGGCCGTTATTATGATAACATATACCAATATCACCATACAAATCTTATACTTCTTCCCATTTAATATCTCTCCTTCCTACCGTACATCTTCTACATGATCTTCTTCCTCGAGCCCTCTACTACTCCCTCTGACAAACATCACTCTACTTGCCATTACACCGCGCCTACATCCCTTCATTGTCCTTCCCCATACGGAACTTCTTTCCGCCCCCGGATTCTAAGCGCAATATCAAATTCCGTTGGTGGGTCATCTGATGACTTCATTTCTACTATACACCATTACGCCATCTCTTAGTCGGAGTTCGTTTTGTCGAGTGAAGAGGATTTCTTGTGCACACTGGTTATTTCATTGCTCTTTTCCACTTTCTTATAGAAATCATACACTACTACTGCAGCAGCCCGTAGTCGTAGTTGTATGTCAATTGAGTAGTAGCCGTTCCGTTGTTTGATCAATCGTAATAGCTAATTGCTCTTTTGTCCCTGAACAGCTAACGACTCGCTAGTTTTCCCTGCTTGCTAAGATTGCTCCCGAAATATCGCCACACGTATCAATGGTTTCGCCCTTCTCTCATCCCTGGTGGGAGTCCTTCACCTCACTAGGACCAACTCCTAGGAGTAAGGACGAATGGTTGATCGTGGAAATTTCAAGGAAAGTCCGTGAAGATCCCGAATGGAGAATTAAGTTCAAAAACCCCACTGAATCACTTCATTGGATTGCCCAGCTTAAGAAAACCTACGGCGAAAAGACAAAGTTCATCAATGAAATCATCGAGTACGTATGGGCAGAGTTGGAGTGGTACGATTCCACTGAAAATGCTCTTCTGCCTAGTGAATTCAAGTTTGGGTGTGATGACAAGATTTTGCTTTCTGATGGAGCAGTTGATGATGCCGTGAAAGCTCGTCTTCTGGAAGAAGTAAAGAAATACGAGGAGTTGTTGGGTGCAAAATCCGGTGACAAGGTGGTGGACTTGATTGACCCAGCCTTGTATCCTTTGCAATACGGAGTTACACCCGTATACACTGATCCCGAGAGGTCTGATGTAGAGCTTATTGAGTACTCTGAAGAAATCCCAAAGGTTAAGAAATGGGTAGCTAGATATGGAACCTGCAAAAAGTACCAATTGCTTCCATCAGTGTTGAGGTATAATGAGGAGAACAAAAAGTTTGAATTCAGATCGTATATCAACAATTTGCATCCAACTAACCAATCTAAGCTATACTACGCCTTTCTGGATATTTTCAACTCGATATTGCATGGATTGAATTTCTCTTTGTCGAGATATGCTTCTAAGCCATACATTAGAATTGAAATTCCTCCATTTGAGAACGCATATGAAGAAGAGTTTCAAGAGAAGTATGACACCTTTGTGAATGAGCTTGAACCGTGGGATGATGAGAAGTTCCGCCAATTCTACGATACTAAGGTAAACTATTTGAAAACTTTTGTTCCACAATTCAAGGGAGGACCCATTCAAGATAGAAGCATTGACCTTGCAAAAGATTTTGACGAGGTCAAGGTCATTGTAAAGTTAACAGATGTTCAGTTGACCCCAGAAAATCCTACTTACGATGGACGTCCATGGCAACTGGAAGGTAAAATCAATGAAGACATTGTGACCACAGTATTGTACTACTTCGATGCAGAGAATATTACAGAACCTAAATTAGATTTCAGAACAGCTTTTGATGATCTTAAGTACGAGCAAGGTGACTCATTCTATCCTAAAGAGATTTATGGATTGGAAGCCGGTGACCCTATGACGAAGGAAATAGGTGATGTGGTAGTTAAGGAGGGCCGTGTTTTGATCTTCCCTAACTGCTATCAATGCCGTGTAGATCCATTTGAATTGAAAGACAAATCCAAAAAGGGTTATTGCAAGATTTTGTCGTTCTTTATTGTTGATCCATATAATGAGTTGGTCCTTTCTACGAGTCAAGTACCTCCTCAGCAGAAAGAATGGTGGGACGATCCAGAACTTAGTAAGACGAAGATTACGAGTGATCTCAAACAGAAAATCTTGGCTCTCACAGGAGAACTGGGTTGGCCGCTTCCAATCAAGGAGGCGACCGAAATCAGAGAAAGCTTATTGGATGAGAGGTCTCAAGAGGAGGATAGGTTTGACGAAAATCCGGCTTTCACGAGAAAGTTTGACTTCCATGACTTCGACACATAACGGTGTCTGAAAAGAAAGAGCCAGATTTACGTCGTTTCATAGTTACGAAACAAAAGAATAATAAAATTACCTACGTTGCGTTTATATAGCTAAATTCTATCACACTACAGAGTAATAAACAATCACTTTTATCGCAATTTTTGCACCCAAAAGAGAGTTGATATTAAAGCCTCTCTATTAACGCTTACGCCTCTATTGAATGTAACTCATTAAGGTACGTGCAAATATCCCAGGTTGAAAAGAGAGTGGTACTTTAAAACGTTCATTATACATTACTATCTTTGCCCGTGTTCATTACTGTTTTTCATTGCTATACTTAAACAAGATACGAAGTCTGAAGGCGAGTGTCTATGAAATGAAGGAGTGGTTCTGGACTATTTCTTATCCAGTGAAATGAAGTCTCGGTTGGATATTATATCGATAACCTTTGATTGGTGTTGTACTAACGAAATCAATAAATCTCTATCAAACTATGTGATTTTACTGTAGTTCACATATTCCAGTTTTACCCCCTAGCTTTGCTTGTTTACTTACTACTTCTCCATGTTTGTTTGAGCATGGTTACATTGTTTCCATGGCCTGATCTTTTACAATTCCACTCCCGTTACTGTAAATCGTGTGGAGGCCATAAGTAATGGTTTGGTTAGCCGAGTTATCGGTTTGTTGATAATTTCGGATTTGTAGTGTCATTTTTGGAACCTGGTTTTGTTTTCTATCAGTTTCATAGGACCAGAAACATTCATCTTCCAATGATGTTTGTTTAAAATATGAATGGGACATTATGAGTCTAATTTCGTCACATCTTAGCTCTTTGAATGAATTCACCAATTCATCCCAATCTTCAAAGCTGCGATCTCAAAAGGATCCCGTTCAAGCGAATTCCCCATTCAAACACCTCGTAGCATATTAATGGTCTTGAGGACCCCCGCCGAAGTGCAAAGACGAATGGTTCATCCAAAAGTATCACTCTCAAGTCCCAATGGAAGGTGAAGTACAAGGACCCAATTCAGCCAACCGGAAACAGTAAATCAAGGAATGTTTCGCAGCCCAAGACCAACCATTCTACAACCTCCATTAGCCTCCATTAACCTCCATCAGCTTTGAATGCGCTATTACATACCACGTCTAGAATGTAAACAACTATTAGCTATTTTCCACTCGTAAGTCTTTCACCCGGCAAATTCACCATTGACAAATACTCCACCCAAAGACGCCTCTAATCCATGGGACAATTACGAACATTTTGCATTGTTTCTTGAACATCAAGCTTTTTTCTAGGCATTCTGAAGTACAATACATTTACGAATTTCCTAGTTGGGAGGATGGGCCAAGGGACCAGGATCGGCTGGGGAAGCGAATTTCTTGTCTGGCCCCCACATGGAATGGGCCACTTTGTTCTAATGTAATATATATATAGACAGAAATATATAAGAACTTTGACTGCCACAAAATACTGCAATTATATTGATTTATTTTGCAGCCTTTGTCCTTTCTTTTGCTACAAAATTATTGGGCATTCAGCTGTCAATAGAAGTACCCCTGACACTTTATACGCGTAATGACGTCACCCTTTAACCACCCTTGGTGGACAGCCTACTCAGGCATTGGACCCGAACCAAAGTGTAAGGACGAGTGGTTGATCATCGAAATTTCCAACAACATCCGGCTTAAGCCTCAATGGAAGGCGAAATACAAAGACCCTACTATTGCAGCCAAATGGAAACAGGAAATCAAAGAGTTCTTTGAGGACAAAACAAAGTTGATTGACGATGTCATTAACTACGTCTTTGCTGAATTGGAATGGTATGACACCATTGAACATGACTTCCCAGGGTTGAAGAGTAGGGGATTCGCAATTGGTTGTGACTTGCTGATAGTTTACTCGGACAGTGCTATTGACACTGATTTAAAGCGTTCTTTTAAGGAGGATGTGCAAGAGTTGGTAGATTCATTTGGTGATGATTTGGACTATCATCCTGGCTCAGAGAATAAGGTAATTGACTTGGTCCACCCTTCGTTGTTTCCCTTGCAGTACGGCATTACACCAATCTTCACTGATGAGAAGAAGGACAACGTTAAAATAGTTGAGTACTCCAAAGAAATTGAAAATGTGAAGAAATACGTTTCTTCGTATGGAGTATCAGAACGGTTCCAATGGCTACCAGCTCTCTTGAAATATAATCAGGATCTCAAGAAGTACGAGTTCAAGTCTTATATCAACAATTTGCATCCAACAAAACATGCATCTCTCTACAAATCTATTGAGTCAATATTCAACTCGGCATTACCAGGCTTGAACTTTACTTTATCTAGTTTTGCTTCGAAGCCTTACACTCGTATTAATATTCCGGAATACAATGATGCTTACCTCCCAGAGTATGAAAAGAAGGTGGAAAGCATATTTGATGGAGGTGCAGAGTTTGAGGATGATGCTTGGGACCAACTAGAAGCTGCGAAGATTAACTACTTGAAAACGTTCACCCCTGAATATAATGGGGGTCCTGTGCTCGATAAGAAACTTGATCTTGAGAAGGACTTCAACAAGTTGAAAGTAATAGTTAAACTAGCAAACATTGAGTTGACTCCAGAGAACCCATCTTATGGTGGCGGATCTTGGCATGTTGAAGGTACTATCAACGAGGATATTGTTGCTACAGTATTGTATTACTACGATACAGTCAATATCACTGAGTCGAAATTGAAATTTAGGACCGCCTTTGAGGACCCAAAATACGAACAGAATGATACTATTTACGGATCCGAGATTTTTGGGATTAAAGAGGGTGACAAAATGTCAAGAGAAATGGGAAACGTCATTGCAATTGAGGACAGGGTTGTCATATTTCCAAATACATTTCAACACCAGGTTGACGCCTTTGAATTGACAGATAAGACTAAGAAGGGCCACCGTAAGATATTATGTTTCTTCATTGTAGATCCATACAATGACTTGGTTGTCACTACGGACCAAGTTCCACCACAGCAGCAAGAATGGTGGGGCGATGGAGAAGTCCTCGAGGATCTTAAAAAGTCCATTTTGGCTATTAAAGATAAGGGCCCTTGGCCACAAACATTAGATGAAGCCAAGAAGACCCGTGAGACGTTGATGCAAGAGAGGTCTGCAGCAACAGAACCAGATGATGACTACGACGACAGCGCATACCATCGAACATTTTCGCTTTGTGAACATTGACCGCTCTGTTATATTTTTATATACAAATTAAACCATGATTTCTTCAATGTATGAAAGATGATACTTCAAAAGAACTCAATACATCTTGTTAAATATCTCAAGTAATGAGAGTTCGAAGAAGAATGTAGTACTTGAATACTTCAAAGAAATTAAAATGCGAGGAAGAATGCTCATCATACGAAGTATTTGCACAACTCCAGGGGCTCCCTGCTCTCTTAAGGAACAGTAATGGTCTCAAGTCTTCTGCCAAAAAACTAGGCATCCACCACTTTTCAAATTTACTCAATGTACTTCAATTCGATATTGCTTAGAATGAACTTTACGTTTCTAGTTCTGTTCACATCTTATATTCATGCTCAAAATCTGCCCGGTTTGAGGCTTATCACCCAGAAGACGACACATAGTTGAGCATCAGGAAGCATATGATGGAGATGGATATCATACAGATGGAGAGTGACTAACGAGAGGCTATTCAAAAGCTCTCCTTTTACAAAATATTTCTCATTAGCATTCGTTGAGTAGTATACCATTCTAAAAAGTTGGGACAATATTGGCTTTGCCCTCTAATTGATCTGAGTACTTGCCCTTCCTTAAAGGATCAATTTTGATTAAAGTTTGTAGATGATTCTTGATATCGTCCGTCAAGAAGATGTTCGGATTGCTCGTACCATTTTCTTCCCTTGCTATTAGTCCTTTTATAAACACAATAGTCTTCAAGCACCAACGATTATCCCAATTGTCTGCATGGTCATCCTTTTCTAACTCGTTCAACTCTTCAACTGTTTGTAATTGATCTTTCAATAGCGACAAATATTCTCCTTCCGTAGTGCTTTTTAAATCATCAACAAAAAGCTTTTCCGTTAAGAGCCAATACAAATAAAGCCAAATGGAAGTATCGTCTGCATCCATGTACATTCCTGTTTTTATTAGCTCTAATTCATGATATAAGATAGAGCGAGGCAGCCTAAAAATATCGTAAACTTCTGGATACTTTTCACCAGGCAGGTCTAGTGCTTGAAATAAATGATATATTTTGGGAATCAACTTGCTTCGGTTGTGCCATGCTGAGAAATTGGATATATTCTTATTGATTTTGTCTGTGGTGTACTTAAACTCTTTGATGTCCAATTCCAAAAGCACCAAACTTTCGTCATTTTTATTCGTAGGAACAGCCTCCTTTATTGATTCTACTTCTATGTTCTCGACCACAAATCTGCGGTACTGCCAGCCATGAAAATTACGACTGTCTAACTCCAAGAGTTTTGAAACCACTCCAAATTCCACATCCCATTGTACACTATTCAATTTGACCAATTCGAATAAACACCAACTTCTGTGGTTCCATATCCAGTAAACCTTGGGAAATTTCTTTAATAACCTCAACAGGAATCCAAGATCGTAGCCCAACCACCATGCGTAGTCGTCATCTTTCTGGTCTCCGTATTTTAGATGGACGAGGATATCTCTGCGGTAGTTCCAGATGGTATAGAATTCTGGATTCATTCCGAGGAGCAAGCTTGTGTATTTTAAAGCATCGAATGAGTATACTTCATTATCACGGAGAGAGAACACCTTCTCACATAATTGTTTATATTCTGTTATTTTTGCCTTGTCCTTTTCGATCTTGGCTCGTTTCGCCTCTTCTGAGAGGTTGATTCGCTTGACGCCGTGTTGCTGAAGACGAGTTAGCTGTTGGATTCTGTGAAGTGTCTGTGAAGTGCTTGTAAAGTGTCTTACGAAGATGAATGTCATTCGAGAATTGAATCAGATTAGTTGTATTGCCGAATACAATTCAATTACATCTTGTGCACATTCCTTAGACTTATACCTGTAACAATTCAATTACATACCATTTCCTGAAGTAGACAAATGAAGCACTAACAAAGGAACGATGTGACTAACCAAATCAATGCGACCGCAGTGCGACAACGAAGATAAGATAAGAAGGAAGAAGAGATCAAGAAGAAAACAAGATCAGAAACAGAAGAGAGAAGTAAAGGAAAGAGAGAAGGAAAGGTAACGCTAATGGAATCGTCACATTCGCAGTCGCACTGACTGTTCTCACGATAATTCGCAGTGCTCTCTCGCTATTTACCGTGCTCTCTACAGATTACTCTCACTATTCAGAGAGGACTCTCACTATTTGCTCACTCACTCTTACGTTCTAAATCTCTTACTCATCTCAGTCTTCTATTGATATCTCTTACTACCCTTTCCACTTACTACTCTAGGTAAGTCTCACTATTTTCATTTATTCTTCATCCTCAGTAACTCTCACTACTTTCATTATTCTCTATTCTCGGTAACTCTCACTACTTTCACTATTCTCTATTCTCGGTAACTCTCACTACTTTCACTACCCTCACTACTACGGAAAAGCTTATATGTGTAATGCTTGCCATTATTATAGATTATCAGAAAATGAAATCTCACTACTCTCACTACTGTCGCTACTATCGCTACTCTCATTCTCTATGATTCACTCTCACCACTCTCACATCCCCTTTGAGTGTACCTAGTGTTCTCTATGACATCAGCTCTACTCTTCATTCAGTCAATGTTCAAGCTACTACTCTCAGTTAACCGAGCCGCACTGCCCTAAAAGAAGCCCTTAACTTTCTAAATTTCTAACTCTGTAACTTTCTACTCTCTAACTCTCTAACTAACTAACTCTATAACTCTTCTCTAAGTCTACTCACTAACTCTATACTCCAACTCTACTCACTAACTCTCTAAATCTTCTCTAATTCCCTAACACTCCACCACCACTCTCCAACTCCACTCTCCAACTCTATTCTCTACCACCACTCTCCTACACTCTTAACTCTCTTAATTCTTTATCTATGTTAACTCTCCACCACACTCTCCCACACACTTAACCACGAAAACTGCGAAACGAAAACTGCAAAACGACAAACGCGAAATTATCATTTTTACAGCCATTTGTTTTAGTTGTTTAATAATCTTTTAGAGACTTGTAGACTATAGATTAATACATTAATACATTATAGTTGTGGTGAATACTGGTGTGGTGTAATTGTCATATAGAAGTCGTCGTTTTTGTCCAATAGCATTCTATCTTATTTTAATTCGTCTTTGAATAGAATTGTATGTGCATACTTCGAACATTCCATTGAAATCAAATAAGCGCCTCCAGTATCCCATCTATTCGAGCCACCAATTGGATTTAATACCACCATACAATCACATAGCATACACCTCATACATAGAAACTCCGACGCCGACAGATCGACCTATCATAATAGTGCCGAATTGCCAAAGAAAACAACTAAAAATCACCATTTAACATTAAAATCAACATCACATTCTCTCAACGAAAGATCCCAACAATTCAACCACAACATATCCAACACCATAACACAATGTCATCAACTACCAATGCATCTTCATCAAACTCAAAATTGGCCCTTAAGGGATCCTCCAAAGTCGTCAGCGATTACTTCGAATTCGCTATCAATAGCATCCTCTTCCAAAGAGGCATATACCCACCAGAGGATTTCGTCACAGTTCGAAAGTATGGCTTACCGTTACTTGTGAGCAACGACGCGGACGTTAGAGAATATATTAGCAACATCTTGGTTCAGATCAAAAAGTGGATCTACGGAAAGCGAATTGTCAAATTGGTGCTTGTCATCGTATCCAAATCAAGTGTAGAAACAGTGGAAAGGTGGGAATTCGACATCAACATACTAGCAGACGAAAAAGAGTCTAAAGACGCCGCTGAACTTACGAAAACAAGGGAGCAAACACAGAAGGAAATCCAAACTATAATAAGACAGATCACGTCTCTGGTCACCTACTTGCCTGTATTAAGAGATGACGACTATACCTTTAACGTGTTGGTATACACGGATCCGAAGAACCCTACTTCATCTATCCCAATTGAATGGTGTGATACCGATGGTGATAGCCGCTTGGTTGAGGGCCAGAACGTAGACCAGGTGAAATTCACATCTTTTAGTACTAATATTCACCAGGTAGGTACGTCGGTTACCTACAAATTCGATACTTAATGGGCAATTGTATTCATAGAAAGGGATGCTCTACAATAGGTACAACTCCTCTCAATGCCTAATTGGATGATGTAAGTAGACTCAGTCGACCTGACCTACACTAAAACTTATTTATCATTAAATATATATTAATATACAAGTACATAATACAATAATACTCAGCTTACAGCCTCGTCTATTTCTTTGGCAAATCTCCTACGCTTGTTACCAAGCATGAAACGGCCCGTTCCCTTCGATGGCACAGAATAATCCCAAAGTTGTAAGTAGTTGTCCTGCTGAAGACTTGCTCTCGTCGAACAACTGTATTCGTTTAATATCTTCAAATCGTTAAAACGAGATTTCAACTCCATGAACTTGAAGATCTGCTCCTTGCCGGTTTGGGCATCTATATGTGGCAAGTACTGATTGAGGATCGAGTGTGAATACTGGTGGATATAGTAGTCCAAAATGTAGATTATACCCTCGTTAACCAACACTTCAGGACAACGGAAGTCACCATAACTATCTATAGTTTCCAATTTTTCATTGAGTTGTTCATCGTCCTCTTCGTCCACAAGTTCATGAGTCATTTTGAGTTCTTTGGGCTTCAAGTTAAGCGATATAATAATGATGGCAAGGGCAATGCAATGGGGAGGTATCAGAAGACACAATGGCGACGAAATTAAATCGAAATTAATCAACCATGAGAAGAGTGAAAGCTTGTAGTTTATATCCAACTTCTTGCAAAACTGAGTGACTAGCTCATCTGAAGACTTTATCGAAAGAGTTGCTCCATTATTGAAATCAAACTTGATAATCTGCAAAAGTTTAAACTCTAGACTCATAATCGACTTCCTCTGGAGGTCTGCTACAGTGTATGATGAATTTGAACCGTTTGACCCATTGGAGTTACTGCCATTTGAACTGGTTGTTGGTAACTCTTTTGCCTTCTTGTTTTCGTCTATATCTCTTAACTTATTGGCAACTGTTTGAATTTCTTTCAATTTCTTGATACAATCCTCATTCTTCGATGCTAGAAACAAACATGCCACTGTAACAATGTACGGGTCTCGTTCCAAGTCCACAACATCTACATTCTCTTCTTTGGGATGGAACTTGTTGAAAAGATAGAACCGCTGGTAGTAGTTCATTGTTGTAGCCAAGACCCGTAAAGGGAACTTCAATTGTTTTATTATCTGAAACGCAAACTGATATATCTGGTGCTTTGTTCGGTTATACTGCGATTTGTGGTTGTCGTCTATAGACTTACTGTGAAGATACGATATTTCAGATGAAGTGAAGTATGGACGAGATATCTGAGTAGTACTCGGGAAAGACTGGTTCGTTTTCGAATTAGGGTCCGCAGGCGACATCACCATTGGAGTGGTTTCCCTTTTCTCTTCTTCCATGCTGAAATACACTTTCTTTGACGATCTTACAAGTATCCAAACTCCATAATTTGAACTTTTCAGTATTAAAATTGGTACATTTTCAATTATTCAATTTGCCTGTATGTTATGTTTGCATGGTAGCGCGGCTGATGTACCTTATTGGGGTCCTGAGGGAAACGGTATTCAGTAATTTGAGTGGGTTTGGATTAGGATTTTCTTGTTTTCTGTTGATAAGATACTCAATTTGGGTTATTTCATTCATAAAATTCACTTATTGGGCTTTTTCCCATAAATTATACCCCAATATCGTTACCATTACTAACCTTCCTAATAACCATACTGGAGTTTGACATGAAGATTGTACAGGCCGTGATGAGGTGCACCCTTACCGCAGTACTCTCCACGGTCATCCTTCAAATAAACAGCAATGGAAGAAGTCCATAAACACGTCTTATTGACAGCAATTGATGAGATGATTCCAGAGTTGGGAAGTGCCCGTCGTTGGTATGGTCGTTATGTATTCGAAGTGTAGTTCTGAGATCGCAACACAATTGAATTTGACGGAATTCTCGAGCCAATAATGTACTCTCTGTCCCCTCTCTCTACTCTAATAGCTGATTGCTCTACTTACAGTCTACAATTCCCGATTTCTATAGTTATGTATATTCTTGCTAGCACTATGGACGTATACGTCCAGAACAGTATTCATTAGAACAGTAGTACAACCTAATCACACGATTAGGCAGTGAAGGACAAAGAGAAACCCAACTTGTGGACTGGCTCAGCCAACTTGAGGGCATCGAAAGAAGCACCCAAGCCCAATCTGACACCAGGTCTCAATTCTTGGGAGTAGGCAAGAGCAGTCAAACCAGAGTCGGCGATCTTGGCCTTGACGAAGGCAGACTTGTCCAAAGCGTACTTGGTAGCGAACTCAACGTTGACAGAAGAGGACTTGACAGAGTCCCAGGTGGTCTTGGCACCGACTTCAACCAATGGAGAGATCTTGTGGAAGTAAGCAGCGGTGAAGATGGACAAGTTGGAGGTGGCGGTAGCAGCCAAAGCGTAGTTGAAGTTAGCGTAACCAACACCAACAGAGTACTTGTTGACCTTGGCGGAAGCAATGTCGTAACCTAATTCGGCACCGGCGGTGAAGCCATCGTGGGCAACAGCCAAGTCAGCGGTGGCGATTGGGCCCTTCAACAAGTCGAAGAACAATCTAGCGTTGACGGCGGATTGCTGGTAGAAGAAGTTAAGTCTGGCGTTTCTGGCACCGTTTGGAACAACCGAAGTGTCCAACTCACCCTTCAAACCTGGGGTCAACAACTCGGACAACTCGATCTTGGTGTTCAAGGCATTGGCGTTGTTCCAGCCCTGGGTCAAGGTCAAGCCGGTGACCTTGTCGACGTACTTGGCGTCGACGGAGGCGGCAATGGTGTCGTCCTTGTTGGTTTTACCCTTAACGGTGAAGGTAACACCATTTGGAGCCACGGTCTTGACGTCGACGGCGGCGGTGGCCAAGTGGAAGAAATCACGGTTGAGGAGGTCGTTGGCGGACTTTTGGATGTCGGAGTAAACAGCTGGAGCCATTTTGCACGGTTTTCGGGGTTGGAATAGACGAATTGAGGGTGGAGCAACCGACTACAACCGTCTTCTCCAGAAAGAAACTGTTATTTACATCCATCAACTCCAGCCTGAATCTGTCAGTGCAGCCAAAGTTTTTTCGTGCCTGCCACGGATTTTAATTTTGGCACGGGCACGTCGTTGGTGTGAGAGAGTGCGGAATGCGTCTGTTGGGTAATAAATCTGAGAGAGTCAGAGAGAGTGCGAGTGCGAGAGAGTGGGAGAGAATGCGAGTGAGTGACAGAGTGAGTGACAGAGTGATTTTTGTTTGAGGGTGGAAGCGCACGGAGATTCTTTTGGGTGTGGTTGTGTGTGTGGAGGTGGGTGGTGAAAGGTGGTGTAGGCAGTGTAATTATGGTTGTGGTGCGAGCTGTGCAGGTGGGGTGGGTCCGAGTCTGGTGTGTCTGGTGTTTGGGTTGCTATTGAGGTAAGGTGTAGGAGAAAGCGAGGTTGCAGCAATGGCAGCAGCCTCTGGCCAGGGTACGAGTCGGGGTACGATGCGGGACATTTTGCGGAGGTCAAAGAAGAGGAGCACATCGGTTTCGTGGTGGGGCACACAGGTGGGTGATGGTGTGAGGTTTTTGGTCACTAGATTCATTGGCAAATGGCTATTGGTCATTTATTGAATATCGGATGGAGAACCGGTCGGCGTGGGGTAAGGATCAGCAAAAACTCACGGATCGGTCTACAGAAGAGGGTGCAAGTTCTACGGTAATAATGGAAGCCCGGCCCTGGGTTCCAATGGCCAATAGGGCGTGGTCAATACCACTCTCTAACCACATGTTGCAAGAGATAGAATTCGAAAAGAAACGTTGGGGGCGTGGTTCTGGATCGCTGCCAACGGTCCCACCTGGTACTACAACAGTAGCAACCATATAAACGTGTATACAGAGTATAATTGGTAAAGATTGGGATCTGCTAAATATCATTTTATTAGGTGGAGTTTATTGCGGCACGGGTGTTTTACCGAGAGCCACACAACATGGCCATTCACTTAATCACCACAGAAGTAGTTATTCAACGTATTGTGGTCTTCCTTGAAGTTCTGGGTTAGTGGTTTCGTGGCGAGTATTACGACACCAGCTTCAGTCTCTAGTCAATTCCACACAATTGGCAAAAAATTCAGCACTCTGTCTCCGTTCCGGACTAACTTCTCCGACCAATGCATTTCAACTTCCGGATCTTGTTTGGTTTCTGGACGACCGAGAGCAATGTTATGAGAATGCCGGACCGTAGTGCTGCGTAGGAGGCTCATTGTTTAGGTGAATATACTGTTAGAAAGAGAAAAGTCAGAAGAAGCTCAGAAAAACATAGTATGTGCTACAAAACTCTATTCTGCAGCCAATTGCCTGTTGAATTAATGGGACTGAATCTAGCTGCCGTTTTAGGCGTATTGCCGGTGCTAAGAGCGGTTCTACTTCTGTTAACAGTGGTATTGTCTATACGGCCTTCCTCGTAATTGGGATCCATAATCACGTTATTCTCGGAATGCTTGTAGATCTCTGTTGGAGTATTATTATTATTATTATTATTATTATTATGATAATGTGCTTTCCTGTTGGGTACTTTCTACAGACGTCATCCAATTTCCATGTGATATCTGTTCCAGAATCATCTAGTCGTTTCCACAGTTAACCAAAGGCACTTATAATGACAGGTGAAAAATCGTCTGTGCACGACCTCTTCTTCTGCTAATACCCCCACATAAAGTGTCTATATAGCGGTAGAGATACTGTAACAATAAAGAGTAGTTTTGACATCGTTCTATCTTAGGTTACGCAATGGTTCTGAATCTCATCCTCTTGGATACAAACCCGATCTTGCACAAACACTGGAGCTCGCATTATAAGCAATTGCTCGCTGTGATAAACGGGTATGGACTCAGGTTCCATAATGACGTAAACCTTCATTTCAGAAACTGCTCGATCGGTTCATTGGTTGCAACACAACCGAAATATGAAACCAAAAACCCCACTGCAGTGGTAACCCCTTCGAACTCTCTCTCGTACATGGGAGGAGGCTTTGATAAGTACCTTCTCCAAGCATTACTATTGCCCAATGATAGTGGTAGTTACAAGCTCATCGAGCCCCTAATCCAACAGCATAGTTTGAATAAGTTTAACGGATATTTACCTGTCAACTCTACAAACGTTATAGATTTGGTACTGTTATTTAAGGATAACCATGACTATACACAATCTCATGCCTACAAAAACTGGAACCTAACTACAGTTATCCAAGTACCTTCCATGATTGTACCGGAGTCCATTCTCTCCAAGACAGTCGTTTTTGACTTCGTTTTCAATGTCATGTTAACGTCTTCGCAGCATCCAATAGATACATTAATTATACCTGGCATAGGCACTGGCTACGGAACTTTAGATGCAGAGGAAATATCCAAGATTATGATTTTCTCAATATTGTTATTCAATTTGGATTTCGGCGCCGACAGGTTTTCCCAGTTGAAGAAATCATGTCTTATATTATTTTTCTTCAATAAGGATTACAAAAAATTAGCCAACGAATCTGATCTTTCGGAACTCCACGCCAGTGTGATTTCAGATTTTGGCCGTTCTAGACCTTACCAAGAAGGTCAAGGTGAACTCATGGACTTTGATGAGCTCTTTAAATGCATTAGACTATGAACTCAGGTAATATGACAAAAAGTAGTGTCATTTCCTATATTTGCGCTAAAAGACGCAAATAAAGCGCAATACTCCAGAATAAATTTTCAAGGACGCGTTCAAAACATTTGAAAGAGGATGACTTTACTCTTTCTTATCAGTGGATTTTTGTATAAGAAGAATAGCATAAACAGATAGATATGACACGTATTTCTCCTTCTAAACGCCTAAGGTATACTTTGGGCTTTGTTTTTTGTCCCGAAACAGAACAAGTTCTCCTTCTTAACAGGAACAAACTGCCATGGATGGGTAAATGGAATGGTGTTGGAGGTAAGCTTGATGCTGAAGAGTCTCCATTAGAATGCATTGTCAGAGAGACTAGAGAAGAAACAGGTCTAGAAATCTCTAATTACGTCTCTCGTGGTATTTTAACATGGAACGTTACATACACACAGGATCTGCATCACCAACCAGAAGTTGGTGGACTCTACATATTCACAGGCGAAGTAACCAAAGCTCAACTAGACGAATATAAAACACCAAAAGTATACTGCAAGGAAGGTATACTTGACTGGAAGACTTTGGAATGGGCTTTGCATAGTGAAAACTTGGGAATAGTAGATAATTTACAGATAATATTCAAGCACATGTTTAGTGCCAAAGATACTGATCTCTTTACAGTGAAGTACCACGATGCTAAAATGCTCAGCTGCATCTACCTTCCTGGTAAGAACATCGAATATCCAGTCAGCTAGTGTAGTCGATGTCAATAGACTTTTCTAGTTAAAATGTATGCATTGTATTAATAAGACTAATCTACAGTATTTACTTTCTTTATGTGGTCCAAAGACGGGCAGTGCCATCAGCTCCAGCACTGAACAACCAGGCTTCCTTAGGATGCCAGATCAAGTCCAAGATTCCGATGCTATTAATGACCTTGTGGCCAGTCAATTTCTTCAATGGAACCAACAATGGGTTGGTCATCAAATCGTCGTATACTGTTCCGTGGAAAACATGGATGTTACCATCGTCGGAAGCAGATGCAAATAAAGGCAAGTGACCCTTGTGGAATTTGATGGATCTGACAGCCTTGTCATGGTATCTCAATGTCTTGTATGGAGTGGCACTCAAGTCCAAGTCGTGCCATAAGACTCTCTTGTCATATGAACAAGCCAATAAGTTGTCTCCACGAGGGTGGATATCGATGGAAGACAACATTCTGGCACCAGGCATCAACTTCTTGACTAACACTTGTTGGGCCAAGTCGTAGATCCTGATTTGACGTTGTGATGCTACAAACAATTGTGGTTTGAATGGGTGGAACTTGGCGTCCATGATAATACCCTTGGACTTCTTGAATGGGGATTGAGATAAATGCTTGGACAAC
The DNA here is from genome assembly GCA_030556775.1 of Scheffersomyces quercinus. Taxonomy (NCBI): domain Eukaryota; kingdom Fungi; phylum Ascomycota; class Pichiomycetes; order Serinales; family Debaryomycetaceae; genus Scheffersomyces; species Scheffersomyces quercinus. The sequence goes on along the minus strand of JAKTUQ010000011.1, from coordinate 380,768 downwards.
TGGTGAATCAACATAGCTGTGTTCTTACTGTCTGGCGAGACGGTGACGAAGTAGTCACCCTTTCTGTGCCACGATATCTTCTTGATGTTCTTACGACATTGGATAATGGCAGCTATTCCCAACTTGGTCTGCTCTTGGTTAGGTGGGAACCATTTGGAAACTTCCTTCTTCACACCATTTGCGGCCTTATCATCTTCATCATCGTCATCCTTCTCCTCATCATCCTCGTCGTCATCCTTGAACTTCTCTTCCTTCTTCTTGTTACCGAAGGTATCGTAACCCCAACCGGATTCAATTCTCAATCTACCCATGTTCTCAATATCGAAACCAAATATAGGCGGTACAATTAAGTAAATGTTTTCTCCAGCACAGGCAGCTAAGATTCCAGTTTGTGAGTCAGGGTTCCACTCCAAAGATTCGATATGGTCCTCTTCGTTAACTTCCTTATTGATTAATTGGATCTTGAACACTTGTCTTCCGGTTAAGATCTCCCAGATTCTTACACTTCCATCATCGGAACCAGTGGCTAACCACAATCCTTGTGGATCGATAGAGATGGTTCTGATCTTTTCGGTGTGACCCTGGAAAATTGTAGAACAACGGATAGGGAATGGTCTCAAGTCCTTTGGAGAAGGTAATTCTGGAATCAAACTCTCTGGATCAATGTTCAATTTGTTGTGACGAACTCTTGGAGCTAAGTACAAGTCCAAACATCTTTCGAATCTTTCACGGACTCCTTCTTGGTAACCTGGCACCTTTCTCAAAGAACCATATTTCTGAGGTAAGAAATTTCTCTCTCTGTCTGCTGGATCTTGCAGTTCCCACTCTTGCCTCTCCTTGTCTGTTAAGAGATATTCTTCTGGGGGATTGTAACTCTCTTCATTTGTTGGAGGTGGCAACTTAGGAGCTCTCAAGTTCATGATATGGTCATCTACCTCGATATCATCGTCGTTCCACAAGTCGTAGTTGAATTGGTCTTCCTGGATTTGTTCCTTAACCTTGCTTGGAGGAACAATTCTTCCTTCTCTGATAGCCCTGACGATCTTCATCACTCTCTTGGCTTCGTGCTTGGAAGGAACGAATCTTCTCTTTGGCTCTGGTACAGCAGTCAAAGGCATGACTTCAGTCTTAGAAGTGAACCATTCAATGACGTCTTCGTATGGGTTGATGTTTTCATCGGTATTTTCTTGTTGTTGGATCTTTCTAATTAATTCTAATTCTTCATCAGTCAACTTCAAACTGGATCCTGTGTTCTGATCTAATAAACCGGTCCATCCTTGTGGCAAGTCGATAGACTCTAACAATTGGTCCAAAGCAGAACCCTTTGCAGGTCTCATGATTCTTTTACCATTAATGTCATAACCCAAGTGAGGCATCTCATCGTATGCTGAAAGGGGAATGTTTCCGATAGTGTTGAACTCATCAGCATCACTATCGTCGGAGTCATAAACAGGCTCGATTTCTGGCTTGATAATTCTTGGTCTCCCATCAGAGTACTTTGTATGAACTTCTCCACTATATTCTTCGGATGTGAATGAAAGAGATCTAATTTTGACTCCAGAGATGGCATCGGTTATAGTCTTGGTATCGTAGTCATTTGGTTCGTCTGAGAAGTCATCACTATCGAAATCACTTGGGTCTTCTTCCTCGCCCAATAACTTCTCCAATTCCTCATCGGAGTCGGCATCTTCTTCATCTTCTTCTTCGTCATTTTCATCTTCACTGGCCTCTCCATCTAACAATCCATTGACATCGAATTCTTCTTCGGACTCCTCATCTTCCTCCGCTTCCTCTTCAACAACTTCTTGAGTTCTCTTTCTCAGAGCTTTCTCAGCCTCCTGACGAGGCTTTCTGTCCTCTACGGACTTCTTTACTTCAGACTTCGCCATGTTGTCTTGCTGTCCTTGACTTCCATCTACTCCATCTTCACTAGTTGCAAATCGTATTTTTTTTCATCTACTCATCTCTGAAAAACTTTCCTGCATGGTCACTTTTCAGCTTTTCACGTGGACAAAGGCACGTTTTAAAGTTGTGAACCATGTGCCAAAAGGGGAGGAACAACAGCCATTGACTGTTGGAAAAGTAGTGGGAAAGCACATGGTATTCTTTTGTATTACAATCGGCAATTCAAACTGCTTCTTTTAGCTCGTTTATGGCTCTTTCACATACCCCTAATTCAGTCGATGTTCGTGACCTGTATATAATATTATAAATGTGTCACGTTTTATATCACGTGATAAGCTCCAAAATACTGTAAATCTTTAGATAATGGAACTCTTTGGCTCTTCTTGATCTCTACTTAACTTATAATGTGCAATTAATAAGGGAAATTGCTTGAAATAAGAATGAATTCGATCCAGAAGATCAATTCTATAAACCAGAAAGAGCTTGCCTCGAACACTCCTTACAAAGCGTCTTGGCACTACGATTACCGTGACACAAACTATATCTATATTGGCAATGTACCAAATGAATTGGAAGAGAGAGATGTACTAACCATATTCTCGCAATATGGAGTGCCGACGCATATAAACATGGTTAAGGATCGAGAAACGGGTAAACACCGAGGATTTGCATTTTTGAAGTATGCGGACGTTAAAAGCTGTGTACTTGCTGTGGACAACTTCAATGGAGTAGCAGTCCGTGATAGAAAGCTCCGTGTGGACCATACGTATTATAAGCTCCGAGATGACGAGCAGGAAGATGACTTCTTGGTAGATTATAGTGAGGTTGATAGAGAATTGGAGAAAGAAAGAAGAAATCGTAAGAAAATTGAAGCAAATGATAAGAAATTGTTGGAGTATGTTCCAGAATCTACCAATGATGGAAAGGAGGATCATAAAGCTAATGTTGACATTGACGAGGAGTTCAAAGATCCGATGGCAGAATATATTGCTAAGAAGAATATTGATGAAGATTTTGAAGATCCCATGGCTGGTTATATCGGAGGCAAGAAAGAAGAAAAGCAGAGGACAGATGATGATGAGTTCAAAGACCCGATGGAAGAGTATGTAAAGAAGGAAGAAAAGGGTGAGCGTGAAAGTAAACACAGAAGTCACAGAAGTCACAGAAGTCATAGAAGTGACGGGGGTCATAGAAGTCATAGGAGTCATGGTAGTGATAGAAAAGAAGAAGATCGTGACAAACACCATAGAAGCCATAGAAGTCACAGAAGTCACCGTGACGATAAAAACAAACTTAGTTCTGGTAGTACCAGTAACAGAAACAAAGAGTATACTACAGAAGATAGAGACCGAAGCCCTACTAGGTAAGTAACTCCTATCAAGGATGATTATGATTATGTATATATATGTGTATTAGCTAATGAAATTCATGTTGCAAGTATTCTTACATTGCTGACACTTTTAATGAGGACAATGACTATCAAATGTAAAATCTATAGACAATTACAAGGTCTTCTTAACATCGTGGTTGTTGTAGTAAGCGATAAACTTTTCCTTCTCTGTGATGTTCAAGTTTTGGTTGACTGCGTTCAAGGAGTTCATTTCAAATGAAGACTTGATTGCCTCAGCAGCGAACTTGTCAAACTGGTATGTCTTCAATTTAATGTAATTGTTCTTCAATTGATCCAAGTTCGTGAGTGATTCAAATAAGTATCTTATCTTACCACTTGGAATTGGTAAAGTGAAGTAGGCAGGCTTTATCTTCACTACAAGTGATTTCACTGTGAATCCCTCAAAATTATAGCTTGGCTTTAACTTCACAAACGGTAATAAAGCCTTATTATTGGATGTTGTTCCTTCCAACAACAAAAATACGACCTTACTCTTGTACTTTTCCAAGCTTTCTACTTTGGCTCCTAAGTACTCGTTGTCAAAAGCATGAGAAATCAATCCCCAAATGGAGTATTCGTACAACTCTCCTGACTTGACAGGAATGAAGATTTTGACGTTTCTCCAGTTCCAAGTCTTGGAAATTACAGCATAGACCAAACCGTCAAGGGGACTGACGTAATTGGCTACGATGACCTCATTGGGCCCTGGTTTATTCTTATTGATAGCGATGGTATTGGACTTCTTCACGTTTTCCACCGAGAAGTCCAAATTATTGAACCCAAATAGAATAAGGAGAACAAATTGAGCTAGCGGCTTGAATGACGTAATGTAGTATAACAAGGTGAAAAGGATCAAAAAGGGCAACTTCACCAAGAAAACAGGTGTCTTCACAACCAATAGTGACCATTTCTTCACTGTCGTTTTTTCCTGTTCAAGCGGGAAAGGAACAGGCATAAACGGGGAAATTCCCGTTCCCTTATCTCTCCACGATGAAAATTTCTCCATTCTGGTATGTCTGTGACTCTACAAAGAAAAGAATGACCAATAATTGACCAAAGGTGTGAAGTTATTGCAAACTTCTTTTACTCAGCTGATGAAGAATGAATTTCTCTAGCGAGAGATTTCGCCGTAGCGCCAAAAGAGTGTCGTTGGTGCGAAAAAAGGCACATAAAATTAGCGACAGGATTATGGGGCATTTTGCAGCTGTTGGCGTGGGACCAATAGAGAGAGAATAGACTGGCTAGAGAATGATCTATCTTTCGGGGAGTTAAGTATTCGGGTACTACGATGATGTAATGATGTGATAGGCTATTCTGAAAATAAAGAAAATGTTATTTAATGAAATATCATGTCAAAGACAGGGAATAGTTTCTCCCTCGTACGTAGTGCTTCTCCTGGTTCTCAGTCGCAAAATTCTCTTATCTCCATACATAACATCAGCGACCGTCACACAACCGTTAAAAACACAGTTGCAATTATAAATTTCGCAGCAGTGGTTTCCTTGGACATTGTGTGAGATGAGCTCTTCGGGAGCGACCAATAGGAACCGGTTATTACGGGTATCATATGCTTAGGATGAGAGTGGGGAACTTCTGTCTAGGGGGGTTTCAAGCTTCCCCCGTTTTACTCCTTCATTCTCATGTTTTCTCGCTGTATTCGCGAAGAATCTTCGATTGTTGGTAACTCTATCGTTTTTACTTGCTCTATGCTACAGTGTTGTCATTCTTTAACACTACTTCTTCTGATGACAAATTATTGGATGTGATATTGTAGTTCCCAAAATCCAATTTGAAGAAATAAGCTTTTGACCTCGGAAATTCTCCTACAATTTCGCTGTTCACTATTTGTTGATAATCAAAAGTGAATAATGGACTATTAGGTGTGGCTTTCTTATTATCGATTGCCTTTGTATGACTATACTCTATTACAATATGCATATGTTGTGTTTTAGCACTACGTAAACGTAATACTGGCAGCTTCCCCCTACATCTAGTGGATACGTGGAATTGAGACCGTGAAACATATTCCTTTCCACTCTACGATTACAGCATTGATACAATAGAATTATATGTATTCCATTTAATAAACTACCTCATTAAAAACTAAAACTAATGTACACTAGTTTGATTGGACAAACTGCTAGAAAAGAAGAATAACTAAAACATTAAAAGTACACAAATATAGTGGTAAGTGACCCGCTTATAATTCTTGGGAAGCCTTACCGGACTTGGCCTTCTTTGGAGGTAACAAGGATTGGTGGATGTTTGGTAAGACACCACCTTGAGCAATGGTGACGTGACCCAACAACTTGTTCAATTCCTCATCGTTTCTGATGGCCAATTGTAAGTGTCTTGGGATAATTCTGGACTTCTTGTTGTCTCTGGCAGCGTTACCAGCCAATTCCAAGATTTCAGCGGCCAAGTACTCCAAGACGGAGGTCAAGTAAACTGGAGCACCAGAACCAACTCTTTGAGCGTAGTTACCCTTTCTCAAGAGTCTGTGGACTCTACCGACTGGGAAGGTCAAACCTGCCTTAGCAGATCTGGAAGTTGAAGCTTTTTCAGAAGAACCGGCTTTACCTTTACCACCTGACATTGTATTGATTTATTATAATATTTGTTATTTACTTAAGATAGATTGTATCCAAATATTAAAAGAAGAAGAGAATATAAGAATACGATGTTTTATCTACTCGGGGGAAAACAACAGTATTTATAAAACGAGGATCACTTGTTGTTTGAAATGGCAGTACAAATCTGGCTGTTGTGCGGGAGTGCACGGAGACGGAGAACTTCCCGTGCTGTTTTTGCTGCTGGCGACGAGGGCGACTGGAGCTAGTGTAACTGGGATGATTGTTACGCGGGCGTTCTGTGCTAAACTCTTAGGAGAGTGTGCGGCGAGCATGGTGCTGTATGTTACACCCGCGGTGTGTAATCTGAGTACCAAAGACGATTAGAGGAGATTTCTGGCTTTGATGATAATGGTTGCAAGTGCTCTAAGGGGCCATATTGGGGGATGATAGAGATGTGCTATGGTAACACTGAACAAACTGAGGTAATCATTAGAAGCCTATTGGTCATTTTAACCTACTCAATTGGTCTTTTTCCGATGTCGATTCCCATAGATACTGACTCTCCTGTCAAACACCCCTATACCAAAGTTGTGTGTTTTGCATCGCTCTCATTGTTTGTTTTGTTTGTTTTGATCACGCTCGCACAACCACTCTCCACTCAATTCTCAGTGTAAATCCCAGTTTCTCCCTCAATCTCGTCCTCGCACTCCTAATCTCCCGCGCGACTCCCGCGACTCTCCTCTCTCTTCTCTCCCTCCATGCACGTCCATTCTCCCATTCTCCCACTCTCTCGATCTCTCCTCGCTCCTCTCCTGCCTCTCTCCCTCACTGCGCGCCCGTTTGTTTTGTTTTTCCTCCCTAATCTCCCACCGTTATTGCCACTGTTGGTTGTTATTCTACTGTGCTCCCTACAGGAAAGTCTGGCAACCCCGAAGTCTCACGGGAATATAAATATTTTGAATTTCCCTCAATGTTATCAATATTGGGATCCACTTCTTCTTCTTTGTTTTGTATTTGTACCCAATTCAATATCTATAATCAATCGTCACAATGGCCCCACCAAAAGCTGAAAAGAAACCTGCCTCCAAGGCCCCAGCCGAGAAGAAGCCAGCTGCTAAGAAGACTGCTTCCTCCACCGATGCTAAGAAGAGAACTAAGACCAGAAAGGAAACTTACTCTTCTTACATCTACAAGGTGTTGAAGCAAACTCACCCAGACACCGGTATCTCCCAAAAGGCCATGTCTATCATGAACTCTTTCGTCAACGATATCTTCGAGAGAATCGCTGGTGAAGCCTCCAAGTTAGCTGCTTACAACAAGAAGTCCACCATCTCTGCTAGAGAAATCCAGACTGCCGTCAGATTGATCTTGCCTGGTGAATTGGCTAAGCACGCTGTCTCCGAAGGTACTAGAGCTGTTACTAAATACTCATCTGCTTCTAACTAGTGAGTGGGTTCTATGTTTGGTTCACTTCTTTTAACTTGTTATTTGTAATGTTTATATAGGTTGAGTGTATATTAGTCTTAATAATGAATAGGAATTTTGTCTATGACATTAATATTATACCTGTAGTATATGTATTATTAACTACGGAATGACATGGTTGTTGTGTTGTGTCTTGATCCCTATACTAGAGGCTTGGATGTTCTTCCGTGCAGTCGCTGATTCAATATTGCAGCTATATGGTTCCACATTGTAGTCCACATATCCTAAGTATTTATTTATATGAAATACAGATATAAAATATGGCTTCAAGTTGATTACTCATCTGCTGCTTGGGATAATATCTGCGGGTGGTTAGTCTAATATGATAATTATATTTAGTAGAACTTTGTAGCATCCTTATCGTACAAAGCTGTATGCAATTTATGATCATTTTTTGATCTTCTTATGCTCTATATGGCTATCTAATTATCTACTTAAGCTTTCGTTTCTAGCATTCCCCCGTCAGTCTCTTCCTCTCCATACATAATTATCAACACCAAGCAACTCATCAAATTAAATAAATGGTGCATCCAATATGTATGACGACTGCCGTACACTATGCAATAGAAGATAAAGTAGCCAATGTACCAGGTGAAGTACAACTGGTTGGTTCTTTTCTTCGGTAATTTGGCTAGCAAGCTATTACGTTCCGTTAAAAGCAAAATAGGAACTATGGATAATAAGTTGTGATGGGACGAAAATGGAGTCTTCCAGTTGATCAGAATGTTGTGTACGAAAACAATCACAATGGGAATGTTAATTGGTAAGATCCAAAGCATTGGGATCAAGAGTGATACTTGGTAATTGAACAATTGTGCGTTATTCACTGACTTCAACAAGTTGAACAGTTGAATCACACAGCTGATCACATACACAATTTGATATGGAATATAGATCGGAATCAACATGACCAAAAGAATGGTAATCATGATGCGACGTCTGGAAGGTGAGCTCTGCTCGATTTCATTCGACTTCTTAATCCAAGTCAACAAAGATCCCACAACACTTAGAGCCGATAATACGTAGTATGTAGCGAAGACCAAAAACGTACCCATTAGATAGAATATTATACTGATGAACCATAAACTGTTCTCCTCTAATCCCAAGTAGAAAGAATTGAGCTTGAAATCATGTCTTAGACTCAAGTTTATCTCATTGGAGTCACGTAATACTACCGGATCTATTAGATTAAGCACATTCTGGATCCATTCGATTTTCACGACATAATTGAGCACACATAAGACTCCCAATATAGCAATTAGGGGCCATCCCGAATTAATGTATGAAAGAACGAAGACAAAGTTGGGAAACTTGCCGGTGCGGAAATACATTTGGAATTGAATCAACATTACCAACAACGATATCAGTACACAAACAGCCACGAGAGATAATCTGTATCTCATCACTAGTGAACGGAAACTGTCCAACAAATCAATTTGTAATTCAATATCTAATGCATCTTCCTTGTTGTTGGACGACGAATCTGACCACAACTGGGTATTCAATCCATAGCTATCCTTTATCTTGAATGGAACAAAGGGTGCAATTCCATGCATCCGAAGAATAATATCGTTATCACTTTCTGCATGGACGTGCCACTTAGATTCATATGGTTGATCAATCCATTGACGAATTATCGATTCAAAGGAACCAGGAGTCTTATTCCCGTAGTTAAGCTTTAATCTGTACGATAATAGACTACTCCAAGCCCCGGGGATGTGAATATTAACAGATAATGGACGATTCGCAGGTAACGAGATATCCGCTCCGCGGCTGAACAAAGAAGATAAGTCCTTTCCTAACTCGAACTGGGTGGACTTGTATTCAGAAAGCTCAGCGATGACAAAGTCTTCTGCTTCGATTTCAGTTTCAGAAACAAGAAGAACATCGAAGTGAGACAAAACAGTCAGGTTATACTGCAAGGCATAGAACGGCGAGGATTTTGACAATTTCTCTTTCTTATTTCTGATAGATGGAGGAATTATGTGAGCTTCTTTAGAAACATCGAAACATTTTACTGCTATGAACTCTTTGGTCTGTTCGTTTGTTAAATCTTCAGGAGTATCTTCTTGCAGGTCATCATTCAAGTTATTGCAAAGTAATATTGTTAGTCTTTTTGACTTTTGACGATCTGTGGGACTCTTCCAAGCCACTGGCTCTTTGGAAGTAAGCAAATTAAACTGCAAATTCTCTTCATTTTGCAAATGGAATACATTCCATCCTTTGTTGTTGTTCTCTAATTTCAACTTCTTCTCTCCACTCAAGCTGAAGCTATTTATTTGTTGCAGATCTAACTTCATGCTAATCCTTGGGCTTGTTGTTTTAAATGGAGCATAGTCTTGCGCAGCATAGTCCTCAAAGCCAGATAAAAAGATCTTTCTGAAAATAGACATTCTCTCATCCAATCCATATGTTTTCGTTGCACTTCGTTTGTCAGCTATTTCAATTAACGACTTGGCAACTTTCTTTCTCAACTGATCACACCAAACAATGGCTAAGTGATCAACATTAGTCCAGACCCCTGGTATTCCCGTAGTATAGACTGTGAACCCATTGCTAGGTGGGACTAAGAAACTCAACGTAGTATAATCGGCTGGCAAAGTCGAGTCTGTCAATCCTCCAGTTATTGAAAGAAGAGAAACATAACGAAGACGCTTGTTTGCAATCTGCGCCACAGTATTTTTACTCTTGGTATTGCTATTGTTGAACCCATCGAACCAGAAACGATCGATCGCTGAATATATCTTCAAGATATCTCCGTCAAATGTTAACGGAGCAGCAGCATGTGGAGAAGCCAATGTTATAATGGTATTTACGGAATTATCTACGTAGTTAGGCAATGTAAGCATTACTCTCGCTACTACCCCTCCCATTGAATGACCTAACAAAATTACTGATTTTGGCGGGACCGGCTCATCGGCATACAATTCCAAGATGAACCTAACAGCTTCGTTCAAGAACTCTGCTTGGTCCAACATGGTTCTTCCATGGAATGCAGTGAAATCCTCGTTAAAGTCTGCTGAAAAGAAGTCGAAGTTCTGGGAGTTAGGGTTGTCTATGTTTCCATTATTGCCAAAATAGATGTTGGCCGTTTCGGCTGCAATTGATCTGACTTGTCTGTAACTACCTGCGTTACCAGGGATGAAAAGAACGGGGATTCCGCTTAAGCGGTCATAGCCGTTGTTTTCGTCAGGAATCGGGTCTTTGCCCTGTTCTCTGTATAAGTACAAAGAGTACTTGGATGCAAATTTTGTATGAGTCTCGTCGAAAGCCAATATTCGAGCATACGACGGGTACATGTAAACGTTATCACAAGCAGGAGCATCTGCTCCTGATAACGAACGAGTGTAGAGAACGGTTGTAGTTGTGAATAGGATAAGTCCAAGAAGACTAGTGATGTAGAGGGCTATTTTCCTCTGGGGCCTTATCTTGCCACGAGCCTGTAGATCCATGATGACTTGGTGATGAGTAGTGGTGTAGAAGGAACGTAATGTATGACAGTGATCTATACGGGTTTGGGGTCTATTTGTCGGTTTGAATCGTGTTTCTACTCGTGCTGTCAATAAATACGAACAATATGAACAATTAGAATAACAATGCAACTAGAGTATCTCTTACTCTATGTATTCTCTATAGACGAATGAATGTATGGAGGTATAATATATATGTTATATGACTTCAGTTTACACCTATAGATTGTGACTAAAGTAACAATTACCTCACACCACAAGTGATCCCCTATAGATGTAGCTTTCTCTCACACAACAGGAAACCTATCTCTCTGGTGTCTTCTCTCAACATACAACAACAAACAGCGTCTTCTTATGAGGTGAACAAATACGTGCAAGTTAAATGCTGCCAATTTTCTGTCGCTGTTGTGCGTGTAGAGCGTGTGAGGAAACGCGAAACCGAAAACTTAGCGAGAGCATGAGCGTGAATTCTATCGTATTAGTGAGGATGAGTGTGTTCAGTGAGGGTTGTGTAGCGAGAAATTTGTAGCACTTCGTGGAGATCGTCAGTGGTAAGTGCAGTTCTGAGCATTTGTTAGTGAGGACTATCTGTGAGTATGAATTTGCAATTAATCTCAATGGTAATGCTATCTCCTAGTGTGTTGATAGTTGTATCATTTATTGTAGTTTATCTGAGTATAATAATGGTTCTGTCTTCACAAAATTTCTATGAATCTTTGCCCGGGTCCCGTCATACCATCCCTAGTTAATGTGTATTGAAACCTTATGGCGAGGGTTTCATTAACGTCTCACGCTATAATGGGCAATTTGAGAACTTATGTTGCAACCGTAACATGAAGATGTAATGGGCACTAAAAATTTTTATGATTTACTCTACAAATGTCCTACCGTGAACGATTCAATACAACAAATAACTTATAATCTCTATCCATGACCTATCTTAGTTAAGAACACTGATTTCACCATTCTCATACAATCTGCATCACTTCTCTTCCTCGGGCTCCTCACTAATAACTACCCTATCCCCAAAAGTTTCATCTCTATTTACCACATCGACGTGGATATCGTCCTTAATAACGGTTTCTTCCTTGGCTAATTCGACCAATTTCTTGATCTCCTCCGTGGAAAAATTGGAGTCAATGGGTATCTTCCCCTTGGGAACTGGTAATCCATCATGGTCAACCTCCTCGGCATAGTTGTGCTCCATTGTGTAATCATCATTCACTTTCTTGTCACTCTCCCTTGGTTCTCTAAGTGATTCTCCATCATCATATTCAGCAGCCATCACTTTAAGTTTATCAAGTACCGACTCATTCGTCACCTTCTCCGGCTTTGTATCTGGCGGTTTTGCAATCACTTCTATCTTGTCCATTGTACCTTAATTTCGCAATCAGTTGCAGCAATCTTAATTTGGCAATTCACAATTTTCAATTATCCAGAATTACAGCCACGTCCTTACTTATATACTTATAATATTCTTATTATCTCGAAAACTACCTATTTATCAACTATATCCTCCTAAGGTTTATTGTTGCTACTACATTGATGTCTGTATATGACGTCATTCTACACGTGATCCGAGCTCGAATGCAAAATAATCAGATTCTATATCATTTTTATATTAATGAATACCTAGTTCATTCGTTCATCTCCTCGTCATCCTGACCAGCATTCTCTTCATTCTTCTCTGTTTGTTTAGTCTCATTGCTCTTGGCCTCGTCCTTCTCTTTGTTGGCCAATTCGCGGATTCCGGCCAAAAATCCATCTACACCCTCTCCCTTGTAGTCATATTTCAAGCTCTGTGCAAGCAAGTAGCCAGCTCCTTTTCCGTCTCTCAACAGCTTGCTCAAATTCTGCTCTGATTGTTGGAAGAAACCGCTTCTCACTACGTCTAGAATAGTCGACTTTGATGGGTGGGAGGCAGAAGATTGTGGCAAATGCTCGGAATATAATTGTTGCAACTGTTCAGGATCGAGCTTATCAAGATGCTTTTCGATGACACTGATATCCAACAAGTCAGATATGGCTGAAATGGGTAATTTAGGAGTCTCTTTCACTGGTTCTCTAATTCTGTTAATACAGATATTCAAATAGATTGGATACTAATTGCAATTTTGCACCTACGATGCAACATATGCCTTTATTGATCTATGCAAATTGATGAAATACATACTTACTCTTTGTTCTCCTGCTGTTCCTCCTTGACCTCCTTGGTGTCTTCGGTGGCTTGTGGCTCTTCGTCGTCTTCCTCCAATTCTTCGTCGTCCTTGATTGTTATCAAATCGTTGATTTCTTTGACGATCTGCAAGTCTTTATCGGTGACTTTGTCCAATTGGTCGATGTCCCCGACATCCTGGAGCCAATACAAATATTTTGCCCCCGAACTTAAGAACGTCAATGCAAACACCCGTCCGCTGTTGCACGACTTGATGTGCTTGAAGCTGACGTCTCCTGGGATAAGCAACAACTCGTCTTTTTCCACATTGCCGGCCACCGTGAAGTCTGTCTTGGCGGTCCATGTGAAGTCAAAGAAATCGGGCTCGTCGGCACTTGGCTTGACCACTATTACGCCCTTGTGGGCCAAAGGTGTACATCTGTTGGTGTCTTCGTCGTACTGGACCTTACCAGCGTGGAATCTTATGGTTTTCGTCGACATTGAGTGCTGTTTTTTACTACGATTGAACTGGCGACAAAAAGACAAACTTTACTGTTACTTATGCGAACAATTCCTGCTCAATCTGCTCTATATATTATTAGATATTATTACCCACCAGTGCTCGCTGCTCTCTGCTACACTTGAATTCTACTTTACAACTGTGCTCGCTTTGAGGAATCGCCACTGCGAATTGAGAACAGACAAAATGAGAGAGCGAGCGAGCGTTACGCTGTAGAGGGACAGAAAAATCGGGCTTGAGCACACGACCTGCTGGATGCAGTGATGATGGAAAAAGCGACGGTTGTATACTTAAGCACATCAGATGGTGTTAGACTTTGAAGTAGGGAAAGCCAAAATACTACAATTGACCGGTGCAAGTGAAAATGCTGTTTCCTCCGGAGGAAATCGAGGTTCTAGTGACCAAAATCGCAGCGATTTTGCGGACACGAAAGGAGACGTTGGCGATCTCGGAAGCAGCCTGTGGTGGCCTCTTGTCTGCGTACATAGTGACGGTGCCAGGAGCATCCAACTTCTATATCGGTGGAAAATTGGTGTATTCCTTGAAACAACGACTCAAGTTGTCGGGATGGTCTGACGATGAAATCAGTAACTACATGGGTCCTTCCGAGCAAGTGGCCTTGAAATTGGCCAGAACAGCAAAGTACGAACTAGGATCGACTTATGTTCTTTCAGAAACAGGGTTTGCAGGACCCTCCAAAGACTTGCATTTACTGGACAATAAGAACGGCGAATCAACTGACCCAGCGAGCGATGCAGCCGTGGGTACCGTTTACCTCGGCTTAAGTGGACCCAAGGTCCAGGTATCTACCTCCAGAAAGACTGGCAGCGAAGTCAGGGCATTCAACATGGCCGAATTTGCCAAACTAGGCTTGCAATTCTTACTAGAACAGCTTGAAAAGATCGATAAGAATGAAGAAAACTGATTGACGAAGCTATGAATGACGGAACTATTGAAAATAGATGAATTATGTGTACATATGGGCCCTTTGGGCCACCAATAATATAAAATTTATGAGGAAAATGGGAGGAGAAAGTTGGTGGTAATGTAGAATGCAAAACTAGTAGAAGATGGACAATTGATATAGCTAACTATAGAGCTCTGGATTTTTAAATCATAGTGCCAGACGATTGCAAAAAGTTTAGAGAAGCAGTTGAAGAGTAGACTTTTTTGGCAAGTTTAGAGGGATTAACTGGTCAATTGAACGGAGGAAATATGCTGTTATTGTAGTTGCTTTTTTGTATTGTAGATCTTCCGTCTTATTAACTAACTTAATTATGTCATTTCTCGTATTCTCTCACACTAACTTACAAACTTTTATTTTGATATTACTATGCAACAAAACTGAATCCCTTTAATCTGGATTTTCTCTTAGTTTCATACCATAATTACTAATCCGCAAGCTTCTAGTGATCTTTTGACTCATTATGATACTACTTCAGGACTTTTCCATAAAATGTATGATACATACTAAAACATTGTAATTCAAACCAACATGAAAATTATACTTTTTTGCAATAATTATATGAGAAACTTGAATTCAATGGTTACCAACATGAAAACTCACTAAAAATCTGAAAATACAGAAGGATACAAATAATAAGGACATAAATATAAACATAACAATAATTTCTTTATTCTATACCACTATCTACTACGATTCTGACGTTTTTCCCATTTTTCATGGCTTCATACCCTTCTTTCAACCCTCATTCTTTAACCCACTCTTTCGCCTGACATAATTAACTACTAATACTACCACATACCCCCATATATCTCCACACAAAAAAGTCCCACATAAATTCTGAAAACAACTACAGAATCCCAAAACCCCAAATAACTACCCTACGTACTCTATTACTTCCATAAAAATCTACTAACCCACCAAACCCATATTTTACTTTATCTCCACTGCCCCCTGACCCCCTGACCCTGGCCCTCACTGGCGTCGCTACCATTTCATCCCACCGCTCGCAAAAGCTGCAAATCTCGCCAGAAATCCCCGCACGTGACCCATTTTCTCGGGGCGCTGACACGTATCAAGGATTTTTTCTGGTAGCCAAATTGGGCTGTTTAGGCATATACTTAACTTGCAAATCAACAAATGTGAATTTCAAAACAAACTCTCACCAGAAAATTAGGATTGGTTCAATTCTGTTCATATCAACTACCGGCGGCTAGAGTCTAACGTCTCCAGAAAGAAAGCTTTTAGCACCAGCATCAAATCCCAGCGTTGGTATACATTCGACAGCACCACGTAATACATCATGACGTCTGGTATGTGCCATTTACACGAGCAGCATAAGCGAGTTTGGACAATAGTGAGAAATCCAGTGTGACAGTGAGGTCGGCGTCTAATGTTTTGTTGGATAAAAAAGGGGGAATATAGAGCAATAAGTGGGTTATTTGAGCCGTATAAGCGCTAGAATAACCTTGCCCATACTCGTTCATCACTATCTGACGACGTGACCGCCAAAGTTCACCGTTTTTCGTTCACGCTGCTGTCAATTTCACTTTGCAAACATGAACAACAGTACTAACACTCTTATAGAAGCAGAAAGACCACCAGTTCCTCGTCCAGCTCAGGACATCAAAATCCTCAAGAAGAAGCTCAACGGTTACGTAGGTTTCGCCAACCTTCCAAAGCAATGGCACCGTAAGTCTGTCAGAAGAGGTTTCTCTCTTAACATCATGGTTGTTGGTGAAAGCGGACTCGGAAAAGCCACTCTTGTCAACACTCTTTTCAACAGAGATATCCTCAACAACACAAAAGACGACGAAGATGACGAATTGGATACCGCTGACAAGGAAAACATTGTCGTCAAAATCAAGTCCACCAAAGCCGATATTGAAGAAGACGGTGTCAAGTTGGCCCTTTCTGTCGTTACCGCTCCAGGTTTTGGCGAGTCCATCAACAACGTTGACCTGTGGAAGCCTATAGTGGATGAGATCAATAGCCGTTTCGATCTGTACTTGGAAGCTGAGAGCAGAATCAACCGTGCCGCCATCAACGATACCCGTATTCATGCTTTCCTTTACTTCATTGAGCCTACTGGCCACTCTTTGAGAGCTCTTGATATTGCTCTTATGAAACAAGTGCACGAAAAGGTCAACTTGATTCCAATTATTGCTAAGAGTGACACCTTGACTGAAGAGGAGATCAGTGAATTTAAGACACGTATCGCTGAAGATATCCGTTTCCAAGGCATTAAAACCTTCAAACCATTAGATTTTGAAGATGATGATGAGGAAACCGTCTTGAACACCAAGCAAATCTTGGAAAAATTCCCATTCGCTGTTATTGGATCAACCAAAGAAGTCCAAACTCCAGATGGAAGATCCGTTAGAGGAAGAAAATACCCATGGGGTGTCATTGAGGTTGACAACGAAGATCACAACGACTTCATCAAGTTGCGTCAATTGCTTGTCCGCAACTTCTTAGAGGAGTTGAAGGAACAAACTTCCAACACTTTGTACGAAAACTACAGAAGCGAGAAGTTGAAGAAAATGGGTATTGAGCAAGACCATAGTGTATTCAGAGAGTTCGACCCGCTTACTAGACAAGAAGAGGAACGCGCATTGCATGAGGCCAAGTTAGCCAAGATGGAAGCTGAGATGAAGGCGGTCTTCCAACAGAAGGTATCAGAAAAGGAGAAGAAGTTACAGAGATCTGAAGCTGATCTTTTCTCCCGTCACAAGGAGATGAAGGACAAATTGACCAAGCAGATCAAGTTGTTGGAGGACAAGAAGATCCAGTTGGAGAAGCAGAAAACCTTGCCACAAGAACCTCCTGTTGTGGCAGCTCCAACCAAGAGTCGTAAGGGATTCTTACGTTAAAGTCCCATGGAGGCTTCCGGTCAAAGAAAGTGAAGAATTGTTGAAGAAGCTAGAAAAGCTTGCTTATTATTATTATTATTTTGTTCTATTAATTTCGCGTAGTATGTAACTAGCGTCGGTTTTATGGTTAATAAACTATTTGAGTAGAGAATCAAGAAGGTTGTATCCAATGTAGCTGACTGAAGTTGTCTAACTGACTAGCTGCAAATAAATGCAACAATTTAGTCTATGTGGGGTGCATCAACAAGTCTTGCGCAAATCGTGTTCTTAGCCTGTTTCGTCTAAGTCTGGGAGCACACTGCTTAAGGAGAGACCCTTTTCGTAGTCTTCGGGTATCAACCATACTGCTTAGACGCCCTTTTCCACATCAATAAGTTGTAGATCAGGCTAATCTGTATCAACTTAAGGGGTCTTTTCAAAAACCCCCCTAAGTACTTCTGAATGTTATTCTCCCAGTCCTTCCATGTTACTCCAATGTTATTGTTTATTCCCCTGAAACTATCCACTAAGTTACATGAACACCTGGCCTGACCTCACCCCGTTTAGTGTATTTGTATTAGTTGGTATTATCTACTACCTGAAATCCAGGCGAGTCGTATGCAAGTGGGTGCCCTGCAAACTGCCCGATTAGGAAGTCAGGCTGAAGCTGTTTGTTGTATGAACCCCTCCAAGAGCGTATGAATGGGTATTTGACGGAACAGTAATGGGTGACAGCTAAGCCAGGTACGATTGTGAAAGTGATAGGGGGTAGTCTAGGAGTCTGCGACATTAAATGTGGCATGGAAAGGACTCTGGACCGTTCCCTTTGAGGTCTTTACACTGTCATTTTTTTGGCTGTGAATTGACTATCTACTTTTTTCACAGGGGTTTGGTGTACTCAAATAGCACTGTAGAACTAAATGCATACTAAAATTTACCACCCCTACTACCTTATTGGCTTATTCATAGGGGCAGATAAAACCACAATTCATTCGATTTAACCATTCAAAATGTAAGTGTACATTCATAATTGTCTTTTAGAGTCTACCCTCTAACACTGTACATCTTCCTCCATATAGAATATTTCCATGGTTATTCCACTATTTTTCTCCAGGGAATTTTTCACTGGGAAATATTTATTCTTAGCATACACTAGAGTACTTCAGCACGCTATACATCAAAAATACATAGACACCTTCACACAGTATCCACCGTACATGATATAGCAATCTTCACACGATACTTGCAAATCATTCCAGCAACTTTGACTCCATACACTACAAGAAGTGGACTACTTGTCCAATCACACACGACTACATCAACTCTATTGCTTTACCCGTCACTCATTCCACGCAATACCTGTCTCTCATACTCTCTGCTTCCTTCCCTTGCCCTAGTCGCTCTCTCTAGTCACCACCAAAACCTCGGAACGATCTCGTGACCGCCTAAATTCCACCGCCAGAAAAAAGTTTCAGGTGCACTTTTAAGCACAGACTGTTCCTAAGCTAAAGATCTGTGAAGAATAGTCTGGACATAACCTTACGATATTCGGTACTTCTCTTTACAGGTGAATATTGTGGATCATTGTTCTTCAACAGGATACTTATATATTCCATATAGATTTGATCAGAAAGTTAACTTTCGCATCGAAATCGGTATTAATTGACTTCATCCATCGATTACTCCTTGTACTATCCCCTTAACTTACCCCAGCTACCACCCGAAAGAACAGCAACATGTCCACCTCTGCCCCTCCTCCTCAAACTCAGAAGCCCGCAGCTGCTAAACCAGCTTCTGGTGACAAGTTCGACCAGGAAAAGCTCTTGGAGACCATTAAGGTATGTATTATTGGACATTAGAAACGTCTCTTAGCATTGCTCTGCCGTTGAACCCGCTGGTGTGAAATTTCGTTGATGGCAAACTGAAATTCTCATCGATGGAGACTGTTCGGACAGAATGCAATATCAATTGGAGCATTATGGTGGCAATTGGCGATTAGGAGTTCAATGTGGCGATATGTGAAGATCTGGGGCTATTGATAACGTTATTCCGTTGTCAAGGCTACGGTTTGGCTTTGGTTCGTTGTCATTATCATTGGATTTCTTAATTCTCATCAATTGGTCATCGCATCCACTCTCATTGTCAATGCTGAAGTTTTCAAATTAAATAAACTCAATACTAACTAAACAATCTTATAGACTCTCCAATTCGCTTGGTTTGTTGGCCACTTCGTTACCTTGATATCCGTGTTTTACTACACTCTTACCTACATCAGGATCTTCCCATCAACCTACAAATTCTGGTATGTGGCTGCTCTCTTCGGTGTTGTCGAGAGTTTCGGAATTCTTGTATACCAATTAATCCAAAAGAATGGTTTCAACGCTGGTTTGTTATTCAAGGATGACAACACCCACTATTTCTTGTACGGTTTGTTATTCCTCTGGATGAGACCTTATGTCTTATTGACTTTGTTCCCATTTGCCTTATTCTCCGTTTTCCACGTCTTGGTCTACGTCAAGGGTTACATCTTACCTATCTTCCGCTTGGAGAACTCTCCAATTTCTGAGCACATCGGAAACTTCGTTTCCAAGAGCAACACCAAATCTATCCAATTGGCATCTGCCTTGGAAATAGTCACCTACGTGTGGTTGTTCATCAGAATGCTTGCATTCAGAAAGAGATCCTTGAGTCCATTCCTTGCTTATACCGTCTTCATTAAGAAGAGATTTGAGACCTCCGTGTACACCAGAGACTTCTTCAAGAACATTGAGGTTCACATCGACAACAACGTTAACAAAGTTGGTCACCCTACTTTGAAGAACGTATGGGTTCACGTCAAGGATGTCTTCAGAAAGATTGGAGGTTTCTACTTGGTCAACGATTACACCAAGGAGAAGGTTAACTAGATAAGAAAAGCTACGGAGTACGCTACAACTCCTCGCAATTGAGGACTGTTGGTTCGGACTTCATGATCTAGTTTCTAAGATCCAGCATGCTGATCTTCCTACTATGTATTTTTTTATTAATTTGGAGAGTCTCTAATGACGACGACGATGGACTTTGTTAAGACAATTCGTCTTCGTTGAGCTCTGTTAGTGTATATGTTAACCCATATTATGCAATATTACATACTACTACTTGAGATTATTGTAAGATAACATTACGTCATAAGTATTCGCTTGATGGACGTAGTGTTGTGCAGGAGAGTTTTCCACAATTTGTAGTCTGTAAGAAGTGATGAAGCTGCTGCTACCAAATGTCTTTCAATATGCCTTTGATGATTAAGACAAAACTAAGAATTGTTTACAGTATCGTTTGTGCCAATGTAATTTCTTACAAACAGTGAACAATGACAAACGCCTAAATGTATAGCACATATGTTAGGTGGACACTTGAATACTAGTCACGTGAATTTCTTGAATTTATTATGTAGCTAGTGTTTATCCCTCCTATGGAGATCATTTATTGCAGAAACACCGTAGTATCTCACAATTCGATAAAATTGACTCCACCCACTTGCCTGAAGAGCTCAGAATCATTCTTGCTTCATCAGTTAGAGTGTGGGCTCACTTTGTTCCGTGTTAAATACATTTTCCATGCATCAGATACTTTCGTACGTTCCAAAAGATCAGTAAACGAGTCAATACAATAGATTTAGGCTCACTTGCAGCTTCTACATTAACGAAGTTACCCGAATCAAATAAGAAACTGCTAACAGGAGCAATGAAAAGCAATCCGGCTACTGATTCACTCCTTGGAGCAATCAAATACGGGCAC
Organism: Scheffersomyces quercinus; assembly: GCA_030556775.1. Lineage (NCBI taxonomy): Eukaryota > Fungi > Ascomycota > Pichiomycetes > Serinales > Debaryomycetaceae > Scheffersomyces > Scheffersomyces quercinus. The sequence continues at coordinate 359,677 of JAKTUQ010000011.1, read as the reverse complement.
GTGACTTAAAATGTCCCTCACGTCAAAGGAATAAGCCCTCAATGAAGCAGCTGTGGAAGACCAGAGCAGAGTTCTTGCCGATTCCCTTGACAAAAGCAGGCGACCGGATTATACCATTCTATCATTGATACAGTGCAATGATCCCATTTGCGAAAAACAAGAAATGTGAATAAATACAATTTGCCATCCGAAATACCCTCATCTCGTACGCCATCGTTAGGTTTCTTACCCTTCTCAGTTTTCTTATCCCAAGCCTGATTCACCTCCGCCTGCACATCATTAGTAGCCTTTCTCACCCGTCCACGTCCAAAAGATAATCCTTCCTTTCCGCAGCTTCACCTCTGCCATTATACACTCTGCTGCACCATTAATTACCCTATATTCCTGCAATCAGCCCGTACTCCGCGGTCACCTGACCTTCCAGACGCTTCCATGGGTGCAATTTTTCAGTTTTTCCACAGAATCTCGTGGAACCCCATGGAACTTCGGTCGTCGTCCATTCAGACTTCTGTGGATTCCTTATAAATTATAAATTGCCGGGTTTGCAGTTTTTCAAAGTTTTCACATCTTCTTCTTTCCCATTAACAACCTACCGTTAAACTAACATCAAACATGTCTAAAGCCGTCGGTATTGATTTAGGTACTACCTACTCCTGTGTCGCTCACTTCTCCAACGACCGTGTCGAGATCATCGCCAACGATCAGGGTAACAGAACTACCCCATCGTTCGTTGCTTTCACTGATTCCGAACGTCTCATTGGTGATGCCGCTAAGAACCAGGCCGCCATGAACCCAGCTAACACCGTCTTCGACGCCAAGCGTTTGATCGGTCGTAAGTTTGACGACGCTGAGGTCCAAGGTGATGTCAAGCACTTCCCATTCGCTGTCGTTGACAAGGGTGGAAAGCCAAACATCCAAGTTGAGTACAAGGGTGAGACCAAGGTCTTCACTCCAGAAGAAATCTCTTCCATGATTCTTTCTAAGATGAAGGAGACCGCTGAGGGTTTCCTCGGTACCAAGGTCAACGATGCCGTTGTCACTGTCCCAGCTTACTTCAACGACTCCCAAAGACAAGCTACCAAGGATGCTGGTCTCATTGCTGGTTTAAACGTTATGAGAATTATTAACGAGCCAACCGCTGCTGCCATTGCCTACGGTCTTGACAAGAAGACCGAGGAAGAGAAGAACGTTCTTATCTTCGACTTGGGTGGAGGTACTTTCGATGTCTCCTTATTGTCTATCGAAGACGGTATCTTCGAGGTCAAGGCCACTGCTGGTGACACTCACTTGGGTGGTGAAGATTTCGACAACAGACTTGTCACTCACTTCGTCAACGAATTCAAGAGAAAGAACAAGAAGGACTTGTCCACCAACCAAAGAGCTCTCAGAAGATTGAGAACTGCCTGTGAAAGAGCTAAGAGAACCCTTTCTTCCTCTGCCCAGACCTCCATCGAAATTGACTCCCTTTACGAGGGTGTTGACTTCTACACCTCTATCACCAGAGCTAGATTCGAAGAATTATGTCAAGACTTGTTCAGATCCACTTTGGACCCAGTCGAGAAGGTCTTGAGAGACGCCAAGGTTGACAAGTCTCAAGTCCACGAGATCGTCTTGGTCGGTGGTTCTACCAGAATTCCAAAGGTTCAAAAGCTCGTTTCCGACTTCTTCAACGGTAAGGAGCCAAACAGATCTATCAACCCAGATGAGGCTGTTGCTTACGGTGCTGCTGTCCAAGCCGCTATCTTGTCCGGTGACACTTCTTCTAAGACCCAAGACTTGTTGCTTTTGGATGTTGCTCCATTGTCTCTTGGTATTGAGACTGCTGGTGGTATCATGACCAAGTTGATCCCAAGAAACTCTACTATCCCAACCAAGAAGTCCGAGACTTTCTCTACTTACGCTGACAACCAACCAGGTGTCTTGATTCAAGTCTTCGAAGGTGAAAGAGCTAAGACAAAGGACAACAACTTGTTAGGTAAGTTCGAACTTTCTGGTATCCCACCAGCCCCAAGAGGTGTTCCACAAATCGAAGTCACCTTTGACATTGATGCCAATGGTATTTTGAACGTCTCTGCCCTCGAAAAGGGTACCGGTAAGACTCAAAAGATTACCATTACCAACGACAAGGGTAGATTATCCAAGGAAGACATCGAGAAGATGGTTTCCGAGGCTGAGAAGTTCAAGGAGGAAGATGAGAAGGAAGCTACCAGAGTTCAAGCCAAGAACGGTTTGGAGTCTTACGCTTACTCTTTGAAGACCTCTTTGGGTGACGAACAATTCAAGTCCAAGTTGGAAGCTTCTGAAGTTGAGGAAGTCACCAAGGCTGCTGACGAGACCATTGAATGGTTAGACGCCAACCAAACTGCCACTGCTGAGGAATTTGCTGACCAACAAAAGGAATTGGAAGGTAAGGCTAACCCAATCATGGCTAAGGCTTACCAAGCTGGTGCTGCTCCAGGCGGTGCTGCTCCAGGTGGTTTCCCAGGTGCTGCTGGAGGTGCCCCAGAGCCATCCAACGAGGGCCCAACTGTGGAAGAAGTCGATTAAGCGATTCAAAGAAGCGTGGTCGATGAATGATAGAGCAAAATTGGGTTATTTATTTCATGGTTACATGTTTTTAATACGTTTTTAGAAGCGAAGAGCGATCTTCCTTATAGATATAGAATAGAGGATATTTAGTCCTATACATGCATTAGGATATAGTTATTTTTTAGATATGTCTAATATTATGATCAGAAAAGAAATCGTTATACGAGTAGTTTATATGAAGATTACAGGATATGGGGAATTTAAGATGATTAATTATTAAATTATAACATACATATATACAATACAAGTTTTGAAAGGAATTTTGTTTAGGATGCAAGTGATTTCGTAGGAGGCGTTTAGAAGGGTCATGGCAATGAATGGAAAGTGTATCTGTATTCTTACGCTAATGGAATTAGGTCGTAGTTGATCAGAATATTTTCGGGCAAGAGTTCCAGAACATTACCATACCGATAGCGACTAGGGCAATGGGGAAAATCTTTGTTGTATTATTCAAATTGCTCAGGAGGATTCTTAAAAGTAGGAAGGAAAGACCTAATTCGCCAACAACCAAGAGGCCTAGGTCTAGGAGGGGAGTGGTAGTTTCGTTGTTCATTTTTGGTGTATCTTGTTGCGTTTCGATAACGTCTTTGGCGTAAAAACTCTGATAATGGATATAGACGTATTATATACCGATCCTATGGCACCAAAGTACGATTTTCAGCTACCGTTGAGAATTTCCCATCAAGTGATGATGTTTTATACAACATTTCTTAGATTGCTGCAGAATCGCATGGCGTTTTGATCACGCCAAATAGCTGCGAAAATTCTTTGGGTTCCAACACTTTTGCGAGCAGCAGCAACGATCCGAAAGCGGAGATCAAATTGGCAGCAATATTGCTCTGTTTAGTAAAAAGGAATTACACTATATATGTCAAGGAATGCTGCTAGATAGCACGCTTGGTGGTTTCTAGTTTAAGATGAATCCATAATATCTTCCACACTTCGGTTGATACTCCTGTCACCACCAGGATAGTCTTCCCAGACACTACTCACATTTCCTGTACTATTAACATCCAGTTCAGCTTTAGGGGTCCCAGCCAATAACGAATGCAATGGCCAAATGTTGGATCTGTGCTACCTAATGCATCCTCTGATGGAAAACTCCAGTACCTGCTGCTATCTTACGTGCAGTTAGCACCATCAAACGAATACGTCAATAACTAGCGCTATACGATGGGTATAGGTTCCAACATTTTTCAGTGGGGGCGTCAAATCCTGCGCCAACAAATTTGTGCATGGTAGCACAAGAAGAATATCCTAGTTACCATCATCTTTGAAACACGAAGGTGCCAACAGAGGACGGAGTTACCATATAGACAATAGCTGTAGAATATACCACCGAGCGGGGAGGCCGAGATGTCATTTGAGTATAAATATGCACAGCAGTCCTTGTAGCATTGGGCATCTTAAACAACTAAGTCAAAAGCTTGATACCTGCGTCACGCGATATGATATTCATTGTAGACAGGTAGATTCATGGAAACTCTAATAGTGATGAAAAATTTGAGTCATCTAATGCATAGAGTGTGACTCTCACACTTCGAACATCCTTACAGCAACAGTCTAGTACCTTTACATATTTACATTCACTACATTGAGGTACACCCAGATGAACTTCCACCGTTTCGGAGCGGAATAGGAGATGAGAGACCCTCCATGAGCTAGTCAAGCTCATAGTGTGCTAGAAAATGTCCCGAGCCGAGAGTGTTCCGACCCATACACCGCTAGGACGTATGGAAGCGAGCACGACATAGTCACTGGTATCACGAGAACACATGCGATGCAGATAATATGGTCTTAAGAGACAATTCCACTGCCAATAGTAGGCCAGAATTTGCAGACAAGACGAGAATCCGTTACAGCTCCGACTTGTAAATACTACGTTTTGTTCCGCCCAGCAGTTTCGTCATATACAGTAGTTTCCTAGAGTATTATATATATACTGTACGAGTTCTTCTGCATGAAAACCGAACCGGTTCTCTAGAATCTTTGTTTCAGCCCTTCCATCTTCTACATATCTATAGTCTAAGAAAAGAGTATGTAAAAGTCTTCCAGGCCATGAGGACTATGTGTCCACTTGATTTTTCACTTGTGACTGACTCTCATAAAGTTTCGTAAATTATATTTTTTTCTGCATGGTGCACATACATCGTTTAGTGGGGCAATAAAAGGACAAGTATATGCCAAAAGTTTTTATTCAAGATCAGGTGCTAGGGGTGTTTGCATGCCAAACGAGAGTGACGACATGCTCCGAATCACTTAACGACATACTGCCAACCAGGATCCGGGATCCTAATATGAACTTCTTGTCACCTGCGTTATTTCAGTGTATTTTGTATCAGTCGAATGTCTGAACGGGAACAGTCACATATTTTCAGACGTAAATACTAACGATCCTCCAGATTTTTCACTATTCATTTGGTTTGTTCTTTTCTTAAGCAGAATTCTCTAGGACGCCATATTCATTCATTGAGATCAACGATACGGAAAATCTTGCCCTCTTGTACTATTTATTACCATGACTGTACCCCCAGCCCACAAGAACGTTAACGAGGCCAATGGAGTCACACCAAGACCCACACCTAAGGCCTTTTTCAAGAGCCAACCAAGCCCAGGTTATATTTCGTCTATTGAAGAATATCAAGAATTATACCAACAATCTATTTCTGACCCAGAGGGATTCTTCGGCCCTTTGGCCAAAGAGTTGTTGGACTGGGACAAAGACTTCTCCAAGGTTTCTAATGGATCTTTAAAAAATGGTGATGCCACTTGGTTCATCGGAGGTGAGTTAAATGCTTGTTACAACTGTGTTGACAGATGGGCATTTACTACTCCAGACAAGCCAGCTATTCTCTTCGAAGCAGATGACGAGAAAGACTCTTACATTTTGACTTACGCAGAGTTATTAAGAGAAGTGTCTAAGGTAGCCGGTGTCTTGAAATCTTGGGGTGTTAAAAAAGGCGATACTGTTGCCATCTACATGCCTCACACAGCGCAATCACTTATCGCTGTGTTAGCTGTTGTCAGATTGGGTGCCATTCACTCTGTCATTTTCGCTGGTTTCTCATCGGGTTCAATCAGAGACCGTGTCAACGATGCAACCTGTAAGGTTCTCATCACCGCTGACGAGGGAAGAAGAGGCGGAAAGACCACCCACATCAAGAAGTTGTGTGACGAGGCTTTAAAAAGTTGTCCTTCTGTAGAGAAGGTTCTTGTTCATAAGAGAACGGGTTCAAAGGATATCGCCATGGAGAAGGGTAGAGACTTCGACTGGGATGAAGAGACCGCTAAGTTCAGTGGTTACTTACCACCTGTTTCAGTCAGCTCTGACGACCCATTATTCTTGTTATATACCTCTGGTTCCACTGGAACTCCAAAGGGAGTTGTCCACAGCACTGCTGGTTTCCTTTTCGGTGCTGCCTTGACCACCAAATACGTTTTTGATGTCCACCCAGAGGATGTAATGTTTACCGCTGGTGATGTAGGTTGGATTACTGGCCATTCATACAACGTATATGGTCCTTTCCTTCTTGGTGTTCCAACAATCGTATTTGAAGGTACCCCAGCTTACCCAGACTACGGTAGATTCTGGCAAATTGTCGAGAAGCACAGAGCTACTCACTTCTACGTTGCGCCAACTGCTCTTAGATTGTTAAGAAAGAGTGGTGAGGCCGAAATTCCAAAGTACGACATATCCTCCTTAAGAACTTTAGGTTCTGTCGGAGAACCAATATCCCCAGATATTTGGGAATGGTACAATGAGCACGTTGGTCAAGGTAGATGTCACATCGCCGATACATACTGGCAAACCGAGTCTGGTTCTCATTTAATTGCCCCAATTGCCGGTGTCATTCCAAACAAGCCTGGTTCTGCTTCATTGCCATTTTTTGGTATCGAGGCAGCTATTATCGATCCCGTATCAGGTGTCGAAATCGAAGGTAACGATGTTGTAGGTGTTTTAGCCATCAAGAGCACCTGGCCATCGTTGGCCAGAACCGTGTGGAAGAACCACACCAAGTTCATGGACACTTACTTAAACCCATACCCAGGCTACTACTTTACAGGAGATGGTGCCGCCAGAGACAACGACGGTTACTACTGGATCAGAGGTAGAGTTGACGATGTCGTTAATGTCTCTGGTCATAGGTTGTCTACTGCTGAGATTGAGGCTGCTCTTATTGAGCACCGTGGTGTTGGTGAAGCTGCTGTTGTTGGTATCCATGACGACTTGACCGGTCAAGCTGTCGTCGCTTACGTTGCTCTTAAAGATAACTACGTTGAACAAATCTCAGGTAAGGAAACCAGTGAAGAAGCTTTTGCCTTGAGAAAGGAGTTGATCATGACTGTAAGAAAGCAGATCGGTCCATTCGCTGCTCCAAAGAGTGTTATCATCGTGGCGGACTTACCGAAGACCAGATCTGGTAAGATCATGAGAAGAATCTTGAGAAAGGTTTCTGCTTATGAGTCTGACCAATTGGGAGACATTACCACATTGTCCAACCCCCTGTCTGTTGCTGGTGTCATTGAACAATTCAATGCCCAGTTCGGCAAGAAGTAATAGACGTATAAAAGGGTATAAAAGGAACGGGGATGAAAAGAAAAGCACTAGGTCCGTTACTGATGTCTGATAATTCTATATTGAGACATAGTTTAGGGGGATCTTGTTTGTATATAGATACTAACAGAATATATAATAATTCAAAATTGGAAAAATGGTGTATGAATCGTAGGATAAAAGTAAAATTTAGAAAGAATATAGAACAGAACGTATAAAGAATGATTGAGGAATGTGATCAAAGAGATGAACAAAATAAGAATAGTGTTGCGTACAATAACTAAAGAATAGTGCTGCAAAATGATCAAGCTGAAAAAAGTATACGATAGAATCCATTCACAAAATCTTCTCACCTTAATGCTACATCAACAGTCTCGCTACAACAAGCCAACGAGCATAAATATAAGTATCAACAGATATCATCTGCATAATAAATACTACCTACCAATCAAAACATCACCTAGTTATATAATATATCCATACATCCTGCTTCCATAGTTAAGATGCGTGCTAGATCGAGTAACGAAAAAAGCTTAGCGAGATCTCAATCCAAAAGTCAACTTTGATTCACAATCGCATCGTTTTCTCCACCATCAAGCATTGTATTCAGTCTCCTCGAGGATCGAGACGATAATAGACATCTCAACCATGATACCCATATGGAAGTTGACGAAGACATTCGTGGCACTCAAGTTCATACAATTGGTCGTCGTCTACTTCACTCCATCGCAGTTCGACACGTCCTCAGAGCTCATCATCGAGACTCACACCTCTCCCTTTGGAAATGTGCTAACAACCATCCTCAATAAGTTCATAGTATGGGATGCCGTGTACTTCACCGACTTGTTTGTCAACGATATCCAGTACGAGCACCAATACGTGTTCTGTCCTAGTTGGTTGAAGTTCATCAAATGGATCCCAGTAGGCAAAGAAGACTACTACTCCAAGTTGCTTCTCAGTTTAATAGTATCAAACGTCCTTCATTTCACATCTGTAGTACTCGTGTACTATCTATCCCTCCAGTTCAAGCAGCATACATCCCTAGCATTGAGGTCGGCTTTGCTCATGGTCATCGCCCCAGCAGGCATCTTCTTGACGGCCAATTACTCAGAGAACCTCAGTAACGTCTTGAGCTTTGCGCTGATTTTAACATACGATAAGTCCATCAACCCCCATGATCCCCGTAAGAATAATACAAAATCCATAGTGTCCAAACCATTATACGTACTTTCAGGAGTGTTAACTGCCGTGAACTTCACTGTTAGAGCCAACAGTCTCTTGCTCGGAATACCATACTTGCTTGATTTGATAGAATTCGGCTTGGAAGAAGACGCAATCTGGAGCTTGATTTCTGGTGGCTTGATATTTATATCCTTGGTATGGACTAATATAAGAGCATATATGGAGTTCTGCCCAGCCAGAGGAGAATGGTGTAATAACACACTTCCAATACTCTTCTCATATGCTCAACGAAAATATTGGGGAAACGGTTTCTTGCAGTATTGGTCGCCAAACAACATTCCTAACTTCTTGATTGCACTTCCTGTAATTGTTATCCATGGACTTAGTATTCATCACTTTTGGCTCCAATTACCGACTCTCAAGAAGGTTTTGCCTTGGTTGATAGTGAATGTAGCCGTGATAGCGGGCGGCATATTCTTCTGGAATGTTCAAATCTTGGTCAGAATCTCCAGTTTCTTGCCATTAAGCTACTGGTACGTAGCCCAATTACCAGAGTCATCCCAGAAGATAATTATTTATTATATGTTGATTTGGGGGTTGGTACAAGCGGTGCTTTTTGCAGCGTTCTTACCCCCAGCATAATGGTGTCAGTATATGTTTCCATATGCAGTCCCCAAATAGTCACGAAGGTTCGAAGAGGACTTCAATAGAGACGACTAATATTTAACAAGACGACAATTCAGTAACACCTGGAGTAGGATACATACTACCCACACAAAAGTCCCCACAAGAGAACCTATTTTTTAATATACTTGCATATGTAATATAGTACAGAATGAGCTGATTCACAATGGTTGCGGTTCAAATTACTACATTTGACTCGAGCATCTGTATCGAACTACCAATTTGATTCAGCCCTACATGAAATAATACAGAACTAACATCAATCTACTTGTGGTATTGTAGCACCAGAAGGACTCCTTGACCATCTTTGGGAAACTGGTAGATTGTTACTACATTAAGACAGAACGATACTATATGCAGACATAATCTTATCAATTTAAAGACTGCAAATTTTATCCTAATTAGGAAGACGAATACGGAACCATTTATTCATGACAGATATAAATACAAAAAGATCAGGAACAAATATGGTAACTACTTTTCTGAGTAAAGAGGTATCTTTCTTAGAAATTATAGACTTAATAACGATGCTGAACACCTCCGAATCAGATACGGGGATCTTGGTATCTCTATATAATCAGCAGTATTCGACATACTCTAAGTTGACCAATGGATCTTCCCAACAATCCTTCAATGTCCTTCTTAGTGGAGTTTCGTTGGTAGCCCTAGTGATATTGGCTAAAAGTATTTTTGCATCTAAACCAAAAACATCAGCTAAAGCAGAGAAAAGTAAGAAGACAAATATCGTAAATCGTGCATTTGGAGTCTGGACTCCCGATTATGATTTCAAGACTCCTGTTCCACCCCCATTCAGATATTGGGATTACAACAAAACAAAGCCAATGCCTTATCGTGCGTTTAAGCACAAATATACCATTACTATGGGTATCAGAAATATGGAGTGGGACAGCTGGATCGAGTTAGACAATGAGTGGCTGAAGTACCACGAAACAAAATTGAAGAGGTTTGCTGAAAGAGGCGACGAGTTATACAAAACAGCCCCTCGTGCCATGGGCGCTGCTTACGAGTTATTGGATGAGTTTAAAAGATATTTGCCAGCCCGCTACCCAACTTTGTTCAAAGCCACTGAGGTTGGAATGGACAACTTAGAAACAGGAGAATCATACGATTTCCGTCCTGGGCACGGAGAAGATCCAATGAAGATCGCAGCTCAATTCACACAAGATGACTTAGTGATCATGTTGGAAAATGATGATGGAAACTATTCCTTGGAAGCTGGAGCCATTGCTTTGGCAGGTTTCTGGAGATTGAAAGACAAGTTTGGTATGAAATTAAACGAGATTCATACGAGTGGTGATGTACCAAAGTATGAAAGTAATTTGAAATCTGGAATGACAAAGTTCTTCCGCCGGTTAACACCAGACAAGCCTGTGGTTAGAAACAACTACTTTATTCAAACTGATGACAATTTGGGCTGGTCTGATTCTATTGGAAGAGAAGATGTACCCGAAATCGGTGGCTGGTATACCGCTGAAACAGCTACTGATGTTTCAAAATTGTATTTCAGAAGTGAACGTCAGAGTTTGCGTCGTTTGCCAATAAGTGGTGGAGTTGTATTCACAGTTCGTACTTATTTCATCCCAATGGTCAAATTGTGTGATGAACCGCATGTGCCTCGCCGTTTGTTAAATGGTATTAATAGCTGGAGTGAAGATGTTGAAGAATACAGGGGATATCACAAGTATAAAGACATTTTATTGCCATACTTGGAACAGAGAGCGCTCGAGCAGGAGAAACAGGGTTTGGATACCGAGCCAGATGTTTTCCCCTTCTGATAGATAAATAGCATGTAATATAAGAGAATTGCAAATTTAAAAATTATAGACCGATTGTTAGTAAGTAGAAGACTAAACTTATATAAGCTATTCAATTTGAAGGACATTACGTAAGTCTTGATGTTGTCGTACCAACATCATTTGATTTTTACATCTGTTACATACGAGTATTAGTAATCGGTAAGATGGATGAATATTAGTTCCTACGGGTTTACAAAGTTTCTTCATAAATTATACATTAATACTAATATACAGTCGTAATACAAATAAACACTTAAAATAATAAAACGAATTGAAAGTTAGTGAAGCATCAAACCTAAGATCTCTCACCTCTTAATCTTCTGGCCAATTGGATGTCCTTCTTCTGGATGGTGACTCTCTTGGCGTGGATAGCACACAAGTTAGTGTCTTCGAATAAGGAAACCAAGTAAGCTTCAACGGATTCTTGCAAAGCACCGATAGCAGAAGATTGGAATCTCAAGTCGGTCTTGAAATCTTGAGCAATTTCTCTGACCAATCTTTGGAATGGCAACTTTCTGATCAAAAGTTCAGTAGACTTTTGGAATCTTCTAATTTCTCTCAAAGCGACGGTACCTGGCTTATATCTGTGTGGCTTCTTGACACCACCGGTAGATGGAGCAGACTTTCTGGCAGCCTTGGAAGCCAATTGCTTTCTTGGGGCCTTACCACCAGTGGATTTTCTTGCTGTTTGTTTAGTTCTAGCCATTGTTAATGATATAGATAAAGAAAATAACAAGATAACATTTTAAGAAATGGATTATTTCCATTTATATATATTCACAGTGTATGCGAATCGTGACATCCTGCAGACATAAGGGTTGCAAATGACTGCGAAGAAGACGTAAACAAACAACGTCGAAAAGCCAACTATTCGCAGGCCTGAAAGTTACTCATAGTTATGTGTAAATTTCAATACGTAAACACTACTTTTCGCAGCGACAGAAGATAACGTTTTGCAGGTACCTGATCTACTCTACCCCACGCGTAACACCCAGCACTAACAAAACAGGTCTTTTCCTGTACCAACATAAGTGCAAAAACAATCTCTGATGCTTTTGTCGTTGCGTTAGTGCCTCCGATCTACCTAGCGCAGCTTAACTCTCTAGTTAAGCTGTCTTTTTGCCGTCCTCCCGACTAGTCCCCGTCACGCCTCTTGTATCTCCTGTCTTCTCGTTGGCCTAAAGGGGACTGCGGCCATTTCTCCCTGGCTTCTTTCCTGCTTAGGAGCCTCAGTGCTCCACTCCTCGCACTTGTTTGTGGATGTTTCACTGTAGGCTACCTTTCCTCACTTACGCTCGCTTCACTCCCTTGCTTTTCTCCCCGTCTTTGTTTGCACACATCATCTGTTTCGGATTAGCTCTTGCTCGTTTTGATTGTCTCCTTGTTTTGCTGTGTTATAAATATAGTGATTGTTTCGCACTTTTGTTTAGGAGATATTTTTACTTCTTCTTTCTTCACATATTTTAGTCAATACTTTAATACACATATAACTAACAATGTCCGGTAGAGGAAAAGGAGGAAAAGGTTTAGGAAAGGGTGGTGCCAAGAGACACAGAAAGATCTTGAGAGACAACATCCAAGGTATCACCAAGCCAGCTATCAGAAGATTGGCCAGAAGAGGTGGTGTTAAGCGTATTTCCGCTTTAATTTACGAAGAAGTCAGAGTTGTCTTGAAGTCCTTCTTGGAGAACGTCATCAGAGATGCTGTCACCTATACTGAGCACGCTAAGAGAAAGACCGTCACTTCTTTGGACGTTGTCTACGCCTTGAAGAGACAAGGAAGAACCTTGTACGGTTTCGGTGGTTAAGCGCTTGCTTGTATTATGGGATTATTTAATGAATTTAATTCGTATCTTTGTATATTATTAATAAATCGTTATGGTAAAAAGTGAATTCTGTAGCCTTGTAGAATTGAGTTATAGTATTACCAATCGCTTTCAATTGCTGTTTCATATATTCATATCGTCAGTTTCAGCGAATGTATTTGTTGCGACTATCCAATTTGGTGATAGTTTGAGATTTTTGGCAGTTTTGCTTACTTAAGGTGATGAGCGTAGAGGAATCGAACTGTTCAAAGTAATGCACCATGATACATTATACTTGTAGAGGGAGGAAGAAAATACTATTCTTCCATATGTTGGCATTTTCCTTGTAGAAGCGCAATAATGTTCGGTCAAATTATGTTCATTGTTGTTATTGGATATGTTAAGTGTGACTAAGAATGGAGGTAGATAGAAACAGCACGGATAAGAAAGCTTCAAATTTAGGGACTAAACATGTTAAAAACTTATACATCTCTAATAAATAGGATATCTAAACTGCTAATGACTTCACTTGGTAAAAGGAGAAGGTGCTCGAGACAGCAAAATCCTTCGAAAATGACTTAACAACAAACATACCAATGAGTATGGAGTGAAAGTAAATACACGATACATACGTATAACACGAAACGAATCTCATCATCATTATCATTAATTTATTTGAATCTATCTCTATTGGCGAGTTTTAGGGTATCTAAGTTTATAATTCTATGCTATTCTATGTATGTAACTCTCTACATATCTTTATGGGTATCGTTTTCGATTAGACTACTCCTCCGGTCTCAATCATCTCCTCTATTTTCTTCTTGTCACCACCCCTAATCAAGACATGGATATGACTAATGGATCTTACACTCTGCAAGCTTGTCCAGTTCTTGAACCACTCAACATCGTCCCAAGTAATCCCCAAGGGTTTGATAAATGTGTTCTCAATGTACTTTCTGATCTTCTCTCTAGTTTCCTCCGAAATGTCCCCAACATCGCTGTTTGGATCAGTAGGGATTCTAACCTTTGACCAAACACACAAATGACTCACATCTTCTTCAAAGTAATATGGGAACTTGTTGTACAAGATCTTAATGTCAGACTCGTGGGCAAAGATCTCGCCCTCTTCGCGTAAATCCTCCAACTTCCACTGCAACTCTTTGTTAAGAATGTGGTCCAAAATGCTGACCTTCAGTTCTTTCAACTCATGCTTGAACTCCAAATATTGCTTGGTCTGAGCTGACGAACGAGCAAACAATTCTAATCTGTTGGTCGCTATTATGAAATGCACCTGGGGCCAAGTGAAGGCTGCATTTGCCTTGATTTTAGAAGCGTTTGGCATAAGGGCAGAATGTACGAAATGAATATTAAGAAGTTGGTAATAGTCTTCTAAGGACTTGGTGCTTGTAATGGAACCGGTACTAAATGTGAGATCGGTATACTTGTCCGTTAACGTAGGCGTTGCAGGAGGAGTATTTAAGTAAGAACTGTTAGAATTCATGTTTGCGATATGCGCACTTTTTTGTTGCTGCGATACAATTAAATAATAAGCGAGTCCCAGAGGAAGTCCGATAATGAGTGATGCAGTGTTACCAACTCACAGCAATTGCCAGAATTCGATGAATTGAAGATTGGTGGTGTAATGAACTTCGTCCACTTCCTTTCCGAAGATAACTTCGGAAATCCCAGCATCTTCCCCAGTCTATATATACTATAGATGAACTCATCATCTTGTTAGTAATGCAAGCTGGGTAATATTATTAGTGATGGAGAGGTCGTATTTCTTTTTTTGCTAGGTTGCGTTTTTTAGTGCAGCGGAAACTTGTTACATTTTAATTTCTTTTTGGTGACATAAAGTGAAAAATCGACTACATCTTGAAATAGAGAGTAGAGCCGTCCAAGTGAGTGATGGACAAGGGTCGTGGCTGACGAACATGCCGAATGAAGCCACCACTTCCATACCTTGAAGCAATTGAGCTTGAACATGATAAACTAACGATTTTTCCAATTGTCATTACTAACTCATGACCTTATCAACGACAGAGCGCACTTCTCTTATTTACTAATGGCTCACAGTACTGGGAGCGACTCGGAAAAATTCACCCGAATCCTCCATCTATCACAACATGTGGGATAGCAAACATGGGCCCGCTATTGTCCCCACATCTCTCCTTAAGTCACCAATAACCATCCGACTCCCAAAATAACATCCGTACCGCTTTATTCATTTGTCATGTTATCTCCTTCATCCAGCATTGACCTTACTCTACAGTGACACATTCTACGAACCCGTCATACCACCATATCTCCTGCACACACCATTATCTACTAATAAATCGATGTTTTCCATCTCTTTGACGCTTTGATAGCAAGTAACACATATCTTCATTATACTTGACATTGAAGCTACAAAAACACACTCCTCGCTATGTCGGAAAAGGTGCACAAGCTCATCATCCTCCGCCATGGAGAATCGCAATGGAACCACGAAAACAAATTCTGTGGGTGGATAGATATTCCTCTTTCTACAAAAGGTAAAGGAGAGGCTGCCAACGCAGGAAAGTTGATCCACGCCAACAATTTGGACCCAGATATCATATATACATCTAAATTGACTAGGCTGATCGACACAGGTCTCATTATACTACAGTACCTTAATAAATTGTGGATAGACCACATCAAAACGTGGCGGTTGAACGAAAGACACTATGGCCAGTTCCAGGGCTGTGACAAATACGAAGTCTTTAAAAGCATGAACTTCGACAAGGAGAAGTTCCAATACATAAGACGTGATTATCATGGGACCCCGCCTCTAATTGAGGGGAACGACCCAAGTATCGATGAGAGATACAACGATATAGCCAACAAAGACATCTTACCAAAGGGAGAGTCGCTTGAAATGGTCATGAAAAGGTTAATTCCGTTGTTTTTGCTGGAAATTGTTCATCATCAATTGATTCAATTGGACAAAACGGTGCTTATCGTGACTCATGGACTGATAGTTCGTAGTTTGATCAAGCACTTGAACAAAATCAGCGATGACGACATCAGTAAAATCAATGTACCCACGGGGGTTCCCTTAGTATTCGAAATCAACGATCTTGGAGAGTTGGTCAGAGACTATTACTACTTGGATCCCGAGTTGGCGAAGAAGGGAATGGAGAAGGTTAAAAACGAAGGCTTGAAGAAAGAACTGGGGGGAAAATTATAGACAGAGACATAGATAACAGAATAGGAGTATCGATAAGCATCTCTGGCATGTGAAAATCAGTTATAGAAATGCAAGGTTTGCTGATACGCTTCTATTATGTTCAACTATGGAGTATCCGAAGGGGCCTAGAACCTGCAAGCTTTTAGACCTGCTTTGGTACGAATGAAAGCCGTAAATTTAACATAGTAATTTTGCTATTTCTGTAGGAAAATGTATAGAGCGAGGAGATTTTGTGATACAAGGAACAATATGAGTAACCATTCCGATTTCAACTGACATGTATTTGCATTGTAACAATGACAACTATCACTCTACCATTAAGCGGTCATCTAAAGTTTTTAAGCTATTCGCACCCAAAAACAGCAGTGGGGCCCCTATAACCCCACCCAGGCCACGTATTTCAAGCGAAAATAGACATCCCCAGTACAGTTTCGCATCCTCACTCTCTCGTATGAGTCATACCACCACGGCTCCCCTTTACAACTTCTACCTGTACCATATCTCCCAACATTTGCTTATGTCCCGTAAACATAGCCATCTAGATTCAAATAGAGTTAACACCCCACCCCAGATGTCCTGCAGACGTCATCAATACGACCGTTGAGATCTTTCATCGCACGACATAGGGCTGATTTGCGACATTTATTGTGGTTGCTACTCAGATTTCTGCGACATTCAGCAGCATTCGAGAAGATTCCACGCTCATCGCAAAGCCATCGCGTACATGACTGCGGTTAAAAAACACAGGACACAGGGACAAGAAAGGGTTAAACTGTGCCGCGAATAGTGGAGATAACTAAGAGCATGGCGACACTAACGCCGCAGCCATAGTTTTCTGACATCAGCAAATACGGGACGGAAGTTAACAGCTAGTGCTTACCGTAGTGTTGGATTCTGTTGTTGTGTCGTTTCAGGCCGCAGCAGGCTGTGACTCTTATTCTTGTCGCACCCGAATTTACCACACAAGGAAGGTTTTTGTTGAGGTGCCTGTGACGTTATTTCTTTTGGCCAGATTGCTTTCTTTCTCTTGATTACCATTCCCGTCAACAGCCCAGTAATTACGTAGACGACATGGTTAGGATTTCGGACTTACTGCTTACATCGAACCGACGAGCTGTCCACTTCGATCCTACTCCGAATTAGCACATGCTCATAGCCATCTCTTAACCATCTCATTGCATTGTGTCCCCCTTTTGCTCCCCTTTTATCACTATACGTAATCCGTTACCCTCCGACACGTCATCTGTCTCTCCCAAATCCAGCTATGTCCGAGATCATGGCTCTCCTCCTTTCTTTTCCTAGCATCCTTCTCTGTTGACGCATTTCATGTTACCGCTTCGGGACCGGCTCTCGCACGACGACGTCTGTCTCAATCCCCTCTGTGTCTGTGTACACTCTATTATTATTAGTAATTCAATGTATATATAAGCGGGCTTCTGCTTAGAGCTATAAAACAGTGGTGACAGCCGTTTTCTTCTTCATCGAAGTAGCGAAGTTTCTTTCTGGTAATCAGAAACATCTTTGGACAATGACTTCCCTAGCTGTGTTGCCACCTCTCAAGAGATCCATCACTGACATCATGGACGAAGAACTTTATCACGTCCCCAACAGCCCCATCCAGTTTAACACCCGCACCAACGCCACCCAAAACCAGACTATGTCTAACATGACTATTCTGCAACAACAGTCGCCTAAGTTGCAAACCCAGCAAATCCAGCACCAGATGCAACGTAGCGACTCTCCTGCTGGCGCTTTCGTCAACAATAATGCCAACGCCCTCTTCTTCCAGTCCAAAGGCTCTAATACTATGTTACCTAGTGTGTTTAACACATCTGATACATTCTTCGAGCAGTACGTGTATAACACCGCCAATAACTCAACCAATATGACTAATAACACCTGGAGCCCTGCCAGCTTTGGAAACGCCAGTATTAGCAGTCTTAACGATTCTGTCCACAACAGCAGTAATACTGGAATGGACATAGATGAGAGTTACAACAACAGCAATGCCACACAAAGCAACTCCACCATCACCAACCCATTAATCAACACTGCCATGTCACTTTTCCCATCTACTGTCAAGACTTTCACTGAATATGGTAACCCTGACACCTTCATAAGGCCTCAGCAACTCCAGAACAGCCAAATGTCTCCACCAGCTCCATTACCCCAGTCCTTCCCTGCTAGACCTAACAGAAGAAGAAGATTGACGACATTGGACGAAGGTGACGCTCACAACAACTCCAAGAAGAAGGAAGAAGACTACTTGTTGTTTAACCCAAACATACAGCCTTCTCACCTTATAGACAACAACACCAACTGTTTCAACGACGAGTTCTTATTCGTCCCTCAGAACCAACAGCAGCAGTACGAAACTACTGATGCCAACAGCGCACAGAACTTATCTGGAGCTGCCAACAATAGCGCAGGCGGATTCGTGCCTGGATATGAGAACGATTACTTATTGATAGAAGAAGATTTCGATGAAGAAATCGAAGCAGACTTGTCTGAAGATGAGGAAGATGACGAAGACAATTACTTCCATGTTGACGATGAGTTTGACCAGTTAGTCATGAACAACAACTATAACGATGAGGAATTCAATAACTTGGACATGATGGACATGGACGAATACTTAAGAAGTGGATCGACTAACAACAATGGTAACATTGTGAATACCAACAACTACAACAATTACAACGATACAAATGCTCAGAACATCAAACTCGATAAACATGACATCATGAATGGTGGTTTTATTGACGTTAAGCAGGATAAGATCGACGAAACACACAACAATGTTAGCAACGGAAATAACGACCAACAGAATAGCAACTACAATAGCGTTGCTGCTAATGACGAAGATGAGGAGGAAGAGCAGGATTTAGCCGAAGACCAAGGTCTACTTGATAATGACGATGTCTTCTCCCCTTACTCTATGGATACCCCACCTACAAGAAAACAGTCTAGATCCTTAGAACCACAGCAACATCACAAGTCAGCTGCAGAAATATCGCTTAATAATCCAAACCATCAATGTGATTTGATCAATCCTGCCACAGGTTTGCCTTGTAATAAACCTTTTTCAAGGCCCTATGATCTTATCAGACATCAGGAAACTATTCATGCTTCAAAGAAGAAGATCTTTAGATGTGTGATCTGCGAAGGAAGAATCAATGGTGGCCCTGGTAATGGTAAGCTGAAAACCTTCTCTAGAGGAGATGCCTTGTCGAGACATATCAAAGTCAAACATGGTTTGGTCGGTAAAGAAGCTTTAGACATAATCAACGAAGCTAAAGAAAACGTGGAATATGTCAGCGTGTAAGCGATAATGATGAGCGCATGATGTTTGGTAATAACATTATGCTTAGATAACGAAGATGACAATTTGGAGGTGCCGGTTTGTACCTATTGTGATGGTTAATTCTTATATATAGTTCTCTTAATCTTATAAATAGTTCACAACAAATATAAATAGTATGTGAAGGTGAGATAATTGACTATGTATAATAGTGCTGAATATTATTATATACTAAATATTGAAATATAGAAGTTATGGTATTTAAATTCATTTTTGTAGAAACTTTATTAGATGTAAGGAGTATGATATTCTATAAGTTTTATTAGGCAGAATGTCAACTATGTAATCCCTACATATGCTCTATGTGTTAAACCAAATTCATTTCTTTCATGAGAATTCTTTCCGCATCTTCATGCTTAACTAATTCCTCAACCAACTCATTGAGATCCTGCGATCTCAAAGCATGGTCTTCAATGGCATCGTTCATGTCTTCGTCACCATGGTACTTGTAATGGATGTACTGGAATGCAATGTAAATGTCCAATGTCATTTGGAACAACCCCGCCACAATAAATATTACCGAGATGTTGTCGGTTCCGTAGATCAAGTAACTCAATTTTGTCAAGTCACCACCGAGCCAACTCAATAACAAGATCACCTTGAAGTTGGTAACCGACTGTAATCTATCAAGAAGGAGGATCTGTGGCAATGGAAGCAATGACTCTATGAACAAGCCTAAAATACCAATAAACTCGCCATATCTCAAATTGTCACGGAAAATTGCAGTTAGGACACCAAACACCACGGCAAACTGTCCTACGAATCTCCAGTAATATATTTCCTCTTTCCACTGCCAGAAATGCAAGGGACGCTGGTAGTAGACATCAAACAATCTTAGGGAATGTTTGAAACCAATGTACAAGTAACTTCTTCCCAATCTGAATAAATCGTTAGCTATCACTTCTACCGATTTACGAAGCGAGTTTTGAATGTAGTAACTCTCGTGTTCTACCGGATAGGTACTAGCAGACAACCTACGGGGAAGGAACGAGTTAAGTTCGTTTCTGAACTTGGGGAGTGGAGTAAGTAGCTCTGGATCGTAATTAGCGGGACGATAGGATAGAGATACTTTAAGCAAGACACATTGAATGACCACCATTACCAAGGATTGGCGTAGCAATGTGACCTCGTAGGGTGATATTACATAGTAGTAGATTCTTAGTGTTGCCGCCATAAGCATAGTCACACAGATGTCTAGGGAGAACCCCATTGATGTATGTTTACGGTAGATGCTGTAGCACGTTGTCCCGTAGGAGAACAACGGCGTGAATGTCATGAAGAGGTTGACCGCCCTTTGGCGGTCCGGTAGATACTCGAAGTAGGGCCAGAAGTCTTCTGGGATCAATGTTGAAATCATGTTGAGATGTGAATGGTGATCAAGCCTTTATTGTGGAAATATTAGTAATGCAAGGGATGGAACGCTGTGGTTTCTGAAAAGAAGAATCCGGAACTCTTGGCTATATACGATGGTTGTGATGGTAGTATCTAAAGCGGAACATCAAGTGTCTTGAGGTATCTATTAGGAAAGAAGAGAACAGGTCTCGGATTTGGGTGGTTTCTCGATTGAGGCGACCAGTGACTTCTAGAGAGGGCCACAGAATGGGTAGTAGTAGACGGAGCTCAATTTCACTGGAAGCTATCGGAATGGTATAGAATGCTAAAATGGGTAATATAGTGCAAGCTAGATATGTATATTATGTAGATATAATAATCTGTGCAAAAATTTATCACTTGCAAATATCAAATATCAAATATCAAATATGGGATGTCATACAAAATACGATATAGCATATATTGCTAAATATCAATATGTTCACTCGTGTGAGAAGAAACAGAAAACAAACGCTTCAATGTATGGTGATGTCGCTATTGTGTCGCCAGTGTAAACAGAGAACAGTGAGAACAGAGAACAGTGAGAACAATGGAGATGATGTCCAATCTAAAAGTAGATGTGAATTGAAGGCTACAAAAAATGAGTAAAAATGAGTAGTATCGATGCAGTGTTCCGGATGTTCCAGATGTTCCAGATATCTTCGGAGACGGAGATGACGAGGACGGTTGAAAAGACGATGGCGATGGGAATGAGCCGGAGGTATCACCTAGGCAACTTTAGTTTGATATGTTTTACACTGGGCGAGTTAGCTTAGGAGATAGGGGAAAGGAGAAGAGAAGTAAGCCTAGTTTGGAAAGAAAATAAATAATGTGGAGAATAGCATTGTAGAAATAGGAGAATAGGAGTTAGGGTAAAGAATGAAATACGGCAAATAGAGAATGTAGGATAAGCGAGAGAACATTAATGGTAGTATGTGAGAAATGTAGTGCTGAAGAAATAAGAGATCACAAGGTTCAACATAAACGAGAAAGCTTAAAGAGATCAAGAGTATAAAATATAATC
The DNA here is from genome assembly GCA_030556775.1 of Scheffersomyces quercinus. Classification (NCBI taxonomy): domain Eukaryota; kingdom Fungi; phylum Ascomycota; class Pichiomycetes; order Serinales; family Debaryomycetaceae; genus Scheffersomyces; species Scheffersomyces quercinus. Next base: position 338,078 of record JAKTUQ010000011.1, on the reverse strand, counting down.
ATCGTTACAGAGAATCAATAATAAAGGATAGAAGAAGAAACGAATTAAAGTGATAAAAGAATAAAAATGAGGGGTGAGGAATGTGATATACAAGGAAGCGCCCAGAATAAAGTATAAGTCAAGTCATCAAATACAATTCAATACAATACCACCACACCAGTCCAGTTAGAAACCAATTGACTATGAAACATCGTGTGAGCTTTAAATGTGAATGGCTGTGAAAAAGCAGCAGCTGTGTTCTATTCAACGAATTGACATTTGATACACAAAGTAACTTTTCTTGTAACTACCATCACCCAGGTACAGACATCCCTTTCTTCTCTAATAACCTTCAGTTCTATAAATAAACCAAATACTAGGGTATCATTCCGATCTGGTCAAAAGAACCATTGAAGTCTCCTCAATACAAAGCTCCCTTTAATATTAAGAGGGGAAGAAATGTTCAACAATCTAAGTTTAAACAAGAAGGCGACGGTTTGCTGCTACAAGTATTGGCTATCATTAAACTATAAGATGTATAACCAATTATGGTTAACCATCACGCTAGACTTCTACAAAGCTAAAACTCTAAATGCTACTCATTCGTATTCTATTAATTATTAAAGGATGCAAATACTTCGGATGTAACAAAACAATATAAATCAAACACAATCAAACATCAACCAAACGAAGGCCATTTCCATGATGCGATGATAAAGTTGATGAAGATGCAGAAAAGGCAGGCTCGTTGTAGCGAAAGCCGGCATAAGCAGCTGTCATGTTGGGATTACCCAAGTTACGCAAGAACCGTTCATCAAGAAGCTGGTTTTCAGTAACTGGCTGAGAAGTAAAAGGTGGATTAGTATGGTTATTAGTATTGTTGTAGGTTGAAGAATAACTTGTCGACTCGTTGTATCTGAAGCCACGATAGAGATCAACAGGCCTTGGTACGGGTTGGATACTTTCGTATGCATCGTAGTAGTTGACTTGGGAATCATCGTCATCGTCATCATCGTCTTCTTCAATAGCACCAGTAGTTTGACTGTCTTGCAACGATAATTGCATAGCGTATTGAACAAGATCAGTCTCAGTACCAGGTATGGCGGCCTGTTCCATAATCTCTATCTCTCGAAGTTGAGCTACGATGCTATTGGCATCAGAAAAATCGGGTAATAACGTTGGTAACAAGGCGTTGAACTCTCGGTCATCAACTCTGTCGATGTCCCAAAGATTGACTTCTTCAGGTAACATATTCAATTTGCACATCTTCTTGATGCACTTCTGCAAGTTCTTATCATTTCTTATCAACGCCTTGTTGATTCGTAACACAGGAACCGTATAACGAGGATCAAACGATATCAAATCCACATTCTTATGAAGTCTTTCTCTGTAGGGAGGAGAATCGTCTTCCCAATAAGGATCGTTGGCTATATTGCTATATTCATCCATAGGAGGAGGTATGGATGGTATGCTTTCGGTATCAATGGATATCCTTCTACGTCTTCTTCTTTGCCGTATTTCACGAGATCTCTGAGTAGTCGTAGCACCTACTCTTGTCTGTGAATTTATCGATCCTCTTTTTTGCAATCTTTCTCCTGAATTGTTATTTCTTCTATATCTGGCCTCTCTTGCTTGCGTTGACTCATCATCAGTAGAGCTTACTGCTCTAGCAGCCCTTCTTGTTCTACGAGATTCCCCTCTATTTCGTCTTGTCCTAGTGGATACCGTAGGTGTAACTTCGTCAGTTGCTATGGTTTCTGTTTCAAGTTCAGGTTCTGGTTCCGTTTCGGGTTCAGTTTCAGTAGTTATTGGAGCTGCAACATAGTTAGGGTCCAATGTCCTTCTTGGGGTGGTTGTTTCACGAGCACTTCTTCTACGCCTACGCTCAACAGAGGCATAACCCTGTTCTTCTAACGTTGCCAAAGTCTCTTCTGGAGGAGGAGTTGTAAAGATCTCTTCATTCGAGGCCTGGTCTGTTTCAATAAACTGATTACTGGAGCTACTTCCTTCGTTAGCCAGCATCATTTCTGCTCTACGTCTTCTATCTTTCCGCTTTCGCCTTGTTTCGGATACACCTGTGGCATCTCGAGGAATATTTGCACTACTGCTAGAGCCGTCCCTGAGATATCTTAATGCTGAGCATCCGACATGGGTAGGGGTTGGCTCCTCTATGTTTGAAGCCAGGTCTTGGAAAGTTGATTGGTAAGCTGTGGGAAGTGTGGAGGAACTTAGAGGCGGACTGTTCCTGGCAGAAGTTGGAACAGATGGGTTATGTATTCTGGGAGAGCTATAGACTCGAGCCATAACAGTGACGTTTTCTGGCAATGACATATCGTTTGCAGTTCTACTTCTCGGTAACGAGATCTGTCTTGAGGATAGAGCCGTGGAAGACGGAGATTCCTGCGGCGACGTGGACCGCTGCTTAGTCCTGTTGGTATTGAATAGGTGAATAGCCATATTTATACTTTCACGAGAAGCATGGACCCAACAGAAAGCAAAAATTAGTAGAAGAATAGATAACTAGATAACTAGAAACTAATCCAAGAAACAGTTAATCCACACTAGACAACTAACTAGACTTCCACGTAAGCGAACAAAACAGAATGATTCGAATGTACAAAATGAACAGAGTAACCGAAAATACGGAACCGGACTCTCCACCACTGGTGTTACCAAAAACTTCTATTATCAAGCCTACCACTAATCCATGCAGTAATACCAATGGAAAGAATATGGTCTACTGGTGTGCTATATATAACCAAAAGCGTATAGCAATTACATTGCCGTATTAGGCAATACAAATAGGGTGCATGAGAAGAGATGTCAATGCGAAAGCACCAGTGGCAGGCCTGAGCATAGGGCCGAAGATGTACGAGACGGCATTCAAGATCAACGGCGGGTTGCTTGCGGATGACGTGGGACTGGCAAAGGCAACGATACCACGTATAGCACGGACTGTCTTGGCAAACTGCCATTAATGCTATTGAGCTGGTGGAGAAGCGGTGTTAGTGTCCTTTATGAGCACGGGTTTACAGTGGTTGCGAATAGCCATTGTACAAGCAGTAAGAGATCATAACATTAGCCCTCAACAAAACGCACGGAATGAGAACTGGGTTGCGAAGCCACAAAGATAGAAGGTAGCAAATACATAGCAAGAAGTCACACCAGTAGATAAGGAACGGGGTACTCAAAGAGCCATTTTCCGATAGACATGGAGCTAAGGGCTCCAGGTTGTTTGCTACCCCCGAACAATGGAAGAATAGGTTCGACTACTAACCGAAAGAACGATTGGAACTCTTAAACCCTCCATTGTTGATACATTGGTCGTACATATTATGGGTGGGTTCGGAGAAAAGACGGACTTGAAGTATATTGCTGTGAAATCGTTAGTAGGTTAATTGTGCAAGAAAGAACATTGGGCCATGGTAGCAATTACTACGGTATAGAGAATATGGTATTGCAGCACGGATCTTTAAGGAGTACTAAGTAAGACCCTTTCAAAGGAAGACTACAACCCTGGAATTGAATGAAAGACGGATGACTAAACGGGTATATCTCCTAATCATTTTGCGGGATTGCAAGCCCATTGCCCATTGAAAAGGAAATAGCAGCAGCTTACGACCGCTTCAGGATTACGCCCGAAGTCTATTTCCATCGATGAACCAAAGCATTACGCCCGAAGCGACTTCTCAGTATAGGGAGATAACCAGGTAATATAGTCATTATTACCGTCTCTTAGTGTCTACATGTCATACACATCATCTTAATCAATATCGTATATTGAGATGTTGTCATTTCATAATAAATCATTGTCCAAAACCAATTATCGACAATAATTATCATTTCGCAACAATTTGTCACCCACTATAGACAGTTATTGATTTCTCTCTCTTCTAAAGTATATAAATAGTTTTTCGTATTTTCTGATTTCTTTGTTACTCTTACTCTTTAGAATAAGAAAAGATACAAACCCCTATTTCCAAATGCCAATATCAACCACGATTGAATGAATAGATAGAAAAATAGACAACTCACCTATGGAAAGCATTCAACAACCGCTCCGCGGCTACTGACTTCCATGGTCTAGATGTTGAAATCAGCTTATTTCTTGATGTCGTCAATCTCCTTCTCCAACTTCTCAATGGTCTCCTTTTGCTTCTCCAACTTCTCTCTCAAGGCCTTCAATTGCTCGGCTTCGTGCTTCTTGATGTAGACGTTTTCCTGGGCTCTTTCCTTCTCGGAGAAAGCATCGTTGGCGTTGTTGATAGCACCCTCAGAAAGGGCGACTCTGGAGGTGGAGAAGGCTCTGGCAGAGGCTCTTGGCAAGGATCTTTTGGTGATAGAAGACAACATGATGTTTAGTTCTGCAGTATGGATTCGTTAATTCTCGATTGATGGCGTACACTCTCAATTGACTAGAAACAGCTACTTCTCTCCCTACAATTTCATTCTTTCCGGGGCGAATGGCCATCGTTTTTAATTCGGTCTTGTCCATTGGGAGAGACGGCACACAGCCGTCTTGATCATTTTTTATTGGTTATGGTAACACCACTATGGGGAAGGTCACGTGGAAGACAGACGAGTGAAAAGAAGACTGGAACTGGCAGGAATGGTAAGTGAGAGAAAAAATGAGAGTGATTGATTTGTATGTGGAGGAATGTTCGTGAGGAGTTCTTAGTGAGGAATGTTAGGAGGAATTATTGAGGAATTCTTAGTGAGGAATGTTCGTGAGAAATGTTAGTGAGAACTCTAAGCGAGGAATGTTAGTGAGGTAATTAGTGAGGAATTAGTGAGAATTCTTAGTGAGGAATTCTTAGTGAGTGGAGTTTACTATGGAGACTCAGAGGGCATGGGTGCAAAAGTAGGTCGGCATAGGAAGTTTCTGTTGATTTGGATGGAAAAGGTAGTGGATATGTATATGCAAGCGAGTAATTGTGGGTATAATTTGATATTATTGGAGGATAGATATATAGAGATACCTGTTAGCTGACTTGCTCCTAGGCCTTGACAATGAAGAGAGAATCTTTTGGTTGCGGCGTGGCTGCGGCCCCGAAAAGGGTGCAAAATGGGACTTCCATGGTATAAGAATAGTGGAGTCTTACATCGGTTACAATTACAGAGGACGTCTAGCAGATGAAACTCATGTTAGAAAGATGTAGTTAGATATTAGTTTTGGATCTTTCTAACTGGAAAACTGGATTCTTATTTATATCTCTGTAGGTGAATCGTTTAATATCAAAATGGACCTTTTCTGTCGTACAATTATTCTTACTATCTTTCCATACCTCCTAGTAATGATGCAAATCTCAACTTGAAAGTCCTGTTCATCCATGATCTACTTCCTTGCAATCTATACTTCCTTCAATTATCCATCTTACCTCTAGTCTACACTTATACTCAAAATGCTCTATTATTATTAGATCTATGTACAATAATTCATTACTACCTCATATCTGTTTACAAGTTCCTCGATGGAAGGTATCTCGAATGCTTATGAGTGGCCGACAATAACCCACAACATCTGGCGGTTCTGATGGCATCGGACAAATGCTTCTGGTTCTGGGCACTGCATCCCGTTATGCTTCTAGGCAAGATCTGGCCTGTGGAAGTCAAGAATCTCGACAAAATTTCTGGCATCAAGTACAAGGTTCTTGGGTTTATTCCGGTTCTCTCGAATGGGTCTGTCACGTTCTTGTTTTTAGCGAAGTGCTGCTTTCTTTCCATGTCCAACTTGTTGTTGGAGAAGTCAAACGGATCGTAACTTTCTCCGAATGTGAATCTTCTTGTGAACTGTGAATTGATTTCCAAAGGTGGTTGTGTACTTTCTTGTATGGATCTGGCTAAGCCAACAACATCACGGGCGATATTAGCCTTGGAGTTGGTTTCTTCATTGGTTTGAATCCATGACTTGTCACTCTTCATTTCTGGAGTGGATGGTAAAGGCACATTGCATCTTACTGAGCTGATCGAGAAAAGACGCACCGAGCTCGCCGTCTTGGCAGTGAGCGATCCTATTCTCATAGACAACATTGTGAGTTATTTGGAGGCACGATAGGATAAAGAACTCCAAACGAGACGTCTTAAATGGTTATATTCAATCGTTAATTTAACAGTCGTGAATTTGAAAATTTTCGTTGAATATTGCGCGTGACAAACGGGGTGGAAAATGGCACGTGATCCAAAGGTGAATATAGTGGCTGATTTACACAGTACCAATGGGGTGTTATCTTAAGGGACGATTAGTAGCACGGAGATCCAGCCATAACATGTACGGCATCACTTCGTGAATAAGAATGTAATTGTATGCAAATATTGTATTTTCGTGCAAGTTACTTACTGCTTTTGGTTTCTTGTCTAGGAGATGTAGGTACGTATTAGTTGATTGCTGAGGTAAATTGTACGATTGCGAAATCCTATCTACTTACTTAGACAAGGACATTAATTAGCATACCATAATTTCTATGTATTTTCCATATTTATACCAATATATTACCGTTGTGTACACATGTTCTTGTTATCGAATTGTGGCCAAAACCAATTTAGAAAGTCATTTGAGCTCGGAACTTAGGGAGGAGGTCCGTTACAGAACGAGGAGAGTCGATGCAGATCTCAACGGATATCTTACGAGACTTCTGGAGAGAGGGAGCCCATGGAGCCCCAAAGAGTGGAATAGCAGAATACCCAAATTCAGTTGTTTCCTCCTATTTGTGGAAAAGTGAATCTTCTGTGGTGAATTCCAAACAAACAAACACACCCATCTTCACCCCTTCTAACCTAATCTTAGCTTGCATTGCTATGCCATTCCAGGCCTACCTCGTTAGTGTATTATGCCAGGCTATTGTTGCCCTGCCTGTACAAAACACAGCCATTTGCAGCTTCTCGTTTTCAAATGTGTGTGCCTTAATAGCTTTAGCGAGATGAACACACCAGTGAAGTGTCAGTAAACACCCGGGCATCAACAACCCTAATTTTTGCCCAACACGAAAACCACGAATACGACGAATCCCATGAATCCAACATGTAGCACACACAGCATAATACCTTTAACCTCTCACCAAACCTCTTACTTCAGTAACCCTATCTATAGCTCTAGACTTCCCTCTAGACGTCCTACATCACATGACCTTCACGTAATCACATGACTATAGTCACACCCTCGCTCATTTCTTTTTCGTCCACCGTTTCAACAAAAAAAGAAAAGCGTTTCCCAAATCATGATAATGACGGTTTCTAGAACTCTGGAATTCCTTAGTAATATTAATATTAGCTAGCAGTCTTCTTTCGTTGTCAGCGGTAACGGTTTCTCCAGCAGACGGATTTCGGAGTCTAGGCATTTAGCATTGAGGATTCGCAACAGTATCTGTCATCACCACTACGCAGAAACACCGAGAGTTACTGGTCGTCCTCACTATTAGGGATAAAACCGTAGCACATTACTACTCACATCAACCACAGCGGCAAGCCAAAAGGTCACAGGAAAGAGGTAAAAACCTGTAAAATCAACATCCACGATATAAGACAATCTAGAAACAACGAAAAATCGTTGGATATCATCGCCGGAATCGTCTTATTATCACTAATATCAGTATACTTAGTCTGCCATAGACAGCGATATACTACCAATAACCCAAAAACCCATCCTTTACACTAGTACTTCAATCAGTACTACTACGAACATCACCTAATAACCACATAAAACTCATAAAATGGGAGAAAGAGGCCCCGATCAATGGTTGGAGCAGATCCGCAAGTGTGTAGCACTCACAGAGTCTGACATGAAGCAACTATGTGAACTCGTCAAGGAGTTCTTGATGGAAGAATCAAACATTCAACCGGTTCAATCCCCGGTGACCGTCTGTGGAGACATTCATGGACAATTCCACGATCTTTTGGAGTTGTTCAGAATCTCTGGAGGTTTGCCATCAGACGACAATACAACCAACTATATATTCCTCGGTGACTATGTCGATAGAGGATACTTCTCTTTGGAGACATTCACATTGTTAATGGTTTTGAAGGTAAAATACCCACACAGAATTACATTGGTTAGAGGTAACCACGAGTCCAGACAAATCACACAAGTGTACGGTTTCTACGAAGAATGCTTAACTAAATACGGCTCAGCCACTGTTTGGAAATACTGTTGTCAAGTATTTGACTTTTTGACTTTGGCCGCCATAATAGACGGTAAAATCTTGTGTGTTCATGGAGGATTATCGCCAGAAATCAGAATGTTGGACCAAATCAGAGTGTTAAGTAGAGCGCAAGAAGTTCCTCACGAAGGTGGATTCTGTGACTTGGTGTGGTCTGACCCAGATAATGTTGACACATGGGCAGTTTCACCTAGAGGAGCAGGTTGGTTATTTGGATCTAAAGTGAGTAGAGAATTTAACCACATTAATAACTTGAGCTTGATCGCCAGAGCACATCAATTGGTTATGGAAGGTTTCCGTTACCATTTCAAAGAGAAGGATGTCGTCACCGTTTGGTCAGCACCTAACTACTGTTACAGATGTGGTAATGTTGCCAGTGTGATGCAGGTTGACGAGGATTTGGAACCAAACTTCAAGATTTTCAGCGCAGTACAAGACGGTGATCTTACAGCAAAAAACAATGCTACCAAGCAACAGAGAAGTGACTATTTCTTGTAAATAGAAATAGCTGTTAGCTTTTCGACAACTTTCCAGTTGTTATCATGTAATGGTCCTTAACCGTACACGCCACGATCCTAAATTTATTCATCATTTGCATTATAGAAAAAAGTTTGATTTACTTTGATCAAATTATCTGATATAGAGTGGACTCGACCCTAATACGTTTACGTTTGTTTTCCCGCCTACAGCGGTGCCCAGTCGAGGTCCATCCCTGTTCTCCTTCTGACTTTACTCCCTTTTTGTTTTAACCTTTTTGTACTTCGTAATTGACATTAATGAATTATGACGAAACTGTTTACGTTTTTTTAATTTTACTTTTTGATATTTATTTGGCTTGGCCAGGTTTTCTTTCAATTTTGTATACTATTTAATACAGACATTCCCTAGAATATGCTTATCATGGTTCAAATTCAACCTTGTAACCATCTGTATCTACATTTTATATCACGTTGTATATGTGTTTATTATGGTACAGATCTCTAATTAATGCATAGTGAACTCTAGTTCTTACCCTTTCTTCTCTTACGTTTCTGGCCAATGATGTTTTTCACATCATCCGAGAGTCCAGAACTCTTCTTCTCTTTGTCAGCAGCAGCTGGCTTTGGACCCTTGTTCAAGTTACCCTTGTTCATGTTTCCTCTGCCTCCCTTTCTAGCCTTCTTTCTATCTTTGTATGTCATCTTTTTGTCACCTTCACCTTCACCGTCGTCTCTTCTTCTCTTTCTGTCATTTCCAGAGCTAGAATCACCATCATGTAAACGAGCTTGGAATACCTTGTCTCTTCTTCTCTTGACAACTTGGGCATTTTCAACAGCAAATTCAACAATCAAATTTCTTTTAGATAATCCCTCCAATTGTGCCAACTTTTGTTCCTCTTCAGTTAAACCTTCCAAGATTTCAGCAATTGTGACTTCGTGTGCATTCAACCATCTCAACCCCATCAAGGCAGTCTTGTGGTCTCTGAATTCCACGAAACCGTAACCTCTACTTCTACCGGTCTCACCAGAGCCCTTCACTTCCATAATGACCTTGGCTTGTCTTACAACACCCATATGCTTAGATTTCTTGTTCTTAGGGTCTTCACCTTCTGTCTTTGGAATGAATTCTCCGATTTCTTGTTTGTATTTTATGGAACGGTTGATTTCTTCTTTTGAGAGTGGTTGTCTCAACTCTTCTTTGACTTCAGTAGCAAACTGAACCACGGCTTTACGTCCTAATGCCTTCAAAGCTTTAGCGTTCATGGCTCTAGGAAGGTTTCTGATGGCCAATCTGGTCAATGATAAATGCAAGGTTGGGTTTTTGTTTAATTGTTGAACTCTCAATTTATAAGACTTGTCTCTGACTTCTATGTCAGCCTTGGTTAAAGCCAGGGCCAATTTGGAGTTGCTAGTGATTCTACCTTCGTTCAACAAGAATAAATTACGCTTATCCTTCTCTCCTGGAGCCTTACCCAAGGCTTCCTTTCTCTTTTCGGCGTTTCTGTCAGCCAACTTGGCGGCAGATTCTCTGTCCACGGCGGAAGTGATCGATAAGATACGTCCTTGGTAAACATAAGCCGGAGAGACATCATCTGCAATCAAGATGGATGTAGCAGCAGAAGATGGAGCGTTAGCCAAACAGTCGGTGTAAGCAGCTTCTTCTTCGAAAGCCACGAAAGCTGAACCTCTGGCCAAACCAGTTTCTTTGTCAATGACTGGTAAAGCGTATTTCACAGGACCAAACTTCTCGAAGTGCTCTGTAAGGGTATCTTCATCAGCATCATAAGGTATGTTACGAACGAAAATTGAGTATAATTCTTGTCTGTTGCTCTTCTTTCTTGGTTCTTCTGGTTCTTCGTCTTCTTCTTCGACGATTTCTGTTTCAGCATCCTCATCGATCTCGTCATCAGATTTGATATCATTCAAGTTGTCGAACTCTTCCACTTCACTAGTATTTCCTTCATCCTCCTCTTCATCTTCATCGTCTTCATTGTTTTCAGGGTTGGCGAGATCTTCATCGTCTTCTTCATCTTCTACTTCTTCCTTTTCTTCTTCTGACTCTTCATCTTCTTCTTGTTCCTTAATGGTCTCCCATTTGGATTTCTCAACTGCCAAATCCACAGCGACTTCTCTACCGTCGATTTTCAAACCAACCGATTCCTTAACAGCTTTTTTGGCGGCAGCAGTCTTCTTCATAGTGACGAAAGCAAAACCGCACATTTGTCCTCCCTTCTTTTTAGGAATGTATGCATCGAATACAGCACCGTATTTGGAGAAAAGGTTCTTCAACACGTCTGGTTTTTTACAAGACCATGGTAAGTTACGGATAATTAATCTTGCTCTTCTTTTCTCCACTGGAACATTGCTAGAGGATTCTCTGGCTTCAGTAGAGCGTTCTCTGCCTCCTACTGAATTCCTATCTTTTCTCTCTCTTCTTTTAGCGATATCGACTCTTAACAGACGACCCTTGAATTTGGCCTTTCTGGCTTCAACCAAAGCGGTCAAAGTGTCGTCATCCATGGTAAACGAGACAAACCCGAAACCCCTGGACTTTTGGTTTTCATCGTTGACTATCACAGCATGCTTTACAGGTACGAATTGCGAGAAGAATTCAGACAACTCTTCCGATGTAGCTTCAAACGGAATAGAACGCACAAACAACGTCTTTCTGTCCAACCCATCTTCTCCAGCAGCAGCTTCTGCGGAGGCATCGACCTCCTTAGTTTCTTCTGAAGACATTTCCAATCAATTTCCTGCTTGGTGCTTGCCTACAACTACGTGAACTGTCCCCAGAAACTTACTGCAAAAACATAGTTAACCTGAAAATTTATTAGAGATCATCGCTGTGTCGCAGATGTCTCGATGGGGTTGATGGATGTCGCGCCGTATTTGAATTTAAGCGAGACATTTTTAGGGCCAGTGCGAATGGGTTACCCGGCCACACAGTAACATAAACAAACGTTTGCAGTAAAGCAAATTATAATTTATGGTTTAGATAGTGTAAGTAAAAAGGTGATATTTGGGGTAATTAGGTCCAGAAAAGAGGATTCGGGATCGTATAAGTCGTGGGAGTAAATTGAATGTTTTCTTGGGGAAATTTGAACGTAAGTATATTGAAATATCGAAGACTGCAAAATAGTCGTTGTGGTTGTAATTTAGTAGTCGCTGAGGTGAAGTGAAGAGATTCGTAGATAGACTTTAAGATAGGATACTAAAAATTGATTGATTTCTAGAATATAATAACAGAAGGTATACAATAAAGGATAGAGAATACAATAGAATGGCTAAGGAAACAACAAAAATAAGAAAAAACGTGTTGCCCAATACATACATACCCGTTCTCTCCAAACGAGTGTTGGGTAACGTTCTAACAAGACTACCCAAACAGTCATTGATAGAATTCATATATATCTGGCCCAAGCTCGCCAATACACAACCACACCTAGATAAAGAGAATAAAAGTCACAGCAAAAAGGCCTATAGTGCCAAAGTTTCAGAGGATGCTAGAGCTTTGAAGAAGATCGCCGCCAAGGTGCCGAAGCGCAAGATCATCGATAAGATCATATACCAGTACTGGGCTGATGGGTTGAATCTTTTGCAGTTGTCACAATTGGATTGCCAGCTTATAGTAGATCGACCAAATGCTTACTACTGGATGAAATCCACCGTGAAGGACTCATTTGAAAAGGAAGTACCAATCCTGTTGGACCCACAAGTGTTTCTTGATCAGCTCGCCAATGACCTCAACATGTTATATTTAACTTATCTTTACCTTTGTAGACACCCCAGTCTTCCGTTGATGGTGATAAGGATACAGCTTTTTGATTTACAAGCGTTCAGCACATCAGCAAATTCAAATAGGCCTCATATCACATCACTAAAGGCGTACTTTTTGGCCATACCACTCAATTCTCCACACGTTCTTCATTCACCAGGAAACGATTTAGTGACAAACATCGTCATGCAAGTCGTAGAGAGAAGTTTGCCTCAAAACCCCAACAATTTGGTTAAAATAGTCACTCCCAAAGAACAGACTCCGATTAGATCATTGGAGTCAATGCACATATTACACGGGAATTCGAGATTTGGTAATAGTTTGGGTGTGTGGACACCCTATGCGGATGCAACAGTGGACATGTTACCATTCAATGCACTTGAGAAGCATAGTGAATTAAAAGATGAGAAGGAAGAAGAAATTGATGAAAATGATGACGAAAATGACGACGAAAACGTGCAAATGAAAAAGCTTAAGAAAATGGCCAACCTCCGTTTCAAAGGATCAACAAGTGGAAAGCTTAAATCAGAGAAGTTGTTTGAAGATAATAGAGAAACTTCTGCAAGAAAAAGAAAGAATATCTATAGCAATAACTCTAATGATGACGAGTTTAATGAACTGGATGAAGAAGAAGAGGAATCGGAGTTTGCTTCCATTGCACCAATTCAGTTCTCTGAATTTGTGATTAAACGAAAGGTACAAGAAAAAGATGAGGAGAAGACACTGATCACCATGAGATTAACTGGACTGGATGTCTTTGCTGGCCTTCACGAGCTCTCTGTCAGAACAACTGATAGAAGCAAAATGATTGTCGATCCAGCAAGATTACCTGGTTGGTTGACGGGAGAAGAAGGCGCGAGCTGTGGTACAGTCGAAGATTCTATATTCCGTAAGTTTTCCTAGGATATTAACCACTGTATTATTATATATTATATATGTACAATATGTATGGCAATGGATTCACATTTGTTTACATTCAACAAGAGTCGGCTTACATAAGTCCTAGTATCCCAATTTTGTAATGTGAGCTTTGATGGCATTGATTGTATCATCGTCTTCATTAGAAGCTGCTTCTAACAAGTTTCTTAGAATGTCAATATTTTTATACTTGAAAGCTTCTTGAGCAGCCAGCTTATAATCCTTATTTTTGACATAAAACTTGATTTTGTCTGTGTAGGTGTTGGAACAATTCTTGATATATGTGGATACGTGATCCCTTGGAGCCCCATTTTGGAATGATGCTTCCACGAAGGGCTCAAAGCCTATTGGTGACTTGAGATTATTAGTATCGGACAAGTTAGAGCCAACGGCAAACTCATACAATCTGTCGAATTCCTTTGCTTTAGAATATGTCCCAAGAACCAAAAACCAATACTTCTCTTGAGCGACTTTAAAGTCTTTGACGATTTTAGAACCCATTTTAAGTTGGTTCATTTTAATAAGTCTAGTAAGAATGCTATTCAACGATTTTTCTGTGTAGAAGTTGGCTAAGTATGTCTCACTTAGTTTCTTCTTCAATTCTAGTATTTCAAGCTCACGTTGGTATAACTTGTTTGACCGCTTAATCTTCGAATTGCTTAAGGATTTCTGTAACGTTGCTTTATAACTGTTGTAATATGAGTCGCCGTTATCTCCCAGATTCTCTCTTAGAAATGATTTTAACTTGTATACTCCCAATTCATTCTTCTTATCTTCCTGTTTGTAGTACGTTTCAAGTAGATCAGCATCGTATCTTCCTATCGAGGTGACCCAGAAATTGCCTATCAAATCACCACTGATAAACAATTGATCTGATGATATAGCTATGTCTAACTTCTTTAGTTCCTCTGTGGAAAGATCCGAAATAGATCCACTTTGTTCGTTTTGATCCAAAACCCTGATAAATTGTGATATTGAAAGCGTGTCTCTTAAGTGCAATAGAATGATCTTAGCGATGTCATTGTCACCTGTTTGGAAAGCTTTGACGAGAGCTAACTCCACCTCTTCAAATCGTAAGAATTGTTGAATTTTCTTCTCTATTGAAGGCTCCAAATTCACTAATAGCTTACATAGATTTGTTCTTCCCTCCTCATGTGCAACTTCGGAAATGGTATCTACAGAGATGTAGTTTCTATTATCATCTGTGAGGGATATGAGCTTCTTCGATACCACTTTAAACAAGTCGATGTCCGACATATTCAACTCCTTCTTTATCTTAGAACAACACCAATCCGAGTATATGTACTCTTTATAGTTTTCCAACTTCAATAACTCAATTGCTTTCAAAGAAAGAAAATGTTGATCTCTTCTTAGAAGCATCGACAAGATCTCTTTCCAACCGGCCTCTAAAACTTCTTTATACGTCAAGAAAATACCCAACTCTGGAGTTCTCAATTGATTCAACACTTTGATATTATTCAATACAGATAAGTATTCATCAGCGTTGTAGAGCCCATCAAAATATGCTTTTCCAAATGAAACAGCTCTGAGGATTTTCTTTTGCCAGACGATGACGAATTCGTCTTGTGCAACATCTAAACAATCACGAATGGCGGTGTAGAGTGTGTCATCAGCTTTCAATAAAGAAATGTTGGTGTCTGCCTTGGATGCATGTTGTGATAGCTTATCTATGCAATCAAGAAGAATGCTACTTGGATGCGATGATCCTATTTGGTAAAGGTTGATGCTGGATTCAGACACGCGACTGAGGAATTCTACCCGGTTTGTTGTGAATACTTTTATACCATCTGATTCAGTTTTTAGTATTGGAATGGTGAACGAGAGATCATCCTGGCCTGCCTTCAACAATTGCTCCAAGTCGAAATCTTCTTCATCTACGATGTCGTAGAAGAATGATATGGATTGCTGCCCTGGACCAATGAGTTTTAATTCGTCTTTGAAAGAGAGAATAATAGCGTCATTGCCACACCATTCGATCTGGTAGGGCAAACTGGACTCATTGGAAGTGTCGTATTCCAAAAGAACCTGATCGTACTTGTTACTGATAACGTAGATCTTAGACGATTTCATATTAAACAACAGTATCAATTGGCCATTTGGTGAAGCTCGTACACTACTGAATGGACCTACTGTGAGCCCCTGATCGGCGAATTCGTAGCTGTTCAATGCCGTCTCAACTTTGAACGTGATGACTGTTGTATCATATTGAAGTAGCAAGATAATGGACTTGTCTGGTCCAGACATTGCCGAGAAGCCGTTTATCTTCATCAGGTCAAATCCTGTCAAAGGGATCTCGTAATTAGTGAGAGTACCGAGGTTTGTGATTATAAACTTATTGATAAGTCTCAAGATGAGATATTCCTTCCATACGTTCACCTCGAGAACCTGGATGATTTCCTCGATTTCGTTGTTCTCCAAGTTGGTGATCACATACGACTTTGCAGCGGCATCTGATGTGAAACCACCATCGGTATCGGACAGACCGAACAGAGAGCCGACGTTATCAAGCTGAATGAGGTTTTTGGTGTATGTGTATTCATTGAAGTTACCTTTGAAGTTATTGTAGTAACGGAATTTACCGTTGTTCAACACGACACAGAGATCTTCGTTTCTGAAGACATAATCGACTATATGGTCGTCTGGACGGTTGTTATAAGCAATTGACCATAATTTGTTCCCGCTAATGGTATAAATGTCGATGATATTGGGATGGGGAACGAATTTGGAGGAGATAGCCAAGACCGTGGCTTGTGTGGATATGGCTACCTTGTAATTCGAGTAGAGGTTGTCAATGGACCAATTGAGGTTATCGTAGCAAGGACGAAGCGAGTAATAGACGTTTTGGAGCTTCTGCCAGCCAAGAGACGGACTGGAGGGCATGAGGGATGGTGGGATGGTTGTGGGGGGTTTTGTTAGGTAATTGGGTGGAAAGTGGCGTAAGTCAATGAAGTAATTGGAGAAAGAGTGTGATGTATAACTATGGAAGTATTAACTATGGAAGTATTAACTATGAGAGTTCTTAAGTATGGGAAATCTTAAGTATGGGAAATCTTAACTATGAGAGTCTTCACTGTATTCTTAACTATAGGAATGCGTAACTGAGGAATCTTAACTATGGGAACTCTCAACTATGCAAGACTGTTAAGTATGGGAGGATTCGTAGGTGTGCGAGTCGTTAAGTATGGGCCTTCTTATGTATGGGAGTTCTTATGTATGGCAGTTCGTATGTATGGGAGTTCTTTTTGTTCTAGTATTGCAGTTCATAAACATTTCTTAAACAGGGCAATTCTAATAGTAGCCACTAAAATACAAATACCAGCTTCCACTTGGTTTTCCTCTCTACTATGTATTGCTCTATTCATTGCTTCTCCCCATTTCTTGTCTTCATCATACTTCCCTCTTAACTATGCGTCCCGTTGGGTGCGAAATCCTTAACTATGGGACTCTATAAGAGTAGCAGCCAAACGGTGGACAATAACACCTACCTTCCACACCTCATACTCCAAAAAACTCTTCCATCCTCAACTACATCTACATCAAGAACAGCATGACAGTATGACAGTATAACACAACACAAAGCAAATCATACTATTAACTACACCCAAATCAACTACCGTCTCTTCATCTCTCTCAATGCCTTCATTCTTAACTATGCAAACTCTTAACTATGAGAAGCGCGAATTTTGATGTCTTCAAATCGTTCAATGCGCTTTCTGGAAGTATTCAAGTTGATTGCTTCTTCTTGTAGAAGGTGATTAGTCTAAGAAAAGGTGTCAATTTGAAGTTGAAAAACAGTTAATTGATCCGAAAATAAGAAAATCGACTCATATCTTAACGATACCACGATTTCAACCGTTCAATACCATGCCTGAGTCAGCTTACATCACCTTGGTCTCTTCTGATAACCATAAATTCGTCGTCTTGAAAGACGTGGCTTCCATCTCGTCGGTGTTACGAAACACCCAGGGATTTGAGGAGGGCAAAACAGGTAAAATCTCGTTGGATATGGATGGAGATATTCTTGAATGCATAGTCGAGTATCTCTACTATCATTACCAGTACAGAGAACAAGCCGAGTCCGGTACGATTCCAGAGTTCCATATTCCTACACATTTGGCCTTAGAGTTGTTGGTCAAGGCCGATTTTTTGGATATATAGGGGGAGGTTTGATTGATTTGAACATGCCAGTTACATAAAAGGATCGTCACAGGCTATGTAACAGGAGAGATTACCTTCGTCTATTAGCGAACTATCATCACGCCTATGAAAAGAGCTACAGAACGCGTTACTTAGCATGTAATGGCTTCTATGTCATTTGAGGTTATAATACAATAGCGGGTTCAGAAGTTGCTAGCTCTTAAAATCATCCTATACAATACGGCGATTTCGAGGAGATTGAAACTCATTGGACGGAAACGTTACGCCATTTGAGTTCTCATCACATGAGAAATAAGATCCACTTTGACGTTGATATCCATTGCTATTACAGGTTTACCTATGGTTTCTGTGAGGCGATTGGCATTCTCGATGTCCAAGCTGTGGTATACTTCTTCTATTGGTGCTATTAGCACCTGATCTCCCAAACTAGAGAAAAGTTGCCTTGAAATATGATGTTGGCGATCTTAATACCGTTATGTGAATACCCAACCGATGCAGTTTCTGAAGTGTTGTCTTATGTGCGTATATCGTTGACAGTTTATCTCAGTCCATTTCGATGAATGCTTCACTGAGATAGATATTTGGGTGTTGTTACCACGAATATTCCGGTAACCGCTTCACGTGGAGGAGAGGGATGTCTGACGAGATCCGTGTCATTTCATGGTCATTTTCCCATATTGTACAGCTGACATATGACCTTCATTGAGGGTTTTAACAAGATGTTTCGTCGTTATCTAGATACGAGAAGAGTACTTGGAAGGTCACTTGAAAAGCACAGTGTAATCAAGTCTACATATTATACTCATTAATGTCAACAATATGACAGCACAAATATAGCGTATTCTACTACTCCGCATGATGAAGATGATTTACTATAACACTGGTGTCACATAACTGTCGTTATGGATTACACTCTACACTAAACTACACGGAGTTCTATATCTCGTTTCATAGTATAAGAACACTTATACGAATATAACAACGTCTACCTATTGTAGACTCCATTTGATAACTGTAATGTTTCCTGATAGTATAGATAAGTACATTTTACACTACATATTCCAAAGACTATTGCCATATGTTTATATATAATGTATAGTAACCGAACTCTCCACATTTCCCTATATTTACATATATATATATATATATATATATTTACATTTCTCCAGAATTACATATCCACTCTCTCTACTATGTCCTATCACACCAAATACTATATAGTCACTCTGGTATAGTAATACTCACTAAACTACACTAGCGTATATCCTTACTACTTCTCACACTACTTTTTTTTTTATGAACATATACTAGCACATATTCTAGCACTTTTACTAGCAATCTTAACCCTTTCTACTCTACACACCGGTTACTATAGATATAGTTACATATATAGTCGCATATTCTCCCACTATCTATTATATCCCATCATATTATAATTATAGTTCTAATATAACACTAGTCATTTAGTATATTAATATCTCTCTAGCATATATTCTTAGTACTACTCTTACTACTCTCACTACTACGCTTCCACTCTTAGTATAGTACATATTATTACTACACTATAGCACATATTACTACTCTACAACTCTTACTACACATATTACTACTACTCTACAACTGCTAATACGCTACCACTCTTACTACACCACCACGCTACCATAGAGGACTTCCCTTTTCGGTGGAGTGAGCATTTCTAGCAAACCCCGATTTCCATTAACGTTACTAAGTCTCATAAAACACTTTCTTATAGGAACAGATCCAGATTTCGGCACGGATAGAAGTACATACACCGACATCGACGTGCTAGTGGTGCTGACAGTTGCTTATTACATAGTACATAGTACACATTACAGCATACAGCATACAGCATACAACATCGCAAAGAATCTACAATTTTGTACACCCCTTGATACCACTATCACAGCCGCAGTGTAACCTATCGCCCCCTGTGTCATGAGCAGTTACATGCTAGATACCCTCTCCAGCGAGATTGGAAGCTTCGCCCAAACGGGCCAGGACCATCTCCTGGACCTTCTCAGCGAGTCGGACTCGCTTCTCAGCGATTTGAAGCTGATGGAATCAATGCTTGTGGATCAGTTGGCACATGAAGAGTCCGAAAGCAATACCACCGAAACCCCGATATCAGATATTGGTACCAAGCTGATTCCCGCCAAGAGACCATTGCCCCCCAATGCAGCCGAAGTGCTTGAGAAACTGGCCAATTCTTGGTACAAGTCCTCAATTGACTCACTCAAGTCCTACAACACTTCGGTGAACAAGTTCCTGAAGAACATCTTGAACAACTCCAAGTTTAACGCCGACCTCGATGACGCTTATACATACCCACTCAATCTCAACAACTTTCCTGTGAACACTGCTGAAAATGAAGATGAAGACATGAACGCAGGTTACAATAGTAAAAATGGAGTCGTGACTGATTTGAAGGCCATAAAGCTTGAAAACCGGGCCGAACTCGTAAAAGCTATTATTCTCCACCTATTGAAGATCGGACAATGCGATATCGTAAAGGAAATAGTCAAGGAATTGTCCCCTTCTTCCGGTGTTATCATAGACGAGTCATTGCTTACAAAATTTGAACGTCTCAATAGAATTGTGGAAGATATAGTTGTACGTCACGATTTAAAGAAATCGCTTCAATGGTTCCAGGACAAATATAATGAAAAGGTAAAGACGTCTACTAAAATAAGTCAGTTGTCCAATCCGGTGCCGTCAAACTTCAACGATATTGAGTTCAAGTTCCATATGCTCCAATTCACACTTCTATTGAATGGAGACAACTCTTTCACTCTAGACGACGCTTTGGCAGCATACATGTATTCCAAAGACAATTTCTCCAAATTCTTTAAAGATTACTTGAATGAAATCTCGCCGTTGATGACGTTGCTATTGTTCAAGAAGAAAAGGAGAACGGCAGACGACAATGACGATGACTTCACGAGAAAGCACATGGAGAGTATGTTGTCCAGTTTCATCGACAAAATGAGACTGAGCTTCAATGTAGAGCGTGATAGAAAGAAGAACAATGGCAATGAGATGCGTTTTGTTTCAGAGCTTCTAAATAACTTCGAGAACATCCACTCGGACCAATCGCTATTTGTGAACATCTCCAACGAGTTCATATCAGAGTACTGTAAGGACTTGAGATTATCGAATGACTCATCCTTATTCCAGAGTGTCTTGGCTGGCTACATCAATTTGCCTAGCTTCTACAAATACAACCAGATTCAAGTCAAGATGAATAAATTAGTTGCTGCTACCAGTGAAGCTACTACAAAGAACGGAGATGATGCAGGTAACGGAAGTAGTTCGGACTTGACAACTGGAGAGGTTACAATCATCAATCATGAAGCTACTTACAGCTATGATCTACCCTTCCAACTTCCTGATTCGAATAGATTCTTATTCAACTACCATCCGATTTTCATTTGTCCTATTTCAAAGGAACAACTTGTACCGATTACGGATAGCTCAGATAATGCATTGGACGAGGAACCTAAAAGCAAGAGGAAAAAGAGCTCTACTTTGGATCCAGGAAACCACAACTCCCAGGGAAACCCAGTTGTCGTACTCAACTTCTGTCAGCACTTGGCTCTCAGAGAAAGTGCTTGGCAGCTCTCTAAGAAGGGTACTGAGATTTTCAAGTGTCATTACTGTTATAAGAAACACAAGTTTACTGATGTGACGGATGCATACTTCATTGACTTGTGAGAAGAATGAATTGAAGATTTATGTTTTTACGATATTTTTTTTTAAGAGGCTAATGGTTTATGAATATATGATTATAGATGTGATGGAATATCTACTAATGAATATCTACTAATGTAATGTCACTAATGTAATATAGAGAAGATACATCCGGATGTAAAACAGACAATTATGAAAACAGACAATTATCAAAACAGACAATTGGCTGTTAGAAAGACGGTATTCCGTATAACATTATTTGGTTCTAGTGTATCCTATCATAAGCTTCGATCTTTAGAGCACACGATCGTTGCACCTTTCTATACCCCCATTTCAGAGACATAAAAGAACAATTTTTCACCACTTTTCTCAACCAAACATCACAATTTCACCTCCCTAACTCGATCGATATCCGTTTCAGCGAAGACATAAACAATTACACTAAATACACCTTCCTTTCTCTTCACCCTTTATAACCACTCGGTATACACCGGCTTTACCAGCCACAGCCGCTCATAACCGCACTTTTCACTTTTTGGTAGCGCCGCGAAATAAATTTTTAAATTAACCAAAAGCTACTTTTACGAGAGTTTTAGATACTGGAGAAGAAACCACCACAAGAGCATAGTTCTGGCCAATTAGTGATCCTGTTGAATATAGAACATATGAGCGAACTTGCTAAAAGAAAAGACCCCGAGGAGGAGCTTCTCACTTCTGGTAGCCTGATCCTTGGAGAGCCGTGGATCCCAATTTATGAAAGAGCCGTTGATTTCGATGCTCATCACTTTGAGACGGCGATGTCTAACTTGATTAGACAGCCGAATATCAACTCGACCGTGATCATGAGGGCAGACATTCTCAAGGAGAACATATATGACCCTCAAGAAGGAGATACCATGTTTACAAGCAAACTTATTCACAAAATGCCCGAGTTCCCGAGCGTCTCAGACGATCCCTCCGATGTTATACTTCACCGTAATTTGGATGATGTAGAGTTCAGATCTATTACATTGGAAAATAGCGATATAAAACTCAATCCCAAGTGCCAGATTGTGCGTAGAATTATACCCAGAAACCCATTTAAGGATCACATCATCAACCAGACATGCCTTGTACTCTCGTCACAAGGTGCAGAAGAGCCTTTAAAACCAAATGATTCAGTTCTCGTGGTGTACATTCCTCATATCGAGTCGAAAGAAGAGATTCCTTATTATTTGCCCCCAGTTTATGGAGTGGGAATATTATATCATAAAAACAGTCTTTCCATACAATATCTTCCATTCGGATACCAAAATTCTACGGTAGAAAGTAGTTTGCTCAAAGCCATGGATCCTAGTGAAAGGCCAATAAGAATAGCACTTAGATTATTACAAACATCAGCAAAGCACTCTTTAGGAGCAAAGACTGGCTACGAAAAAAGAGTAAACCACGACGTAGTGGTTCCAAAAATTGCATTTCAAAATAGATATATCAGCTTGAAGAAGAAGTACTCTTCGAAATTAGTTGAGAATTGGAGCGAGAGCACAGACCCTAAGAAGCATGTATTTGAAGACCTTGCCATTGCGGCATTCTTAATAGAATTCTGGATCTTAAAGTATGATTCCAAGACAGATTTCGAATTCAGAGACTTAGGTTGTGGAAATGGTCTTCTTGTATATATTTTAAACAACGAGGGATACAAAGGTGTTGGAATAGATGCAAGAGCCAGAAAGTCATGGGCCACATACCCAAAGGAAGTACAGGAAAACTTGAAGGAACAGGTAGTGATTCCTAGTATTCTTCTTAAACCACACCCAGCAGTAGCAAAAATGGCTCCACACGTCAAAGACAATGGAAGATACTTCCTGATCCAAGAAGGTCCAATCTTAAAAGACAGTAAAACGACAAATGACACCAAGGCAGAACCCGATCACGGTGCCGGTGTTTCATACTATTCATCATCCAGTTTATTACATTCCTCTCAAGTCTGTACTACAGACGAGTTTCCAGAAAACACATTCATCATAGGAAACCACTCCGACGAGTTAACATGTTGGATTCCATTATTAGGCTTTCCATTCATGGTGATACCATGTTGCTCTCATGCTTTATCGGGTGCAAAGGTTAGATATGCTCCTAGAAAGAAGATTGCTCCAGCAAACGGAAAGGGTCCTGCTCAAGCTGCCCAGGCTTCTACATACGGTGCTTTGGTTGACCATGTAGAGGACCTTGCGAACCAATTAGGCTGGAAGGTTGAGAAGGAGATGTTACGTATTCCTAGCACCAGAAATGCTGCCCTTATTGGAACTGCCAAGGGATCCCAGTTCACCAATGAAAGTGTAGAGGATGCTCAAACAAGGGTATTGGACATTTTAGCGGTCTCCGGAGGAGCGGACGGCTGGGTTGAGAATTCGATTGCTCTTATGAAGAAGGCACCAAGGAACCATTAGTGGGCGATACTTATTTATGGTTCAGCGAGAGCAAGAAGAAGTCATTTTAATCATTTAAATATTTCCTAGAAGAGCTAGTCTCAACATACATATACATAGTTAATAGAGAAGACGAACTTTTTAGGCCAATGCAGACCATGAAACTACTTAACTTTTTCCGAATTCTACCGTAATTTTCCTAAAATCTCGCCAGACCACACATCTCTTACCCAGCAAGTGAAAGGAATAGAAGAACACCTTAAAGTGCTAGTTTCAACGATTAACGTACAAGTACAAAGACAATCATCGACTAGATACCCTACTAAGCCAATGGAAAACCCCAATAAAGCTGAAATTTCCTATTTCTCCATTTTTCTTAGACTCTTAATTCCTCTCCCCCTTCTCCCGCCGCTTCCCTCACCCACTCATCAATCTCTCCATCTTACACCCAACTCATACAATCAATACTAATCGTCCCTTCACCATCCACCGCCAGCAGCTGCAAAAACCCCTTCGCTGCAACTAATATACCCCGATTAGGAAATACACACACGTGACTCTTGCTTCCTCACTTTCCTGCAGACACCACCGCCTCAAAATTCATGACGGAAAAAAAGAAGCGCTTGAGTTTTACAGCATTTTATTCATTGAAGACGACGACAAGAGGTAGAAGTAAGTGGGTTAATATTGTAGCAATGACTAGTTCGTCCTCTCAGTAAGTATCAGGCGGGTGTTGGGACGGTGCTGACGAATTTTCAGGGGATTTTCGGGTGTTTTAGGTGTCTATTGATGAACGCATTTGGTGGTATCGTAGCGTGTTCGTTCTTTGATTCGATAGGTGGTAGGTAGCGTGTAAGAGGCATTGAAAGGATAGTGGAAGAGTGATAGAATGAGGTAGTAGAAGTGTGAAAGAGTCAAACTGTGAAGCTGTGAAAGAGTCATGTAACGAATAGTAAGAGAGTGAAGGAGTGAAATGGTGGAAGATTGAAACCCTGAAACCCTGAAAACGTCAGAACGTCAGCACTTAAGGGTTTAATAAGAAAACCCATTAAAAGCAATGATCTGTTATACTAACAAACCCCTCTAGATTTCAGCAGCTCGAAAAACTAGGCGAAGGAACTTACGCCACGGTTTACAAAGGTCGTAACAGACTGACAGGCACCTTGGTGGCTCTCAAGGAAATCAACCTTGACTCAGAAGAAGGAACGCCTTCAACTGCTATCCGTGAGATCTCACTTATGAAGGAGTTGGACCATGAAAACATCGTCACTCTCTACGATGTGATCCACACGGAGAACAAGCTTACACTCGTGTTTGAGTTCATGGACAAGGATTTGAAGCGGTATATGGAAGTCCATGGAAACCAGGGGGCATTGGACTTGAAGGTGGTCAAATCGTTTATGTTCCAGTTGTTGAAGGGTATCATGTTCTGCCACGACAACCGTGTGTTGCACAGAGACTTGAAACCACAGAACTTGTTGATTAACAACAAGGGAGAATTGAAATTGGGAGATTTCGGATTGGCCAGAGCATTTGGTATTCCATTTAACACATTTTCCAACGAAGTGGTCACCTTATGGTACAGAGCCCCTGATGTGTTGTTAGGACTGAGAGCATACACTACTTCCATCGATATTTGGTCTGCTGGATGTATTTTTGCCGAAATGTGCACAGGAAAACCACTTTTCCCAGGTACTGCCAACGATGACCAGTTGATCAAGATCTTCCGTTTGATGGGAACTCCAAACGAGCGTACTTGGCCAGGAATTTCTCAGTACGCCAACTACAAGAGCAACTGGCAGATCTTCGTTCCCCAAGATTTGAGACTCATTGTACCAAACTTGGACATTATGGGTTTGAACTTGTTGCAGAGCTTGCTTCAAATGCGTCCAGAAGCAAGAATAACCGCAAGGCAAGCATTGCAACATCCTTGGTTCCATGAAATTACGAATCCTAACCCAATAGTTCAGCAATTGGGCGATCCATACGTGCAGCAACTGCAGCAGCAACAGCAGCATCTTCATCAACAACAACAACAACAGCAACAACAACAGCAACAACAACAGCAACAACAACAGCAACAACAACAACAGCAACCTATCGAGCAACAGTACCCATAAAGGTACTGGTTCTTATTGTTCCACTTTTTTTCTATCTCTGAGTTAATCCCAGTCTCTGAACTGAGTGATTAATCCTTTGTTACGATTGAAACATGCTGGGTAACATTCCATGTTTTGAGGTCTTGGCGTCTCGTTTCAAGTTCTACATCTAGTCTTCACTTACGGACCAATGCTGAAATCAGTTTCATTCTCTGTAAATTAATTCATTTCTTCGCATGCAAGTGTCATAAAATCATTTCATTAGATAGCCTAATTCAATGCACAACTAAGGCAAATATTTACGTAGATTCATCCTTGTAATCAAAAGATATAATATGTCTATATAGTTCCTTATGCAATAAATATTAGTAAAACTTCAAAATAGAGTGTAGTATCACATCATGTTGTTGTGCAAAACATCGTAATGTGGTGTGTCATTAAATTTCATGAGAACCTGAACAAGGTTGAAGCTCTTAGCATCAACCACAAATCTCCAAAGAGACTTGTCGCTCTCAAAAGTATCAGTATGATAAAAGGACTCTAGTAGCCTTAAGATAGTCTTGGCAATGTCATCAGTCAAGCTATCGTTATTGTAGTTCAGGCCAAACTCCAGACAGTCTTTCTTTTCATAGATATCAAATAGCTCAAATGCCTCGAGGACAGTTCTTTCTGTAACTAATGAATGGTCCCAGAGTACAAACTTTGTGATGTCATCTAGAGATAGCTCCTTGGTGTTTATGGTGCCGATGTTTCGAGGAAAGTAGTTATCGAATGTCTTCACTAAAATGCTTTCAGCATCAAGAAATTGGATTCCGTAGATCTCATTCATGGCTTTCATTAGTGAAAACTTCCTAGCACTATTAATTCCATGGTTGTACATGTCAAAGGGAAAGTCTCGACGAGCTCTATAGACGCTGTTATCGAACTTGATCCTGTTATTGGTACTGTCTATACATATCCTTACAGGCCCATTTATTATTTTCTTGGATGCTCTTTCTAGACTTTCAAGAATAGAAATATCACCTTCTTCCATGGTTTCATTGGTCCTGCTGGTGAAGTAACACGGAAATGGTTTTCTTTCTCCATTTTCTCCTTCACCGGAGTAATAGTCCATGATGGTTCCATCTACCATGGCTTCTTCGAACTTCCGTATCAAGAAAGATACTTCAAGAAACTTCTCCCGGAGGTACCTCGCTCTCCATTTATACTCATTTTCGCTTTCTTCCTGGCTCAAAGCAAGACAGGGCGTATCAGGCTGGCTGTAATCATTTGATATCATATTAAGCTTGAAGTACTCGTGTATGAAACGAGCCGATACGAATTTGTTTGAAAAGACATCGTCAGAAAGAGCTATCTTTTGATGATATTGGAACTCATTAATCGTATTAATAGCATCTGTGATCGACCCTCGAGCGTTGTTGAACATTGGGTCGTTTTCCATTCTGATTTCTGGATACCTCATGTTCCAATTATCTCTACACTTTTCTAGCTGTATCTGGTAGAAGTTTACCAATTCCTCCAAATTTTGGAAATTCAAGAGGCAGTTTAAGTCGATGGTATACCATGTTCGTACCATTTCGATAGCTAGCGAAGCATTGTGCCATCCTGTTGGATGTGGTGGAATGAACTGATGCAGATTTTGATCATACGAATCGTCTTCTTTTGGGTCAAATTTAAGAAGTTTACGAAAACCCTTGTTGACCAAGGGGAGGTTGTTATGTGGACGTGCATAGATGAATATTTGGTAGATGATATGGAATGGAAGCCGTTCTAAAATTGACAAACTCTGGCTATTTAGAGCTTCTGGTGAGTTGTAGCTAACGTCATCGTTAACTAAAGCAGTAGACGAAAAAGAAACCGGGTTTCTTCGTTTCGAGCTATGCAGCGAGTCGAGTGAATCGTTACTCTTGGACTTCCGAAGTCGTTTTAGCGACTTCCCTGCCTTTATAAACCCCATGGTGAGCCCATGAACCGGAATAGACAAAGAAGAATATGTTTTTGCAATGATAGCAATTTGTAATTCGTAGTTTGTGGCTCATCTGGTGGGACGTAGCGAGAGAAAAAAGATTTGTCGGTGTAATTAGTGAGAAGGTTGGGATGTACGGGGTTTTATGTGTGAGTTTAGGGAGAAAAAATAGAAGTGGTTCTTAGCGAGAGCATTACTGAGAGAGTTAGCGAGAGCCTTACTGAGAGCGTTACCGAGAGCATGAGATGAAATATATGGAAGAGAGGGTCGATAAAGAAGGAAGTAAAAAGAGGATATTTGCATTTGTTGGAGAAATCTTGGTGAGAAAGGGAAGTTATGGCATTAATGAGGTGTTATGGTATTCTTTAACGTGTTAAGTATCTAGCGATATGTATATACTGTTCAGAGGCATCTTCTGTTATACTGTGACTTCTCGTTCTACGATTGCCAGCAAATGAAATATATCATCCAGCATATATATAAGATTTATCTTGACCTTTTTCCATTTGACTTGAGGTATCGATAACATAACTATATTTCTAGGATACTTGCAAAGGACAAACTGGACCCTAAGACATTCTGTCATACCGTGGTACTCAACACTATATGATGATTCACTGAGTGCTGTGTATCTCTGCGGTGTCGCATTATTTTGCACCCAAAATTTTGCAGCTTTACCGAGAGAGTTAGTAGTATATTCTATTGATTTAGGTGGAACACTTGCTGCGGGAATAATTGGAGTTTACTTGTTATGAATTTAACATTAGAATGGAAGATGAGGTAGTAACTTGGAAATGGAAATGGAAACGAAATGTGAAACTGACTTTCTTTTATGTAATTTTATGCAACAACATCTAAACAGAGAGAAGTTCAGTACATGAGAGAAGACAATTTCACATTGGATTGGCATGTTCAATAGATATCTTCACAGGCAACCTCTAGCCTTTTTACAATCCCTACAACATCTACATTGCATCTTTAAACAGTTTTATAATAAAAATTTTGCTAAACTCGTGGTAGATATATCGATCTATGGATACATCAAAGAATTAAAGAAACAATAAATAAAGCCAGCTCATTTACTAACCAAACTTAGTATTTCGACTTGAATTGGTCTTCGGTGACACCAGCACCCATGGCAGCAGTGGAAGTAACACCTCCAGAAACCATTCTCAATAAACCATCAATGTACTCGGCACCAGACCACTTTTGATGCTTGACAACCTCGACACCCTTCTCGATTTCTGGCTGTTGCACGGTTTGACCGTAGGCTCTCATACCAATCTGAGAGTATTGGTTAGAGAAGTCGTCCACAGCCAAAGCAGTGGTATGCAAACCGGCCAAGGTGATGAATTGCCAGACGTAACCCAATTGTCCCAATCTCTTGATGTAGGTCTCTTGTTGGTCAGCAGGCATGGCCTTGTTCCAGTTGAACGATGGAGACAAGTTGTAAGCCAACCATTGCTCTGGCCACTTGGCCTTGACACCGTCGGCGAATTCCTTGGCTTGGTTGTAGTCTGGCAAAGCGGACTCCATCCAGATCAAGTCAGCGTATGGAGCGTAAGCTCTACCTCTCATAACGGCACATTGGGTTCCTCCTCTGTATCTGTAGTAACCTTCTCTGGCTCTGGCAACTTCCCAGTTGAAGTAGATGTCCTTACCAGTCAATTTTTTGGCCAATTGCTTGGCTTCCTTGTGGGAAGTACCAGACAATGGGTTGACCTTGTCAGTGAACTCCTTAATCAAGGCTTGCTTGTTAGAGTAGTTACCTTCGTTGATAGTGTCAATGACGGCTTCGTGGAAAAGCTTCAAGCCAGCAGTCTTGGTCCAGTTGGTCTCGATAGCAGCCAATTCAGCGCCGTAGATACCCTTGGATTCGGCCTCGGACATCAAAGCAGCCAATTCACCGGCATTTGGGTTGGTGGAACCAACAACGAAGTAGTGGTCTCTGTGGTCGATGGTGGAAGTGATCAAGGTAGCAGCTTCCGAGTCAGTTCTGGCAACAGCTAACAAGTCGGAACCGAGGATATCGGCAGAGGCTCTGATAGCAACCAATCTGTTAATGTGCTCTTGGACTGGAACCAAAACCTTACCGGCCATGTGTCCACACTTCTTGGTACCTGGAGCCTGATCCTCGATATGGATACCGGCAGCACCTCTCTCGACGAAAAGCTTGGTCAACTTGATGATGGCAGTAATACCACCGTGACCAGTGTCGGCATCAGCGATAATTGGTCTCAAGAAGTCGATGTAAGGAGTCTTGGCTCTCTCTTGCTTGGAAAGACCCAATCTCTCCTCTCTCTGCTTTCTGTCGTGGAACAACTGAGCGAACCACAAGTGCTCCACCTTGTTTGGAACGGTGTCCATAGGGTAATCGGCCAAATCTGGAGATGGCTCGTTAGAGGTGGAAGCGGTAGAGGAACATTGCCATCCGGAGACGTAGATCGAGTCTAAGTACTTGGCCATTTGGGCAACGTGAATAGGGTCCAAAGCACCGAAAGTGTAGGAAACAGACTTGTTCTTGTCATGTTCTTCCAACAACTTGAAGAGCTTCTTGGATTGGTTAGAAGATGGGTAGTCAATCTTTAAGGTACCTCTCTTCTTAGCTATGTCTTCTGGAGTATAGATTCTCTTGGTCTTTCTCCAACGGGGTTGGGACCACCATTGTTTGATTTCCTGGACTTGCTCCTGGAAGAATTTCTCTTCGGCGTCTATGTCGATAGCGGTGTAAGGCATGGTGGGGATACTGATAATTCTAACCGGGTTTCTGTGGAGAACTACTGGGTAGAGTTTATAGTGAGTAGATGATGAAGTTATAGAAAGAAAAGAGAGAAACTTCAATTAGAACTGGAAAACAGACCGGGAAATCCCCTGGTATTTATAATGAAACTTTGCCCAAAAAGATCGTGCTACTATAGCCCCATAGTGAATAATAATATCAGAAATTCCACCATAGTGCCATTTTTTTTCACTGTTCCATAGTTAACCCCAATCACCACCAAAGTGAACAAATTACCCCAGATTTTGCCAGTTCCGTCCATCCATTGCGGTGGTGCATAAGCATGAGATGCTCTGCAGGAGAAGGTATATAGTGTATAAAGAGACCTCGGATGGATGGGGTCATCCGGATTGGATGAGAGTATGATGGGTAAGCGCTGGGTAAAGGACCGGGGGAGAGGTTTTGGTGGTTTGGTGGTTGTTATTGTTGTAGTTTCGTGTCATTGGTGGATGGTTATTCTCATTGTGATAGAGATGCCTTGAGATGAGATATGCTTAACTATGGGGAAGACCCTATTAACCGCTCCTTAACCTTGGTTATTGTTGGGCTCCAACCCAGAAAATATCCCTTATCATTCAATCCACTACACGACACTACCCTCTACACGGAGGTCAACCACCACCCCAAAAACCTCTTCTTCACCTCCATTTTTGTCGGGCCTGTTCCTCACCATGATTCTGAATCATCGCAACATCCGTTTCATATGCACCGGCAAGGGCTCATCATGGCACATATGCACTAAACCCATAGACTAGTGCAGGAAACCCAGAAACTGGCGGCTCAGCTCCCATCCGACTCGGCTCCGTCGTCGCTGTGTAAACTCCCGAGGAGTCTTAACTATGTGCCAACTCCGAGGCTACAGTAGTAGTTTGACCATTACCACCCATATGATAATTGGCTTTGGTGCAGTCGCGGTGATGCAATTTTCAACCTGATTTTTCACTCTGGGGTTAAGTGCTGGTGGTGGAAAGCAATACCGAACGAACTCCGGATTGTGAGTCAAGCAATGGGAGAGTGTGTGTGATGGTTTCCGTGGAAAGTGTAATTACGGGTTGGTTTTCTGATTTAGTAATCAGGAACGGTTTGTGGTCCCA
This sequence comes from Scheffersomyces quercinus, assembly GCA_030556775.1. Classification (NCBI taxonomy): domain Eukaryota; kingdom Fungi; phylum Ascomycota; class Pichiomycetes; order Serinales; family Debaryomycetaceae; genus Scheffersomyces; species Scheffersomyces quercinus. The sequence continues at coordinate 306,541 of JAKTUQ010000011.1, read as the reverse complement.
AGACCCGTTGACCCATAGAGATTTGGTACCGATACTTTTATTAGTGAGAGCGCAAGAGGTGAGAGTAACCGGTGATGTGAATGGACTACACTGTAAATTGTTAACAGATGCCCTGGTTGTCTTGTCTTTTTCTTTTTGTCCAATACCGTCAGGTCTATACCACGACTCCGAACTCACTCCGCCATAATAATAATATTATATTATTATTATTGTTATTATCCTCAAACTAGGTGACGACAACCACTTGCCCCATCACCTGTTTATACCCTTCGGGTATAGGCGGCTGTATACCGGAACAGTATATCAAAGTCCGAGCCCGAGAGTCTGTCTATGGTTATTAGTTATCCCCAGATTTCTATAGGTTTATGCCAAGGGATGGCTCCATTCAGGATCGCACGGTGCTGGGCAGCAGTTATGGCGGTTCTGGTAAAATATTAGAAGTAAAATACCGGTTTTTGATGAAAATAACTGAGTAAATGGGCAATTGGCCGTAATTACTCGGCCTGTATTGTATTATTGCTACAAAAGACAGAAACTATAATCTAGAGTACACATTTTTGGCTGGTGACCAGCCACCGTATCTATGTCAAAGTGAATGGTTCGCTTAGCAACCACCGAAGACTGCTGCTCTCAAGAGAAGTCCGAACTCCGAAATCAACTGCTACGTGGTTTCTTTTCCGTCCCGGGGGTTTGACCAGGAGCTTTGGATGGAGCTTTACGCTTCTTTACCACGGCTGTTAAATCATTGACTTGAGCTTTCTTTCTGATTGCTCCACTGAGATCATTGACAGCTGCTGAGGATGCGCCCTCGGTGGACTTTCCTTCGCCAGTGGCCTCTCCCAAGAGTCCTTTAATGATATTCAATTGTTCTTTCTGAAGTTCTTCTTCTGGGTTCCGGAGTAATTCTTGATATCTCACGTCCAAATCTTGGAGCAACTCTTCGTTATCATGTTTCTTCTTCTCGTCTGTTTCTTTATCTGTTCTCTTCTTTACTGACTCAATGGCCAATTTCATTTGCTCTACGGCCTTCTCTCTCAGTGTGGGGTCTTCCACACAGAACTCTAAAGCAAGTGATAATTTGTAGTGGGACTCAGATATTAATGATGAGTTTTCTGGGTTGTAGAGTTTAAGTCTGAGTTGTAAAGCACTCTCCAAATCCAAAGCAGATTGAGGAAAGTTCTCTGCTTCCAACGAAACTTCTCCTAACAAGTCGTAGGTTTCTGAAAGCTTCTTGGTAACAATTATAAATTGGTTTTCTGTTTCTTCAGAGTCCGTTTGAAGATATGGTACAGTCAAATCCTTTCCTTCTTCTTTGAGATCTTCCAATTGTAATTCAAAGAGATTACGAGTTAAGTCGAGAATCTCCCAAGCGACTTCGAAATCACTCTGTTCTTCCTCTTCTTGTTCAGGGCGGCCCTTGTCGCCATCTTGTTCATCATTTTCTTCATCATCATCCTCCTCTTCTTCTGCTCTTGGGATATCACTAGATTTTCCCTCTTCTTCTTCCTCTTCGGCCAAAGGAGCAGCGTCAAAAAATTGAAATTTGTCGTCTTCTTCCTGGTCTTCTCCGTCTTTCTCGTCTTTGGTATCTTCGTCATCAGGGCCAGGAGTGTTGTCGTTGGTTGGTTTTCCTCCGAAAACCTCAGATTTCGATACCGCACCTTGGAATAATGCCTTTCCGTACAAAAAAAGCAAGTCTGCGTCTTCTTCGCCCTTCTCTTCGCTGAAAGCTTCACAGGCTTCTCCATACTTTTCACTTGCTTTATCGTAGTCTTTACCAGAATAGGCTCTGTTACCCTCGGCAATTAACTTCGAAACTTCCTCTGAGTATGACATTTTTACGGAATTTATATTAGTTTCTATATATTATACGACTACAGTAATACCAATGACAACTAACGAAGAAGATATGTTAGATATCAAGTGTCCCCACGAAGTTGTCTCTTCACATACAAATTTATTAAGCGAATTTTCATTACGCGTTTTGTTTTGTTTGTCGTATTTCTGGTTTTCATGGACTTTTACGACATTGCTTTGCGACAAAGGAATGGGAGAGGAGTGGGACGAGTTGGGTGATGGATCGATAATAGGAGTTTATGAGTTTAATGATTTGTTGATGAAAGTAGGCTGTTAAGAGTGTTTTCAAAAAGTATAGGATTGATAATTGTTTGTTGTCCGTTGAAGTCGTCGTAGAAAATTGTGTCGTTGACATGTTATGCTGTATTGTATTGTAATTGAGGCTAATACCGTATTCTATAACCATGATCCACCAAAACCACCACCAGTTGAGCTCTGGGTAGTTCTTCCATGTCATTAATTGAATTTACAGTGGACTACTTACGTCAAGGAGGTATAATTCATACTTACAAGAGTAATTTTAGATAGGATATAAAAAGAAGTTCCAAACATTTCAAGGCTATTTAATATTTTGGCTGCGAAATTATGAAATCATAATAATACCCATTCGTGTAGTTTCCCCCACATTATAAACTATTATACATATTTCAAATAGACCATTGCATTTGAATACTTTAGAATATCACTCATTTATGACCCGACCTTGGTTATTACTAAGACATTTGTTTCAGATTGCTCCTTCCACTTAGCAGTCTTCGGTGAGTCTAACACTCACGCGACCAATGCAATGCAATATGAAGCAACCAATACCCATATAATTGTAGCATACAGTTAAATATATATACTCATGGAATTTACAATTCATATCGAAATTTGAAAATTGACTGACCATAATGTAAGTGTTGCTTCCATATTGTTTGAAGAACTAAATAAATCACCACGACTTACTTATATCATGCCACATTTACATTAAACAACTCACATTCCCCACTGTTTCCCCAATCTTTACCCTACCTCCACCCATCCTCACTCCCTCATCTCTGAAACAAGAGAAGTCCCACCCCCTGTAACTCAGCATCAACATACCTATAGTTTATCCCACTATGACCCTCCCCCTTTCACACTTCTATCCAACAGCACCACCACCAGCTTCATATACTCGCAGATCCTCCCCACGTCGTCTGCGTCGCTGTGGCACCCTTTTTTTTCTCGCTAAAATCGTCACTAAATTCTACGCTAATTTTATGCCCCACAAAGAGATGACAGAAACAGTACAATGCCAGGTATCTCTACCATCTCTTGCTCAAAAACCATGAAACTTCTCCAATTCTATCTACAACATCGTTAAACCCTAACTCTCAAATTTCACCATCTTAATCCCCACCCAAAGCCCATTTTACCAGACATATATACTATCCCCCGATATCAACAAACTCACGTGACCACACGGTACGCTAAATAAACAACAAGAATTAGCGATCACTACGAGTGGTACGGAAGCAGAACACTAGAAGAAGCGGTATTGAACCAGAGAAAAGCAGGGAAATTGCCGGCTCAAAAGATTCAGTTTCATCATTGCTACGTATTTGTGCCTTTTCAGCTCTTTCGGTTGTCTCCTTATACGGTTTTAGTGGTACTATTAGTGTCATTCTTTAGCAGCACGATAATTAGTGATAATAGAATAGTATCAGACTACACAAGAAACCTGAAGTGTTATACCCACAACGATCCAATTTATACGACAATACCACTCTCTCACGCGCCCACGATATACCACCACAACGCCAGATAATTAAGCCATGTCACATCCTTACAGACTGGGATCTACACCCAGACGAAAACCTCCCCCGGATCTAGACTTGTACAACGACAACGATTCGTTCACCAGCAGTCAGAACAATTCATTCCACGAGATTCCAACTCCAAGATCATCTACGGCCTCAGAAGCTCCAAATCCGCTTGATAGAACAAGACAAAAACTCCATGTGAATACATCTATGAACTCGCCCATCAATGGCTCCGGATTTACCGATGGAGGGTATATCGATACTAATGTCAACAATAGTAATATCAACTATAACGGTGATTTTGATGCCAATGACTCTATTATGAGCGACTCTCTGTATGTAACCATGAGTCCGAAGCCAATGGGCCCTAAAGAGCTCAACGACTATCCACTGTTACCGTCGTCTCGTGAAGCCCTCAGAAGAAGATCGTTTCAACAGCTTTCACGGACACAACCTAGTAGTCTATCACAGAGTCAAGACAATCAGAACCAGCAGAGTTTCCAGAGTCTACAGAATCTCGAGAGTCAGAATAACAGCCAGGTCCAAGGTCAGGCCTATCCACAATATCCACAGAATAATTTACCGGCTCTACTGAAGCATCGCAGTATGGGAGAATTACCACCACGCCCGCAAGTGCTATCTAGAATGACAGAGCCACCAAGACATTCGGGATTAGCTCAAAACATCAGCTACGGAGATCAGCCGAGAACTCAATCCCCCAACGAATCCACTAATCAACAAGACCAACTGTACTATAATCAACCACAATTCAAACGCCATCTGCTCCAAGAACTGCTGAAAATACCCGAGCCACCATATCCTGTGGACTTTGACGATTTAGATGAACCAGATAGTCCTACACGAGATGACCTGGATGAAGAAAGTTCGAACTTTAACTCAGCCAGAGAGTATTCCTTCTTTAAACCCGATGTAATACTAAACATAAATTCCCCCACTCCGCCAGCATCAGCTTCACCGTCTCCATTTCCAAGCAACGCTAGAACACAACAGATAATCAACGACGCATTTACAACCCCTACAAAGATTCTGCCGCTCAAGGTGAACTTAGATGGTTCTCCATCGCGCTCAGACCAAATGTATTTCCCGGATTCAACTAGCCCACCACGTCGTAACTCAATGTCTCCTACCAGATATGAATCGCTATCCACACCAAGTAGGAAATCACCTCGTCGAGGCAATTCTCCTAATAGAAATAATACAACTACACCTAGACACTATTCTCCAAATAGAGGCGGTACGAGTATAAACTATGGTAACTCTTCCTCTCCTCCATTTGGACGTTCTCCATCATTATCATACGACTTTCCTATATCAGATCGTTCATATGTAGACGATGTATATGATGAAGGTGAGGAATTATCCTCCAGTGATTACAGTGAGGCTGGAGAGTATAGAATGAGGGAATCTGACCTCCGCAATAGTGTCTATCCCAATGACGATTTTATAGATTACGTTGATGATGACGAAGTGGTGGTGCCGACTAATTATTTTTCGGACTTACCACAATTACCATCACCAGAAGCATATCCTTCTAGACATAATACTGTCTTCTCATCGCTTACAAAGAGGAATAGCGTAAATTCAACAGCTACAGCTAATTCAATTTACAGCGTTTCTAGACAGAAAAAGGAGAGCGATCTCCCACCAATCCCACTTGTCCTACCACAGTTACCATTCTCAGCTAAGTCCCTCAACAACCAACATTTCGCTACTATTAGTGAGCCAATATGGTCATTAAGTAATATTTTCAGCTGGTGCCTCAAGTTACAGTTCTGGCTACAAGACCAATTTATTCCCTTAGACGAATTTAAGATCGCTCTTAGTAATTTATTGAAGTTTCACAAAGGAGACATATCATCGGAGTTAATAATTAGAAATGTCGATTCAATCACAGAGAGCTTGTTGAACTATCGTGGTTTGACTTTGACATACAGAATGTCAGAGGCGAAAGCGGATGAAAAAGAGTATGGTGTCATAATGAATGAACAAGCTATGGTGTCAGGTGTAATGCCCGAGTTGACACCTTGTTACTATACTGGTCAACACGAGAAAGGAATCGACCTTAAAGTCAAATGCTACTCCAGATTCTGTTCTTGGAACCAAGCTATCGAAAAGGAGGAACAGTTGCAAAACTTGAACAACAATGAAATCTTTTTAGCAGACAATTGGATAGCGTATTGGAAGATTGCCGATTGGGAAAGTTTAGACAAACACCTAGTGAAGCAGCAATCACATCTTTTCGACTTGCTCCACAATGAACAGATGTTTATACAGAGGGCAGCATTATTCGTAGAAGTCCTTGCTCCAACATTTTTCCAGAAAGCAAAGTCAAACCCGAAAGTAAAGATACCGTCCAATTTTGAATCTGAAGTGATAAGTTCCAGAGCCGATTTGGTAGAAATCCATAAGAAGGTTTTGTACGAGCCACTTTTAGATATATATAAGCAGGACGGTAAGTTCGTGACGAATTTCACTGGAATAGCAGAAATCTATAGTAGATGGACGAGAAAGGTTGAAAGTGCTCTGATGAGATATGTTGCTACATTGCCAGTTTTGTATGACCTTATGAATCACGAATTCTTGAAAGAATGGATAGAGCAAGTGAGAGATGATAAAAGGGTAAAGAAGTTGAAAGCTAATGGACAAATTATCTTTGAGCACACATTTAATTCTCGTTACTTTCAATTACCTTTGGAATTGGAGAAAATCAGCGAGTTAACAGACAAGAAACACCAAGCAGCCCTTAGCAAAGCAATTGCAGATGTCAAGGAATTGAGTCAGTTGGTTAACCAGAAGAAGGGATCTTCCGACAATTTGCATGAGATTAGAAAGCTCGCCTCAATCAAATGGGGAAATTACAATAAAGACAGAATTAACTTGAAATCAAATAACAGAAAGCTCATCAGAAGAGGTCATTTAACAAGAAGAGGAGATTTGAAGATCAACTCATACAATAACCATGTAATTTTGTTGGATAACTATTTCATCATAACTGAGCGCTCGAAAAACAAAAATGCAGTTGAATACACTGTAGATAAGAACCCTATCCCTGTGGAATTGTTATTGGTTGAAGAAAGAGACGCATCGTCAAAAACATTAGGTCCTTCGGGATCTCATTCACCAACTTCGAATGGACCAAACGTTCCCTCTGATGATGATCCTTCCAGCTTTCCATTCAAAATCAGATACGCCGGAAGAGGTAAAAGATTTGCTTTTACTTTCACTACTAAGACTGAAAATGAAAGAGCTGAGTGGCTTAGTGATTTTGCTTTGGCAAGGACTGAGTTATGCAAAAGATTACATAGAACCGAGCCTTATTCCTTAGGTCTTGTGTCCAATACCTGTTTTGCATATGAACAGATAGATAGAATCACTAAATTGCCTATATGTGCAGAGCAGGACCCTGTTTATGATTTGTCAGTTGATGCAGCAAAGAAGTTGAAGTTAGGGCCCAAGAATGACATATACGCGCTTGCTGGCTCTGTAGTATTCAGCAAGGTACTCAGCATGTGCTCTTTCGAATTCATGGGATCGAGATTCATACTTGTCGGTCTTGCTTCTGGTCTATACTGCTCTGATCTTAAAACGAGATGGAAGAAAGTGGCAAATGGTTCAGACTTTGTGAAGATTACGTCTGATACATCGATCAATTTGTTATTGGTATTAAGTGGCGCAAAGTTGAATTATTATTCATTGGATCTGATTGTTGAAGTGTACTACGAAAGGAAAAAGAATATTACAAGTGTTCAGCTCTCCCACAAGACTTTATTCTTTGAGATTGGTCGCCATAAGTCTATGACAATGTTATTTGTGGCGAAGAGTAATTCATCCGGCACGGACTTTACTGTCCTTATTCCAGAGACGGATAACGGTGGGGTTTTCAGTAGCTTCAAAGAGTACAAGAAATTCCATGTTGCAGCTACTTGTTACGGTGTTTCCATATTCAATTCCACTTTTGCAGTGCACACTAACAGAGGTCTCGAGATCTTAAATCTCACAACGCTTATTCCAAGATCAATTCCTGATTTCAGCAATAGCGGAGCACCTAGTCGTAGATCGTCCACATCCAGCTCCGCGTCGAATAGCAATCACATAGAAGCGATCAAGGCTGCAGTTCACTCGACTAGCATCAGACCTATGGGAATGTTCAAAATTGTGAAGGGTTCAGACAGCGATGCACACGAGTTTTTACTCGTATATAGTAACTTTGCAATTTTTGTGGATGCGCTGGGTAGGTTATCACGAAACACTATTTTAAGGTTTGAATTCCAAGCCAAATCGATTGCGTTTGTCAAGAACAGTTTATTCTTAATATGTGACGAAGTCATTGAGATCTGGCGGATCAGTGAGTTTGCGAATGGGTCCAACGGACTTATCCAGGTGATTACCGGCAAAGGTATCCATATGATCAGCAGCGACCAGCTTGCGTTCTCCATGGCAAATCCGAAGGTTCTCGGTTTGCAGCTTGTTTTTGAGTTGCGAAAGCGGGTATAGAGAGGAGCTTCGGATTGTATGGGGAATGCAGGGTAATTTATTAGCGATGAACAGAGATCGGATTTAATTTCTATAGAAACGAATATATTAAGAGGACAATGACGTGAAAGATCGAGACTACAAGATTAAGGTTTTATGTAATTTGAGATGAAAGGAATATATAGACGATATAGAGGGCCGGACTCTCTTCTATAATGCCAAGCTTGGAGAATTCTTTTGCCATTGCAAGCTTTTAAGGAGGCACTTTCCTCTGATACTTTCGTCTGGCGTAGATCTCCGAAGGGCCTGTATTTTGCAGTAATTTATATAATTTCTATAATTTGCAATAATTTGCAATTATATACTTCCGTATTATATATACTACCGAGTTAAATATACTGCGGTATTCATATACTGCGGTATCACCTATACTTCCGTATTATTCTGCGGTAGCACATATACTATCATAACATATATTGCGGTATCACATATACTACCGTAGCATACTCTGAGGTATCACCGTACCCACATTTCTGTAGGTCCGCACCCTACGGAGAACCCTCTTCAATACCGATATTTAACCATAGCTATAAAAACATCATTACATAGAAAGCAATGTTCCTTCTGGAACAACAATTTTTTTCAACAACAACCACCTTCCAACCCAATTGACATCTTTCTCCTACTCTACTTCTCCTCTGTCTCTTCCCTCTTCCTCCTCCCTTCATCTCTTACCCTCTACTCCTACCTCTTTCCCTCTTATCGACCACCGGATTTACTCTCGCGCCGCGCCGATGCCGAGGCTCTGTTTTTGCGGGGTTGACCGATTCTAACCGAATGTATATAAAGAGGGCTGTTAGCGTGAGGATGAAAAATTCTGGATGGTGAGTAGAGATAAGTTCGATTGCTGGAGATTTTATAGGTTGATTCTGTAAAAAGCATTCTGATTCTAAGACGTTACTGGGTCCGTTGCTGCTGTGAGCTGAAGACGCTGAAATACTAGAAAAATAGCATAATTATGGTCGACTATAACGTGAATGGAAAGGTGGCAGTGGTCACCGGTGGATCCCGTGGTTTGGGATTGTACTGCGCCGAAATATTGGCATTGAACGGTGCTTCCGCCGTCGTCATCACCTCCAGAAAGGCCAAGGCCTGCGAGGAGGCCAAGCAATACTTGGAGAAAGTCACCAAAGAAGCCGGAAAGTCTTGTAAAATCATCTCGCTCCCTGCGGACATCACCGTGGAGGAGGAGTGCAACAAGTTCTACGAAGACACCGCCAAAGCTGTTGGAAAAGTCGATATTTTGATCGCCAATGCCGGTGCTTCATGGGGTGCTCCATTAGAAGACCACGACGTTAGTGCCGTGAAAAAGGTGTTGAACTTGAACGTGGTCGCCGTATTCCACACCATTAAGTTGTTTGCTCCATTGTTGGAGGAATCCGGAACCAAAGATGACCCATCGAGAATCCTTATCATGTCTTCAATCGCTTCTATCAACGTTAATGATCCCGTTGGTACTTACGGTTACTTGGCATCCAAGGCTGGTGTTTCTCACTTGGGTAAGAACCTCGCCATCCAGTTCGGTCCAAAGAACATCAATGTCAACTCGTTGGCTCCAGGTTTTTTCCCAACAAAAATGTCCAACGGTCTCTTAGAAGTTGCTGGTCCAATGATGATTGAGACAAACCCAAAGGGAAGATTAGGTGTTAAGGAAGACATCCAGGCTGCTACTTTGTTCTTGTGTGCCAAGCAGTCCAGCTACATCAACGGTATTGTATTGCCAGTCGACGGTGGTGCTCATTTGAACCCACCGGCTTCCAAGTTCTAGGATAGATACTATTTATTGACTTTTTAGGTTGAATATAAACAGATCAGGTAGAGAGATGGATACAAGTAGTGTGTTAAGTGTTATTTTAAGTAATATCTGAGGTATAAAAGGTAGTGAGGTGGTATATCAAGTAGCTACCATACATTACATCAAATACCACATTGAACAGTACTTCATATGGTACATCGAACCGTCCCTCAAATGGTACATCATCTAATATACCAAATACTAGACCAAACACCATATAAACTAGTAATGAGCGCACAGCAATACAAGATATTTCAATTTCCACTCCTCTAAACTAACCCAAACTTCTCCATTCATACCTTCTAGCACATCAAAGCACTCTCAACTACATTTCCACCAACTTAACCCTCCACAAGTACCCAATAAACAGCTTCCATCCTACCCTCTCTAAATAGAAAGTTGCAGCCTATTTATCAGGGTCGTGCGCCAGCGATTTTTCACTATATAGGAATTTATAATCAGATAGGCTTAATCGTATCACTTCTTATTCTCCATTGCTTCTTCAATTCGAGATTAAATCATGACACACGTAACTATTGTAACTGGAGCCTCTAGGGGTATGTATTGGAGTTTTTAGGAGAGTTTGTGGGCTCTTTTTGACTAACAATTGTAGGTATTGGTAATGCGATTGCCAGGATTATTCTTGAGAAAGGTGCTTCCAACAAGGTGGTTGCTGTAGCCAGATCTGGGGATGCTTTAAAGGAATTGGCCGAAAAGTTTGGTGAGGACAGAGTGGCTGTTGTTGTGGGCGATGTTACAGACCCAGACACATCGAAAAAGGCTGTAGAATTGGCTGTCAGCAAGTTTGGACAGCTCGACTCAGTGATTGCCAATGCTGGTGTATTGGAGCCAGTTGGTACAGTGGAGCAGATTGAGATCTCGGAATGGAAGAAACTCTACGATGTTAACCTTTTCTCTGTTATTGAGTTAGTAAAGAACAGTTTGAAGGAATTGAGAAAGACTAAGGGTAATATCTTGGCTGTGTCTTCTGGTGCTGCTGTTAAGGCGTACAGTGGATGGCATGCTTATGGCAGTTCCAAGGCTGCTTTGAACCACTTCATCTCATCAGTTGCTGCTGAGGAGAAAGATATAAGTGCACTTTCCATTGCTCCTGGAGTTGTAGCAACTAGCATGCAACAGGATATCAGAGAAAAGTTTGGTAAGAATATGGAACCTGAAGCTTTGAAGAAGTTTGTCGACCTCCACAAGAATAAGGAATTGCTTGAGCCAGATGTTCCAGCTACGGTGTACGCCAACTTAGCACTCCAGGGCTGGTCTCAGGATATTGACGGTAAGTACCTCAGGTTCGATGATAAGGTATTAAGCTCTTATGCCAAGTAACGGGACAGCTGGAGACGATAATCGATCTAGATGTGTTCAGGTATAGCCAAAACCGTATATCTAGTCGAGGAGACAGTCTGAGAGTATTTTAACAGTGAATAGTGAGTCATTGCAATACTCCATGAGTGTATTCCTTACGTATATAGATATCAATAAATATGCGTTGCATTCAGTGGTCAGTGGTCAGTGGTCAATAGATAATTGTCAACGGCTTTGCCGGCTCAGACGTGATTATCGAAAACCTCATAGGGTAATATTTACAATCTTCTACTTTCAGTTTGCCGAATCATATCTGTCCATGAACGAACACCTACTAATGTACTCCATAAGACACACTGTGACCACCATTTATGTATATTTTTACAATTTGAACCCTTTCTTCCAATTTAACTCTACTATCATCTGTTAATGAAACACTTCTCTGTAATTATCCTAATCCAACAATGTGATGCTTAATTAAGTAAACATCCATAGAATTTCCTAATCTCAATAGCTGCAAAATAAAAACTGTCGCTATGCCAAAAAGATCCCTCGCTAGAAATCATATTTAGTATGCTCAATCTCTCACTAAATAGTTACTAACGATCGTATGTTCTCATGATTCTCACAGGAACATTTGTGGCCATTTGTCAGTAGTTTACTGGAATCCTCCCTAAGAATCTGACTACTCTCACTAAAATTTCACCGCGAGCGCGAAAAAACGTCACTGTTTTGGTGAAACTTCAACGATTTATGAATAATGTGATATTTACTTCTCTTGGACCAACCAAAGACCTATTCAAAACCAGAAATTTGCTACAAAAATGCTTGTGAGATGCTCTAAGTTGCCTGTTTCCGCAACGAAACTAGTTTCGGGAAGTTTGTCTCGCCCAGTGTCGAGATCCACTGCTGTCTCTAGAGCTGTTCGCTCAATTCGTCTTAACTCCACGAAGTCCTCGACTCTACCACCACCACCACCTCCGCCACAAAACAACATAAAGGGCAAGATATTATTGGCTATCGGTGCATTGGCCATTGGTTCGACCATTGCGGCTTCTGTTTTCAACAAAGAAGGTCCAAAGTCTGCCGTGGAACCGGTCACTAAGAAGGAAAGAGCCTTTCCAGATGGTAAGATCAAGGTTATTTTCGTTTTGGGAGGTCCAGGCTCCGGTAAGGGTACTCAAAGTGCCTTGTTAGTTAAGGAACACGGCTTCGTGCACTTATCAGCTGGTGACTTGTTGAGAGAAGAGCAAAAGAGAGAAGGTTCCAAGTACGGAGAATTGATCGCTCAATATATCAAGGACGGTTTGATCGTTCCTCAGGAAGTGACTATCGCTTTGTTGGAACAAGCTATTCTCGAGAACTACAAGAACGGAGCCACCAAGTTCTTAATTGACGGTTTCCCTAGAAAAATGGACCAGGCCCTTACTTTCGAAGAGCAAATTGCAACTTCCTCGTTCACTTTATTCTTCGAGTGCCCAGAGAAGGTCATGTTGGATAGATTGTTACAAAGAGGAAAGACCAGTGGTAGAACCGACGACAACATCGAGAGTATTACCAAGAGATTCAGAACTTTTATTGACACTTCCATGCCCGTCGTGGACCACTTCGACAAGCAAGGAAAAGTGATCAAAGTACGTTGTGACCAGCCAGTTGAGGTGGTCTATGATCAAGTGAAGAAGGCCTTATCTGAGAAGGGTGTCAACTAATTATTATAAAGACTTGAACAGACTGAACAGACTGAACCGAACAAATGAACAAATGACTAAATGAACAGAAAGACAAGTTATTAGAAAAATTAGAAGAATTAGATCCAGTTAGAATACCGTTGTATATATGCATAATTAAACATTCTTTCGTATAATTACATCGAACACCAAACCGTATAAAGACGATAGACAATAGACTATCATATGACTTCCTGCATAGTCTTATCCCTATACTAATCTTTCTTTAACTACTACTACTACTACTACTACTACTACTACTAATAATAATAACAATAACACATTAGAAATAAGGGGAACAATAAGAATATAATAATTAAAGTAGTAGAGAGCAGCATATTGACCTAAAGCGTTCCTCAACCAATAAATGGAACTTAAATGGAACTTCTACAGATAATTGACCTTAACTAAGACTAATAAACTAAATAATATGTCATTGTGTCAAACGTGTTGAAATATACATCAATACAGGGGGTATATAATTAATGAAGAAAGGATGATCCAACTGAAAATTACGTCTTGCTGGCAGGTAATACAGGATGCTGAAATGGTAATCTCATACATTGAATACCATTAATAGGAAGATTGCAATGGTTTATGGGACATGTCTATAAGTTAGGCATCAAGTCACATGACGTATCACATGACATCACTTTGTCATTGCTTTACTTTACTAACACGATTTCATTATTCAGCACGCCACGGTATTCAATAACCAGCAGTAGTGTTCTATATCTTTATCTGTATAGCTGTCTATCGTAATTAACCATGGCCAAAACTTCTACTGGATTACCCCCTGGATGGGCCATTCGCGTTTCTCGTAGTCACAATAAAGAATACTTCTTGAACCAGGCCACCAAGGAATCGTCTTGGGAACCACCTTTTGGCACCGACAATGACAAGTTAAACGAATACTTGAAGAGCTACCGTTCCAATGGAAACAAACCTGTAGTACCAGAAGACGGCAAGATCCGTGTATCACACTTGTTGGTCAAGAACGTCACTTCTCGTAAGCCAAGATCGTGGAAATCGCCAGAAGCCATCACCTTAAGCAGAGACGAAGCCATTCAGATTTTGAAGAAGCACCAAGCCAGAATCTTGAATGGTGAAATCAAATTAGGCGAATTGGCACAGACCGAGAGTGACTGCTCGTCCCATTCGCAAGGAGGAGACTTGGGATTCTTTGGTAAAGGTCAAATGCAGCCTAAGTTCGAAGAGGCTGCTTATGCATTGAATGTTGGTGAAATCAGTGACATTGTGGAGACCGACAGTGGAGTCCACTTGTTGCAAAGAACTGCCTGAAGGGGAGTTAACGGCGAATGGGGGAATGAAGACGAAATAACACAGAACTGTGAATAAATCAAAAGAGAAGTAACGATATAATATATAGTTTTACTAGGGTTACGAATGTAATATAAATAATCAATGATAAGTAGGAGGAAGATGTAGATAGAGGTTTTAATTAGTAAATGTAGAGATGGGATAATGAAAGAGGATCCAAATTTTGGCTTTTAGAAGAGTAGTAACGAACATGCCAAACTACGCAGAATTAGGACATTTATACCCACTAGATAACATACAGATATAACACTGAATTCCACCTTGCTAACCATCATCGACGCTACCACAAATTCAACCATCACCACACCATCAATGGCTTCGTTGGCTGAAAAATACGTCAAAACCTACGTCAAAAACCCTATTGGTTCCTTGCATTTGGATGGTTCCAGACGAGCCATTGTGAGGAGAGCCCTACATTTCATGTGGATTGTTTTGTTCTTTATGGATACGGCGTGAGCTAATTACTACATAATTACAGAGCTTCTACCTTCATTTCCCATTTATGCCCAATTTCCTATTCCATACGTAGTTATCCAATAGGGATTTCGTGGCCTCTCGCTTATCCATACCGTTAACGATTTCTCGTACCACTGTACGGCCAAGTTCCATGACGTAACACGCTACCATTAAATAGTGACAAATGCCAAAAAAAGACCCAATTCTCGACTTTCCACCGTATTCCACCAATTCCACCAATTCCACGGAACACTAACACCATCTAACCGTTTCATACCGCTCAATACCGTTCGGTTCCATATCTCTGTTTCGTGCCGTTCCCCTACCACACGTCCGTGCGGCTCCACGCTTCGCACCGAATTCGATGGCGGTGTCCCGAATTTTTCACTTTTCATCGTAATCTCCTTCTCCACAGAGTGAGTTAGAAGCCCAACCAATTCCGTTCTCCACCAACCGTTTTCCATCGCCACCATGCATAGGACGCTCCTACGGGCTTGGCCATGTTCGACCCGCACTTTCGCCGCAAAACCCCTACTGTACACCGCAAAACTCTCCACTGCTACTGCTGCTCCAGTAACCCCATTCTCGGCCTGGCACTTTTCGCACGCACACGCTGGCAATTCACCGCTCGCAGCGAGAACTCTCGCTAAATATAAAAAGAGTGTCGGTAGCACGGTGGCACCAGAAGACGGTTGTTCTCGTCAGCTGCTGTTCATCAATTGGCATCCATTAGTATTCACCAGGTCCTATTGTCAGCATTTCCATAGCACCATGTGTCGCCACGCTAGCTCTAGCACCGATTCCGCCACTTCGGTGCCCTCAGACAGAGAGGTTCTCCCCACCAACGTCAAGCCTCTTCACTACGACTTGACGCTTGAACCAGTGTTCGACACGTTCAAGTTCAACGGAGAAGAAACCATCGACTTCCACGTCAACGAGGACACCGACTACATCATGTTGAACTCGTTGGAAATCGAGATCGAAGAGGCCAAGTTGAACAACGTAGCCGTCGCTGATTTCTCGTTCGATGTGGAGAAGCAAACCGTCACCTTCAAGTCCTCCGAGCCATTGGCTAAGGGTTCCGACGCCAAGTTGTACTTGAAGTTCACCGGAGACTTGAACAACAAGATGGCCGGATTCTACAGATCCTCGTACCAGGAAAACGGCGAAACCAAGTACTTGGCCACCACTCAAATGGAGCCTACCGACTGTCGTAGAGCCTTCCCATCGTACGATGAACCTTCAGCCAAGGCTAAGTTCACCATCTCGCTTATTGCTGATAAGAAGCTCGTAGCCCTTTCAAACATGGACGAAAAGTCCACAGTGGACTTGGATTCCGGGAAGAAAAAGGTCACTTTCAACACCACTCCATTGATGTCCACCTATTTAGTGGCTTTCATCGTTGGTGACTTGAAATACGTCGAGAACAACGATTACAGAGTGCCTATCAAGGTCTGGGCTACCCCAGGATCCGAGCACTTGGGACAATACTCAGCCGATATCGCTGCTAAGACATTGAGCTTTTTCGACAAGAAGTTTGACATTCCATACCCATTGCCAAAGTGTGATATGGTTGCTATCCACGATTTCTCCGCTGGAGCTATGGAGAACTTCGGTTTGATCACTTACAGAACCATCGACTTGTTGTTGGACCCACAAAACACTAACATTGTCACCAAGCAGAGAGTCACTGAGGTGGTTATGCACGAGTTGGCCCATCAATGGTTCGGTAACTTGGTCACCATGGACTTCTGGGACGGATTGTGGTTGAACGAAGGTTTTGCCACATGGATGTCCTGGTACGCCTGTGACTCCTTATACCCAGACTGGAAGGTTTGGGAATCCTACGTCGCCGACTCTTTGCAGAGCGCATTAACTTTGGATGCTTTGAGAGCTTCCCACCCAATTGAGGTTCCAGTCAAGAGAGCCGACGAAATCAACCAGATTTTCGATGCTATTTCTTACTCCAAGGGTTCTTCGTTGTTGAAGATGATTTCTAGGTGGTTAGGTGAAGATGTCTTCATCAAGGGTGTCTCTAACTACTTAAAGAAGCACAAATGGGGTAACACCAAGACTTCCGACTTATGGGAGGCTTTGAGTGATGTTTCTGGCCAAGATGTTGTCAAGGTCATGGATATCTGGACCAAGAACGTTGGTTACCCACTCGTCAAGGTCGAAGAGGGAGCCAATGGCTCTATCAATGTCACTCAACACCGTTTCTTGGCCACTGGTGACGTCAAGCCTGAAGAAGACTCTGTTATCTACCCAGTTTTCTTGGGTTTGAAGACTTCTGAGGGTCTTGACGAATCTATTGTGCTAGACTCTAGATCTAAGACTCTCCAAGTCCCTGCTTCCGATGACTTCTTCAAGATCAATGGTGACCAAGCTGGTATCTACCGTACTGCTTACGAGTCTTCTCGTTGGAGTAAGTTGGGTGCTGCCGGTGTCGAGGGTAAGCTTTCCGTTGAAGACCGTGTTGGTTTAGTCGCTGATGCCGGATCTTTGGCTTCCTCTGGTTTTGTTGAGACCACTAGTTTCTTAAACTTGATCAAGTCTTGGTCTAAGGAATCCAACTACGTTGTTTGGGACCAAATCTTATCTGGTATTGGCTCCATCAAGGGTGCTTTCATTTTTGAAGATGAAGAGTTCAAGGAGGCTTTGAACGTTTTCACTGTCGACTTGATCCGTGAAAAGTTGAAGGAAATCGGATGGGAATTCACTGACGATGATTCCTTTGCTGACCAACAATTGAAGGGATCTTTGTTCGCTTCTGCTGCAAATGCTGGTCAAAAGGACGTTGTTGAGTACTCGCAAAAGGCATTCGCTGCATACGTTGCTGGTGACAAGAAGGCTATTAACCCTAACTTGAGAGCCACCATTTTCAATGTTGTTGCCAAGACTGGAGACGAGAAGACTTTCGAAGAGTTGTTGAACATCTACAAGAACCCACAATCTAACGAAGAGAAGATTGCTGCTTTGAGATCGTTTGGTAGATTCACAAAGCCTGAAATCTTGGATAAGGTCACCGATTTGTTGTTACAAAGTGATGTCGTCAAGCAACAAGATATCTACATCCCAATGCAAGGTTTAAGAGCACACAGACTCGGTGTTGAGAAGTTGTGGACTTGGTTGACCCAGAACTGGGACAAGGTTCACAAATTGTTGCCACCAGGTTTATCTATGTTGGGATCTGTTGTTACTATTGCCACTTCTGGATTTACTAAGAAGGAACAAAGAGACGAGGTCGAGAAGTTCTTCAAGACCAAGGACACTAAAGGTTTCGACCAAGGTCTTGCCAGATCTTTGGATATCATTGCTTCTAAGAGCAACTGGGCCAACCGTGACGGTGAGGTGATTTCCAAGTGGTTGGCTGCTAACGGCTACTCCAAGTAAATGGAAGGGACAGTAGAGAAGGGGTGTTCGTAAGTAAGTTTTTAATAGTCCGTGATGTGAAAATGTTCTTATGCTTAATGTATATCCAAGTTATTGATCATATTATTGGTGATGTAATTGTCTAAAGCTCGTAGCTGATTCTATAAAGTAAATGTAATCATCAATCATAACATATTTTTATATCTATTCCTTGTTGGATGTCTATTTCACTGCAATTTGTCTCCGGATGAATGAAACATGGAAGTCTCTTGTTGCCGAAATATCCAAGTCAAATGTTCCAAGCGTGCCCTTTTCTCCTCGTCCTACTGTGATACGGATATCTTCTTGACCTGATGGTTCGAATGAACAATTCTTGGTGTAGTACTCCACGAGTCTGTGTTCTTTTACACAATCAGCATGAAGCATGATTGAGGTATACTGAGAAAGGGGTTTATCTGACAATAACGAGAAGTACTTTTCGTCGAGGAAACACCTTTTAATTACAAGATCAAGTAGCTTTGGTCCCGTGTTACGCATAAACGAAGTAAAAGCAGTGAGTTCGAGGTTCTTAACTTCGGGCTTCTCGGGATACTTATCAGAGAAATCGTGATAAGATCTGATTCCAGCTGTGGCTAGAACTCTGTCTAAGTACTGAGTCTCAAGGATGAAATCCTTCGATGCAATGGAGACGGTCACGTCGTTGGCAATGTTTTCAAGCGGAAAGAGGGCCACTTGCGAGTCGGGTATGTCACAGTTGTAGCATTCACTCAAGTTGGTAGGCTCCAGTGAAAAATCTCTATTACTCTCTCCATTCTTCTTTAAGGTGTCAAAAGTGCTTTTTGGCCCCAACAAGATATAGAAATTGATATCATGGGCATCTGTGAGAAGCAAATCTCCGAGGAGAGCGGCAGGAGCCCTGATACGACGGGATTCTATGATGCCAAACTTGAACCTGGACTTATCATAAGACTTGTTGATCAAATTGGTTAGGCCTTCGAATCTGTTGGCCACATTTTCTGTGCTGAAAAACCACTCTTTTGGCAATATTATTAACTCGTACGACATCGCTAGCTTGTCGTTACTACGAAAACACGAAACTTCACCTACAAAGAACCTCTTATAAACCTTTAAACCACCAACTTTTCAGTTTATGACTCAAAGAATGTGGTTATATGTAGCACGTGACTGAAGTTGCAAAATATGCACGGACCGGAGATGGAGATCGGAGAAAGAAGGAGATAGAGATTGATTCGTTGATTCGTTAATGTGTTAGGTAGAGGGTAAGAGTGGGTTGATGATATAAGTGTGGTTATGATGGGCGATGCAAGAGGGTTGATAAAATTCAATTAAGAGACAAAATTGTGAAAATCCATTAAATTGTATGGAGATAATTGAGACTATTCTTCAAGGTATGGGGTAATTGGAAGTAAAGTGTGGAGAGGGCTTCTTGTGGGATGAGAAGAGAATGTTGGATGTCAAGAGAATATTGAACGTTGACGTATATATTCGGATTTTCTTATTAACAGCTCCGAATTCGTGAACCGTCATTGGAGATACGAAAACTTGTAGTAATGTGAAGGGAGCGATGCTTATGGCAGAGCTAGCTACTCCATATTTTCCATATATGCCCACAGATCTCCAGGTACTGTTGCGAAAAACCAGATTCCACAGATTTTTCCCACAGTGATACATAATATGCTAGAAGGCTTTATATCAATGCATTTGCGGGGAGTGCAACCTTTGGTAACTTTACGAGTTTTTAGTACAACTTTTAACCTCTATCTCATTCAACAAGTAAGCCTCTAACTTTAATGAATCTAATGAGCTTACTGATTTGAAGGGTTGCAACTCGTTTTATTTTTTCCTGCTACCGCTACCTGCACAACATCTGCACAAGAGCTGCACTTCTTTCCAAGAAGAGCTTGGAACCAGTGATCAAATATAGCGATAACTCATACCCCTCAAATCAATATAGAGCTGATCATCTTATCCCTTACATTTTGGAGGCTTTATTCAAGTAAGTCATTAGTGGCTTAAAATTAGAGAAGATTTTTTACAGTAATTACATTTCATGGAGTAGAGACTTGAACAGAAATATAAGGTAGCAAATCACGTATATTCGAGCTATTCCTGGGGGTGAAAATGGTAGTTCTTTTAGTATGAGGGATCCATTAATCTCTCATAGCCATCGTTCTGTAAGTACGCTTTTTTCGGTTTCTTGTAGAACTTCTCGTAGGTTGGCGGAGCAGTCATAGGATAAGAAGAAAGGCTGGTTTCGTAACCTGGAATACTCTTCTTCTTTTTATTAACGGACCGACAGCAGCAAAAACATGACGACAAACAACTTAATCCCATACAAAGCCACCTCCAGAGTCCTGTAAATATCCACAATAGGATGATGATGCCTATAACAACACAAACGACTGCAACCGGCTTGCAGATATTGTTTTTCATGCAGCTGTTCCAACTTTTGAACGCATTCTTTGTACTCTCTTGTCTTAATACGATATCTGGAATATACATGGTGGTAGGTGGGTGGCTTTAAAAGTGAACACCAGTTTATTGTTCCCACGACGAATTTACCGTATTATATATTAGCCTTACAACAGTGAGGAGGTACAACATTTATTTTCTGCAAAATTATTAATTAGATTATTGATTTTTTAAAAAGAGTATATCCCTTGAACTGAAAAATTAAATTAAAGGCCTCAATTGGTAGTTTCAAATGATTGATCCACTGGAAAAAGATCTGGAAAGTCAATTGCTGTAGCTCAAACTCAATTCCAGTTCCCTTCTCGAAATTGAATAATTGACTTACCTACACATTTTCCTCAAGTAAGCACAATATAGACAGCATGGACAATACCCAAAACTCCAAATGTAAGAAGACACAATAATATGTTAATCCAGGCATCAGGTCCACATCCGCGCTTCATGATGACTGCAACAACAGGAATGAGGAACGCAAGGATAAGCAAAAGCGCTACATTGACTTCCTCGTTAGATGCCGTGTGAGCGTTACTGTTGTAAGAAGTTGACCGTTGTTGGTCTTGATAAGGACCTTGCTGATAGCCTTGCTGGTAGCCTTGCTGATAACCTTGGTAATTATCGTGGTATGCACCAGGACCAGGATCGGGACCAGCACCTTGAGTGTTTGGATTGAAGTGTGGAATCTGTTGAGCTTTCTCATTGTACTCTGAGTCCTGCCAATTGGTTTGTTGACTGTCACGAGTCCTTGTCTCGACCTCAGAGTAATGTGTAGTTTGCCCTTTGTCCTCGATGATGGCATTCGAACCAACCTGGGTGGTTTCGAAGACTTGGGTATTGCCTTGTCCCTCGTAGTTTGGTGGTGCTCTTCTATGTGGTTCCATTTTGTCTTCTCCTTCTTTCTGCTTGCTTGTCTGTGTAGCAAAATTCTTTATCATCCAAACTACAGAAGAAATATTGATCCTTAAATATTTCACAGCTAGGTATTGTCGGTCTATCACATAGCCAATTATAGTCACAAGTATTGAAATTGCAAGGCGTATGAATTTAAAAAAAATAAGTCATAATCTGAATGACATTGATCACCGTACTTCGTAATTAGTTAAACAATTTTCTGTATAAGTTCGGGATATTTTCTTATCTTCCGATTTATCTTTATGGGAAGGCTTATGAACGCAGCCTTACAACAATCTCCAATTTCAAGGGACACTTGGATACATCCTTTGATTGTTAGGTTTCATCTATGTGAAAGTGAAAGCATTTATAATTTTGCAACTCAAGGACCAATCGCACGGTACTTTCTATGTTTAATTTGCTGGTAAATCAAGAAGAAGCAATATGTTTGGAACCCTACAAGCATAAAAAACTTGGCAATTTGACCTGTCATCCTCATTGTTGATCAAATGTACATTTTGAAAGCATGCTAAGCGATAGAGAAAACATAGTAATTCCTTATACTTCTCTAAATTTTAATTCCTGATAGAGCGGGTGGGGTCAGATGAAGTACTAATCAAAGTAACAATTGTACTTAAGGAGTTCATGGGTATTTCGTCCGATTCTTCCTTATTCTCATGTTTAAGCCTTTATCAGGTCATTTGAGAAGTAAAATTATATGAAACACTTTCCCTCTGTCCGGTTCAACATACTTCAAGCCTCTTAGGAACTCTCTCTCGGCATAAGGGGGTCATACCGTTGGGATGATATACCCGCGAATTCTCTAAAACAATGTAACAGAGATAGCAACAATTGATAGGAAGTCAACGATAGTAAGTAAAAGACTGATTTAATGATGAGATCTTTCATAGATAGGCCATTTTGTATATATTGGCTATCAAAGAATAAGTTGAATGGTATACATATATTTTTTTATAATATTATTTAATAAGATTGTGATCATTACACTGAAATATACGAAAAAGCTTCCAGTCAAGACAACTTTCGAAAGCTTTAGTTCCTACAACTGGAAATAAAAAAACAGGATCCTATATTATCAGTGGCTCGTAGAGATCATCTCTTGAGAAAGACTTTCTTGCCCTTACAATCTTCTCAATCAAGTACAATAAAAAAAGCATGGACTATAGCAAAAAGCCCAAATGTGACTAGACCCAATAATAGATTAATCCAAGCATCACGACCACAACCACGCTTCAAAATTACAGCAATAATAGGAAAAATAAGAGCAAGAATAAGCAAAAGCACTAGATTGATTTCTTCATCGGATCTTCTTTGAGAGTACTCTGTTCTTCTTTGGCGTTGTTGAGGTCGAGCCTTTCTGACATTATTGGTGTAAGTGCCCTTACCTACGTTATTTTGTCTTGGCACCCGTGGATTCTTTTTAGGTTTATCTTCCACATCGAAGAAAGGGAACAGAGGAGTCTTCTCTTTTTCAGTATTGCTAGCTTCTGGAGATTCCACGGTCTCTATTATCGGACTCTCTGTATCATAGAACGGGAACAGTGGAGTATGGGCCTTATTCTCTTCCACGGTATCATTTTCTCCTTGAGTATGGTGGGGAATTTCCCGTACCTCATACTTGGGTGGTGGAGCTTTAGCATTTTGTTCCATTTTAGCTTTCTTGATAACGATTACTTTTGAAGTGATCAAATTCTTAAAATCCCAATGACGAGAGGAGACAGTGATCCTTAAATATAACACTTGGATAGTCTCAACAGTTTCAAATGTTTTCATAAAGAACTATCTAAATATAGGCAGGTCACTTTTGCTTGGCAAGGCTGTACCTAATAAAAATAAGTGGTAAACTGAGTGACGATAATCCCGTTCTTCTAATTTTAGTCATAACAATCAAAGTTGGAGTTTTCTGGTTCCTAAATTAAAATTATCGATATATTGTTTTCATCTATTTATGAATGTAAACAATGAACTTCATCTTAAATTTGCAGCCAAAAAATGGCATGCATGAGACTTTTCTTACAATTTAAGTGAATGAATTTTGAATAATTGTACGCCATAGAAAGTTAACCGTGACTCCTCATACTCCTCACCAAACCGAGTTCCTGTTTTCTAAATGGAGGAAGTAGGTATAGTCACAGGTAGTACTTGGACATATGTGTAGGGTTAGCTGAATCAGTTTCGATTCGTTATAACGGAATGCAATAATCCGTATACTGCATAATGAAGTCATTTATGGGGATTACGAAAGTATGGTATCCATCGGTATTTCCTTACTATTCTTCCCTATTTTCTCACTTCCACTCAGCTAAGTTCTGTAACGGTATAATTATAGAAGCCTGTTATTCAAGCCGTCCTCCTATATATAAACACATAATATTGTAGAAAACTAGCTCCTTTAACAGCGCAGGGGGTATACTGATTGGCTGCGAATTACTTTGATGGCGCAATTTATCAGGGTGATAGAATCCTCCATAACGTCTAACAGCAAAAACTTCGACACAACATAAGGGGAACGTAAACTACTCTCTAATGTATTAGCTGAAGCTATGGCTACGGTTAATCGCGTGAAGATGATCTAATCGTAAATTGACTGCAAGAAGCTTAAAATTTACGGCGATGGTGACCAGGGCTACAAATAATGATAGTTGTAACATATATTAATAAATTGATAAGATTAGTTTTGAACAGAATCGAAGTTAAAACATATTTTGATGAAACCACCAGTAGTCTCATCTATACTTTAGATAAAGAGAAATAGAATTCATTTTTAAGCCTTTTCGAAGATTTCGTTATCTGGTCTTTCGGTATGTTCAACGAATTGTTTAATACCGTCTTCACCAAACTTCTCCATCAATTTACCGGCATCGAAGACCTCGACTTCGGTGTGCTTGAACTGTCTTGCCTTGACACCATCTTGGAACAAAATGTCTAATTCGGCAAAAGTTCTACCCTTAGTTTCTGGTAAGTCGAAGTAACACCAAATTGCAGCAATAAAGGAAAAGGCAGCCCAGAAGAAACCAGTTTTGGCCTTCCAATCCCAAGCAGTAGGGTTCAACATGTATGGAATGATAATACCAACAACGATATTGGCAATGTTGTACAAGTTTCTTGCAAGCATGACGGTCTTAGTACGTAACTTTGCTGATGGGATCTCAGCGACGATACAGTAACACATTGGACCAACAGTCAAGTCGTAGACAAAGGTGAAAATCAATAACATTGATCCAATACCCCATTTAGCAGAGTTACTGGAAGAAGTTCCCAATCCACCAACGATCAACAAAAGACAACACATTGTGCAAAGACCACTGAAGTAGATCTTAAATCTTCCAACTCTGTTAGACAAGAACCAAGATCCGACAGTACCAATGATACCCAAACAATATTGAATAATCGAAAATGTGAATGACATACTGTCAGCCAAACCAGCTTGTTGGTAGAAGTAAGTAGAGTAACCCATCAAAGTCGAACCAGTAATACTTTGGAACATCCAAGTCAATGCAGCAATTCTAGTTCTTCTAAAGTTTGTACCCTTGAAACAATCGCTGAAAGTAATACCAGTATTCTCAGTTTCTTCTTCCTTGACAGTCATTTGAATCTTTGTCAACATAGCTTGAGCCAAGACATCTCTATCTGGCATATGTGGATTTTCAGATAAAAGTCTCTTAAGCGAGTGCTTGGCTTCTTGATCCTTTCCACGTTTAACTAAGTACCATGGGGATTCTGGTGCAAAGAAAACACCGAGGAAAAGAGGAATTGGCCAGACCCATTGCACAGCAAAAGGGATTCTGTATGAGTTATGTTGTTCACCCATACTCAGGACACCCTTAATAACACCAGAAGAAATCAATTGACCGAAAACCCAACAAATGTTGACGTAAGTGGTAAGATAAACACGTAAAGTTGTAGGAGCGACTTCGGAAGCGTAAGTAACTGTCAAAGTTTGATACGAACCCCAGTTAATACCTAACAAGATGTAAGCAAGCAACAAGATAGAACGGTTTGGAGCAAAAAATTGAAGGAAGATCAAACCGACAGAAGTACCCAAAGCAGTCATCAAAGTCTTTCTGTAACCAATAACATCTGCGACGAAACCAGCGATGAAAAGACCAATAACTTGACCAGAACTGTAAGACATATTCAAACCCGTTTGCCATCTTGCAGGGACTTGATATTCATTTCTGTCAGGGAAGAAGTCACCAAACTTTCTGTTAAAAGCTGGGAAAGCGAACAAGGAGTTCAAAAGGTTAGTGTCGTAACCTTCCATAACCAAGGCAGACGACAAGACAATGGACCAGAACACTGCCTTGGGGAAAGTTCTCAAACCCTCCATCAATGGCATAGTCTTTTCTTTGTGGTCATTGTTCTTGGCTTCATTGGACATGTCCAAGAACTTGGACAAGTACTCGTCAACCGAGTTGAGGGACGAGTCATCAGCAGTAGCTTTCTGAGTGAGTGAGTCAACGACCACAGTCAGCTTCTCTGGATTCTTGATATCCTCGACGTATTCGCTAGTCATATTGAGATTGGTTTTTTTTACCTAAGTAGTAGTGGTAAACACTGATGTAGGTGATGAAGTAATGTTCAACAGTTTGGATTTATGGGATTTTGATTGCCATTTATATTCCTTGGCTGGCCAGCGTCTCTCACCACTCTATATACTCCAGATCGATATCCTCTCCCAAGATCCTGATGATGCCTACTGGAAAGACAAGTACGAAAAAAAAAAACTACTGAAGAAAATATCCTGCCACTACATATCGCGGGGGAGAACCTACATCTGGATGTATGTTGATAATTAATCCTTCGAAAGGAAAAATCCCCAATGCCGTTAATCTTTGCTCAACAGTGGTGGAAAATTTTGTGTGTGTTGTACATGTATTGATGCGAGCGCAGATATTTTCGAGGCTATTCTATTGTCGACCCCGCGTTCAAAAGGTTAAATATTATTTGGAGGATATATCAAGTGACAAGGCGGAAGCATATTTCCTGGCGCGGAGAAGATAGAAACCAGAAAATAACCCAATAATGGGAGTCTCGAGCAACTCTTGTCCATTCCTGGCTTGCTTGGAGATACCATTTCCGACACACGGTGTCAAAGGGAAAAGAAATGCGGTTGTTGGGGTGATGGGCATTTAAGCGGTATTTGATTCTCTTGGAGTGTTCGGATATTGCATATGAGGCATGAAAGGCTGTACATTTTCGGCATATAGGTCCTGGGGCATATACGCATTGGAAGCCGGCGAAATGAAGGTGGGGCATCACATACGTGTTCTACTGTCTCCGACGCTTGGTGATTAGACTACATTCTGGATGAATTAGATGTCTCAGCTCACCTCGAGGTGATCATCGGTATGGAAGCCCAACTCCTTAATTCTGACTGGACTCGACCAGTTGTCTCCACATATTTCTGCACTCCTCTTCCTACTCCTCTCCAGTTGTTGGCTTAGAGAGCTATGAAGTTGCGTGCATTACAAAACTAGCGAGTAAGTGGTAACAGGCCGCAAAAACATTCGCAAATTCGCAACAATCGCAACAATTCTCGTTACCAATTACGCTACGTCATTAGCTGTTGTCTACATTCGAAACAATGTTGCGTTGAATGACTGTAATTTGATGTTATGCACCCCGGAAAGTGGAACAACCACCCCAATTTCCACTTTGTTGCGATGTGCCTAAAAAGAAACTAAATTGATTAAAAGATGGGGAACAAGAAATTCCTATTTTTCCCCAAAGCAGAATGATTTTCCATAATTTTTCCGAACTGACGCACAATAATCTTTCCGAGGGACATAACTTTCCAATTTGCAGCTAGAGGTGACCCTTGGCGTTATGTATTCCAAAAGTGTAATCTCGTACTCCACACTTGAAGTTTTACCATCGACCCTTGTTTGACAGTATTTTAGGTCAGATTTGGGGGTCCCCTGATTTCCTTTGTCAGCGGGATATTCAACGTCTTGAAAGCCAGTTGCGAAAGTCTACCCGATAAACGTTTTGAAAGTCTGCCCGATAAACTTTGCTCACTCTGGTACAAGCTATCTCTGGTTTATAACTTATAAATATAATGATTTACCCTGTTTCGAGGGAATGGTGGTTCTAAAGTAGCTAACAATCTCTCGAGACCGAATTTTCTTGAGCTTTAAACCTTAATTAAACAAAAAAGATGACGATCAGCTACCCTTGGTGGAAAAATGCCACTGTTTACCAAATTTGGCCTGCTTCTTACAAAGATTCGAATGGTGATGGTATGGGAGATATCCCAGGAATTATCTCGACTTTAGATTATATCAAGGATTTGGGAGTTGATGTAATTTGGCTAAGCCCAATGTACGACTCTCCACAAGATGATATGGGATATGACATTAGTGACTATGAGAAGGTTTATCCTAAATACGGTACTTTGGATGACATGCAAGCATTAATCGATGGTGCTCATAAGCGTGGAATTAAGTTGATCTTGGATTTGGTTATCAACCATACTTCTAGTGAACACAAGTGGTTCAAGGAATCGAGATCTTCTAAAACCAACCCAAAGAGAGACTGGTATATTTGGAAGAAGCCTAGATATGACGAAAATGGAAACAGATTGCCTCCAAACAACTGGGGATCTCACTTTTCAGGTTCTGCTTGGGAATATGATGAATTGACTGACGAATATTACTTGAGACTTTTTGCCAAAACTCAACCAGACTTGAACTGGGAGAATGAAGAAACAAGAAATGCTATCTATGATTCTGCTCTTAAATTTTGGTACGAGAAGGGAGTGGATGGTTTCAGAATTGATACTGCTGGTTTATATTCTAAAGTGCAATCTTATAAGGATGCTCCAGTATTATTCGCCGACCAAACCTACCAACCAAGTGACAAGTACACTCAGAATGGTCCAAGAATTCATGAATTCCACAAGGAAATGTACTCCAAGGTCACTGGAAACTATGATGCTATGACAGTAGGAGAAGTCGGCCATTGTTCTCGTGAAGAAGCCTTAAAGTATGTTAGTGCAAAGGAAAATGAGATGAACATGATGTTCCTCTTCAATGTTGTTGAAGTGGGCTCTGTTATCGGTGATAGATTCAGATACAATGGTTGGAAATTAACTGATTTCAAGAAGGCTGTTGAAGAGCAAGGTGCTTTCATTGAAGGAACTGATGCTTGGTCTACTGTTTTCATCGAAAACCATGATCAACCTAGATCAGTAACTAGATTTGGTAACACTAAGCATTCTGCTCAATCCGCTAAGCTTTTATCCTTGTTGCAAACCACACTTACCGGTACTCTTTTTATTTACCAGGGGCAAGAGATTGCTATGGAAAACTTACCAAGAGACTGGTCAATTGAAGAGTACAAAGACATTAACACCATTAACTACTATGCTCAATTTAAGGAAAAGTATGAAGCTGATGCAGACTTTAAAGAGAAGGAGAAGAGGTTGATGGACGTGATCAACCTTGTTGCTAGAGACCACGCTAGATCTCCAGTTCAATGGGATGCCACTGAAAATGCAGGTTTCTCTACTGGTACTCCTTGGACTAGAGTCAATGATAACTACAAGACTGTGAATGTTGCTTCACAGATTGATGATCCAGACTCCATTTTGAACTTCTGGAAGAAGTCCGTTAAGATCAGACAACAATTCAGGGACTTATTGGTTCACGGTTCTTTCAAGATCTTGGATTTTGACAATGAAAAGCTCTTCACATATGTGAAGCACCAGCCAAATGTCGACTCTCAAGCCTACGTCGTTTTGAATTTCTCTGTTGACACAGTCAAATTCGACAAGTTAATCGAAGGACAATTCAAGCTTGTCCATTCCAATGTCGCCAAGGTTGACGAGGAATTCTTGTCTCCATATGAAGCCCGTCTCTATATCGTAGATTAGACTTAAATTAATGTCTTTACCTAGAATTCTCAGGAACAATATACATATTTTATGACACCCCACAGTATTTTCTAACCCCAACTTCTTACCAATGTATGCTCCGCTATTTAGGTGTTGTCAGGAAAGAAATTAAATAATTACCTGCAAAGGCACCGGAAATGTTCCGATGTAATTTGCAGCAGAAAATAGTTTGGTGCACACGTCATATCGGGAAAATAATTGACGATCACAAAAGTAAATTCCAAATGCATCAAGAGGCATGGAAGAGTAAATGCAATGTAAAAGAAGTTCTTTTTCTGCTTTAATGTCTAATTTGCAGACATAGCAAGAATTGGGTTGATCGTAGATAGGAAATGCCAGATTTTGTAAAACCAAATGAAGATGGCGGGGTGAATGACCCAAAAGTCCCTACGCACATTGGGTTCGCAAGAAATACCCCACCAGTTGAAGATGAGGCAGAAGATGGTGAAAGGAAGTCCTTGCACCAGCAATTAAAGGAAAATAGAGGTATGTAGTTTGATAAAATAATGCTAAATATTGTATATGTGGGCCTTACTAACAAGTTCACGGAACAGACAAGAAACAGAGAGAATACCAGGAGCAAATGGAGGCACAGAATTCGTCCTACAAGCTTGATGAAAAGTCAGCTCAATTCTACGAGCAGTTGAAAAAGACACAACTCGACAAAGAACGGACAGAAAAGAGACAAGAACTGGAAGAATTAAAAAGGTACAGGGCGAAGAAGGAATCAAGCAAAAAACTGCCTGAAAACTTGTCTGATACCGCCATTCCGGTGACTGTAGTCCCAACAAAGGCACGTATACGAAAGAGGCAGTCCGCATCTCCATACCCATCCGCTGATGAAATACGGCATTCGAAGGCACCCAAGGTTACTGTTACGACAGAGGAAGATCGACTTCAATTAGAGGGAGTGACGGGACATATGCACAATTCAAATTCTACCCCATTGGCGATCTCTACTACACTACTTGGTGACTATTCTTCCGACGAAGAGGAGGAATAGGAGACCCTTAATGAAACTGAAACAGGCATCCATTCGTATTAAACACGTCTTCCTAAACGATTGTGGTAGCATGGAATGTTGCAGTGTGTGCACATCATACATTAACTCAACACTACATACCACATCCTGCAATTCCTTATTATGAACCGTATTATTTATGTATACTAGTTATATTAGCTATCTTAAAACCTCCCATAGAAAGAATGAACTGTTGTGTGCAGTACCCATTTGTAAAACCTCCCAATTGTTTTAGCCCATTGCACGACCCTCGAATTTTTCAGTTATCAGTGAAAAATGTACTGTTAACAGAGCTATTGAAGTGTTCTACCACCGTATAGTAGGTACCACGGCATGATAGGGAACATATTCGCATCTGCCACAAGGGCAGTTTTTGGCAAGAAGCCAATTATGAACACATTAATCCAAACTAGAAACAAAATGAAGACCCACAAGGCCGCTGCTAAGAGATTTATCAAGACTGGTACTGGAATCAAGAGAAAGCAGGCCGGTAGAAACCACGGTAATGGAGGCTTCAGTGCCAACTCTTTGCGTCATTTGGACTCATTCATCCCTGTCGGATCCAAGGGACGTCATTTGAAGAAACTCCAGGAGTTTTTCCAGTAATAATGCATCATGTTAATAGGTATAGAATCGTGTATATAGAAGTAATTTATACTATCATTTGAAGATGACGGCTTAGCGTCAGGTAAATGAATGTAGATGTAGTACAGATTGTACGTAATGTAGTGTTCATACTTAAGAATTGAAAAATTATAACGGGCAAGGCATGAGATCAACTTTCAAACGAAAAAGAATTGAAGAAGAATCGTATGACCCAATACTGTTTTCACAAACTACAGGATCTACAATCAAAATAGTCTAAAGTAGCTAATACAACAGTATCAACATTTTTTGGTGCTGCAGTGCTTTCGTAATTGGATATACAAAGCTAAACTGTCTATATACATTTTTCTATGCTTTATTTCTTCTCCTTTGACTCCTCTTCTTGCTTATGTTCGATTTCAATCCATTCTCCTGAGTCAGGTTGCTTCTTCAATTCAGATGTAGGGAAGTAATGGTAGTTCGACTTCAAGGAAATGGCTATAGGAACGTTGTCAAATGACATGATTCTCAATTTCACATACGTGTGGTCGGGAATGTCCTTGACAATCTTCATGAAAGTCTCAAGATCTTTGGTTTCGTGGTCATTTACATGAGTAATGAAACTGTTGGATGCAATTCCGTACTGGTGTGCTGGTCCTCCAGCGCTCTTTCTAGTAACATAAACCTCTGATGGAACCTTCTCCATTAACTGACGAACTGCAAAGTGAGGTGCTTGTAAAATGGCTCCTGACCAGAAAACAACATGCGAAGTGTTGATAGTGGTAGTGTCGATAGTTGGAACGTATATTTCCAACTCCTTCTTTTGTCTGATAATTTTGAACACCAAGCTCTCCTTGGTGTACATATCCTTGAAATCTCTCATGTTCTTGACGATAGCACCATTCACGGATAACACAATGTCACCTGCTCTCAATGGTATCTTCTCCTGGTTTAATGTAGGAGCTGCGACTCTTTCGACAGTCAAGAATTTTATCTCGTCTTCACAAACCTCTTCAAACTTGTCAATCCACTCTTGAGTAACACCTCTAGTTCTACCTTGGTAGATAGTTAAAGAGGTGAATTCTGCCTCCAGAATTCTTAAATTCTTTGGGATCTTGTTCTGTTTTAACGATTCAATAACGTTCAACACATCTGTCACGTCTAATCCCATTCTATACATTCTATCATTACTTTGGTCACAGCTGGACTCACCTAAATAAGTCAACCAAAAAGCACGTACAGTTCCGTCATCGTCGGCTAAAACACCACTATCGCACTCAACACTGATCTTGCTGTCTAAGAGAATACACTCTAAGTTGTAACCTCTGTAACGAGGTGACAAAGATGCTGCAGGAACGTTCAATGAGGAAATAGCACTGATCTTAACATCGTCAGTAACCAATCTTAAGTTATAATTGTAACCAATGAAGAAGGATCTCTCTCCTCTCTTCAAAGGCTTTGTGCTGAACTTTGGAGTCTTTACATCTGCCAAGACCAAGCTAGGATCATATTTGACTATAGCATAGTTCTGGTTTGGGTGCAAGAAGACAACCTTAGCGGTCACGTCGATCGACTCTGCAAAAATCAAGAAGATATCAGACATATCGTGTGGCACGAATCTTCTGGAAACCAAGACGTAACCGTTGTCAGCGTCAACAACCACACCGTAACAAATTTCCTTACGATATGGGTATGAGTCCATTGGAACTGGAGCAATGGTTCTGACTTGAACAAGTGATCTAACAAGGGATGAACAACCAACTTTTGTCTCGTCGCTGAAAGGAATGTCTATGTACTTTGCGTTAAGTGGCTTGGGCTCTATTGGGGGCAATGGCTTTTCTTGGATATCAGTGAAATCCCATAATCCGGTTGAATCGTTTCTGACAGCCAATCTGAAAGTTGTTTGCCAGTGTCTCTCTATGTAAATGGTCAGGATAATCTCTGTGTGTAAATCAGATACATGTCTGTATGTGATAGGTACCTTCAGACAATCTGGGATCTGTTTCATGACTTCAATAAACTGATCCAAGTCTGGAGTTGGCTTGTCGTCAACAGTCTCCAATAACCATCCGGTCTTTTCGTATGAGGCGAATTCAAAGGAACCAGATGCATCATTGATGAAGACACCTTTCACTGGAATACAGTAGCATCTGGCAATCTGGTATGAAATGTTGTTGAAGGATGCTCCTGCTACATCCACATATCTATCTGGAGTGATAGCATGTAAGTCACCAATGGTTATTGTCTGAGTGATGATTTCTCCACCTCTTTGAACTACAAACTTCAAATCCTTGCCGACGCTTTCATCCAAGATCTCATCCACTTTTATGAAAGTAGAAATATCTTCATCATTGATAGAGATCAATGTATCACCTTCTTTGATAAGTCCGTCAGCTTGTCCCTGAGGCAAAACTAACTCTGCTACGAGAAGCCCAATCTTGCTTGGAAACAACTCTCTAGCCCTGGCTTCAGCTTCTGGTGTTAATCCCAATCTCCTACACTCGTCAAAAGGCTTTAATTGCCATTCAACTTGAATATCTCCTCTGGTAATTGGCTTAGATTCTTGAATACATCTAAGAGCTCTCAAAGGTCTGTAAACAGGTAAGAAAAAGTCTGTTGAGGCTTCCGTAGAACCACCTGCTTGTAATGCCACAGCGTGTCCATCCTCATTAACAACTGGGGAACCGGAAGATCCACCGGAAGCAGAAGCTGCTGCTTGGATATACTCTGTGTTGAAATCGTTGTAGGTTAAACTTCCGTATTCTGGAGCATTTCTATCAAGTCTCGAAATGAAACCAGCCAAAATGGACAACTTCTCTCCGGCATCATTACCAACAACTCTGATCTCCGTACCGACCTTGGCCAAGTCAGGCTTTAATTCCAACTGACTGAGTTGTAAATATTTCACGTCCTCTGGGTTGAACTGTAAGAATCCAAAGTCATGCACTGGATCTCTGTAGATAGGTTTCACCACAGCTTCTTCGTGGTTGTCAAAGACTACATAACCACAGAACGGTCCTGGTCCGACCACATGTCTGTTGGTCAAAATAAGCCCTCTTGTGGAATCAACCACGAATCCAGTAGCTTCACTGACCAACGAGCTCTCAGTGTCGAAGTTACTGACATGAGTGAACTGGATGGAAACGACAGCATTCACGACTTTCGTGATGGTCTGTTGCCACTGATTATTATTAGCAGCCACCGGGAGGTCAAAGATGGGCTGCGGTGACGCTGAAGCGTCTGATATGTATTCTTCTTCGTCATCATCGCCATCTTGTATGTTTGAAGACGATGGCATGAACCTCTTGCTAGCACTGCTGCTTGTGCCGTTTTCTAGCGACACGTCCGAGAGTCTTCTCTTCGTGGTCACGGCCGTCATGGTTTTTGTTTTCTTGCGGAACTGGCGACTTCTCTTAACGAACGTCTACGGAAATGCTAAGTGCGAACTGGACTTTATCCGATTCAATGTTTCAATGTGAAGAGATCAACTGTCTAACACTACTGTTACTGTTACTATTACTACCAGTCTCTTTCCTCTTTCTGTGAAGATATATCCCAGTAAAATAGATCAAAATGCCGAAAAAATTTCCCGAAAATCGCACGTTCTCTTCCCAGCGGTATCTAGTTACCTATATACTCACTTCTACACCGATATCAACGAGCTTCCTCTACAACTCCACAACTATATTCTATCCTTCTACATTATTCATTGTCATACAAGCTGAGCCAAAACGTAAAGTGTAAAATTGCTGTGAAAAAAGACGCTGTCTGCAGGCGATCTGAGTCGCACTGAAATTTTTTTTACTGTTTCGTGATGAATTACCCTGTTAGTTAGGTGGTTAGAGGTGGTTAGATGGTGGTGGTGGTGTGGGGGGAGTGATTCAGGGGCTGGGTCGAGAGTGGTGGGGACCAGTTGATAGGTTAAAGCTTTGCAAAGAAATTTAGGCCAAAATCAATGCTTTTCTCCCATTTTAAGTGTCTTCTCTCTCTCCCTTCTGCCCTAATAGTGAACACCATAAAAGCCCCATCGTCAATTGCTTACGTAATTCTTTTTTCATGTAGATCCCACTAATGTCCGGGTAACCCCCAGAATTATACCATATAGGCATTTCTTAAATGTGGAGTTGTATCTATCAATCCTCTAATCGCCTATCTTCGCCAATACCCTCTGTTTCCAGGTATCATAGTACTCTATTTGGTTCTTCGACTCGTAGAGAACATCTCCGTGAATCATCGAGCCAAATTTCTCGATCAAGGTCCAACCCGGGCCGATTCGAGCTTCTTTCTCCTTAATCGTTTGCATCTCTTGCATGGTCTGCTTACCGTACATGTACTTCCTCTCGATCTCTATGATCCATGGTTCATCCTTGATCCAATCCTCTACAATATCACAAAATAGCTGCATATTCCACTTCATCAACCCTCCTTTCTGGTACTGAAAGAGCTGGTTGTTAACTTCCTGTCTTGCTCCTATCTTGGCCGTTAGAAGCTTATGGTTGATTCTGATATAGGCAGCATTGATCATACCACACGCCAAAAGCCATTCACTCTTCTTGATAAACTTATGCTTATGTATGAGGAAGGTCTCAATCATTTTGGGTGTGATATCCGAAGGTATGTAGAAGTTATTCGCGAATGTGATGAAGTCCACTATGCTAACATGTTTCCTGTCGTATTTATAAATTGTAGGTGTCTTAGGGCTCTCAGTAGCGCTCTTATTTTCTGATTTCGGGTTAAATGGCGATTCTTCATCCCTTAAATCGTTTTTCAGAGGTGAAGTGCCTGTAAGTGTCTTTCTCTTCTTAGGCGTTCTGATGTCGTCTTTAAGCCCTTGTAAGCGTTTCAATGGGGACCCATTCACTGGTCTTTGCAGTTTCAGGGGTGACATTGACGTATTCCTCTGGAGCTTTGTGGGCGAGGAGAAGGGAGTGCTATAAGCCAGTTCCCACTCTTTCGTCGGAGTCCTGGTGGATTTTGGAGTCGACGAAGGCGATTGGATTTGGTTTACCAAGTTCTCTCGGAAGTCGTCTATAATTTTCAGCACAACCTTTGGCTGAAGCGGAATTTTTCTTGTTTCCGGCTCTGGAAGCGATAGTATATTCTGATACTTCTCCACCGCCAAATAAGCACAAATGTGGTATCTTGCTACGTTGGCTCGGTTCGGAAGTGTTGGTTTCTTCTGTAGACTCAACAGATATAGAGAGTCAACGAACGA
Source organism: Scheffersomyces quercinus (assembly GCA_030556775.1). Classification (NCBI taxonomy): domain Eukaryota; kingdom Fungi; phylum Ascomycota; class Pichiomycetes; order Serinales; family Debaryomycetaceae; genus Scheffersomyces; species Scheffersomyces quercinus. The sequence goes on along the minus strand of JAKTUQ010000011.1, from coordinate 270,212 downwards.
GAGCAATTGTGGAGGGTATGCACCCACATGAGTCGGAATAATATCCCTGAGAGTATTCTGTTGGTTACTACTCATTTCCTTCCTTGGTCAATTCCAAATCTTTTCCCTTTACGTATATGTAAACCAATACAACTCCTAATCTCTTCTACAACTCCATAGATTTAGAGATCAATCGATCCAATCTCTAATAATGGGAAATCGAGAAACTCACGTGACATATCAAGCCCGTCTCTTCTTTTCCTCTCCTCCCCCAAAACGGAAAACATCCATACTTCAACAGAACCTCTTTCTTTACTCTCGCTTCTGTTTGCTCACTTTCCGGGTAACCCCGTGACTTCAATTGGGCCAACCAGAACTTAACAAATTTTGGCTTACCATAAATGGGTATTATGGCAGTAAAAGTTCATCAGAACATTTAGTCCTAAGACCATACACTAAGTGACTTTTTGCATCCACACAAACAGAAGTATGTTGTCCAGATCAGTGATAAGACCAGTCGCATACACCGGTGCCCGTTCGCTCTCGGTCTCTGTGCGCTCAATGCAAGCCAAGGCCGTGGACGTAGCAGAAAGCATCTCCACAGGCAAAGAAGTTGTATCTGGAGCACCAAAGGAGTTGATCACTTCCCGTGTGGTCAGAATATACAAAGAGTCCAAGCCTGCCACACAGTCGGGCCATCACAACGGAGACCACTGGAAATTGGACTGGGACGTTTTAGGAAAGGGAAACAGATGGGAGAACGACTTGATCGGTTACCAAGGAACCTCCGACTACATGCAAGGAACCATCATGAAGTTCGACACTAAGGACGCTGCCATCAATTTTGCCAAAGGACAGGGATGGGACCATTACGTACAAGAGCCAAAGTCCAGACATTTCAGAAAGAAGGACTATTCTGCCAACTTCTACCACTCTGCTGGTCCATTGAAGCATATTAGAACCAAATAGAGGATTCGACCATGTATTCCGACGGTTTTTCATCCTTTATTCATTGTACTTTAGTTCCGAGAGAGCAGTCGTACTGCTGTTTCTTGCATATCACCATTATTCTTCATATATTTATAGGTTAATGCCAATATTTCAAAGCGAAAGAGTGATGTAATTGTGATGTAGTGTAGGAGAAGGCGGGAATGTCTTCAGAGTGAGTAGTTGATGTTATCATGATCTCTGGGCTGTTCAATTATAATTGTTGTTGTGACTTTTGAAGATATACACTTAACGGTATTTCAATTAACTTTGGAAGATTAGGTATTGTAATCTGCTTACTTAGAGTAAAAGAGGTCTCTCTGAATGGCTTTTTCGATAATATGGATTTCAATTGAGCTTAAATCTATGAACTTGGATGTAAAGAGGCTGTTCCATCACATGAAATCCATACGATATCCCTTTTTATTCAATATTCCAAAGATGCATAGGGAATAGCCTCTATCAGATCTCTACTTACATTATCTATCTAATTGCATACCTATAACCTCGATTAAATACATTCACACATCTACGATATGTCAGCTTTCAGTTTTAATGCTTTTTGGTAAAATAAATAAAATGGAGTAATGTAACTTAAAAAGAGACATTCTTCTATTGATAAATAGAATTGTTGCAAAATATACTTAATATAGGGCAAATACTATCAAATTAGGATTTTTGCAACATTCCCTTGCAAATCTCTAGTCGATTTCTATATTTAAATACAATCTAGTATTCTTAAACTATATATATATATATATATATATCTATATACGCTACCATATGTCTTTCAACAAATTTTATCCTACCATATTATATTGCTGCAACCACTATCACTATTACATTAACTACTACTATATATTACATTAACTACCTCACTATTACATCAACTATCTATATTACATTAACTACCTCACAATTTCAGGAACTATCACTATTACATTAACCACCTCACTCCATCCACCTCACTCCAACACCACACACTCCTACCACCACCTCACCCCATCCACCACACCACATCCTCTATCTCCCTCAAACACCAACCATCTTATCACAACTGCCTCTCTACTCCTCCAAGACTACTTCCTCGCCTCACTACTGCAGCACGGATCTCCCCGAATCCTCTCCCCTCCTCTATTCTCTTCCTGCACACATCACAACTTTCTCAGCTTCTCAATATGCAGGCCGCCCGAACGCGAGAGTATCTGAACAATTCATGTTAGTGATAATCAACAGCGTTTCCACCAGTTAACGTTCCAGTTATTAGTAGTACTTTGGGGAGTTTTTGGATACCTGATTGCGTAGCACTAGTCGTGGCGGGTAGTAGTACACACGGAGCGCTTTTATATCGTTGTTTTATTGTGTTTAGGTGTTGAAATCGCAGCATAGTTACTAATCTTTCACCCTAATTTTACTAGCATAAGACACTAGAAGTCATTCTGGTTGGTCGTATTTAACACCAGTTAGGCTCGAAGAAAATCAACAGTCCACCTGGTGGTCCATACATAGTCGGTATTTATTCTATATAGCATGTCTCGAGGCCGCAGACGCGGCTACAGAGGCTATGGCGGCCGAGATGCCCGGTATCAATCGCTGTCTCGGTACGTACCCCATGAAGAAAGTAGTAGAACCGACAGATACCTGTCCCAAAATGGGTCCCATAGCGTGGACGAAGGCGAGTATCGCCCAGGCGGCATGTTGAGTCTCAACAGGGGCTCTCATTACCAGGTGAGCGACAATAGGTATGTTCCTAATTCATCTAATAGCATTAATTCGGAGTCCACGACTTCTCCATCTACAACCAACTACGCCAGACATTCAGGTACGAAAAGTGCCAACTCGGGCGTCTATGGTTCATCTGGTCACAACCTGCCGAAAGTAGGATCATCGTATCGACCAGAATCAGCAGACTTGTACCGTAGCAACAGCAATAATAGCATTAAGAGTAACGGAAATGGAAGTGGTAAGCCCAACGGTACCAGCTCTAATCACACTACTGGTAATGTTCCAATCAAAGGAACGGACCACAGAACAGGAGTTAACTTGCACGATGACTCCTTTCCCAAACTTTTGCATCACTCGGATTACACAAGTAAATTCCCGTTTTCTCGTGAGGTAGACCCCAGAAAGAACTATAAAGTGCTCTATGATCCAGAGGTAGACCAAGCTTTGTCAAAAGCTGAAAGGAAAAGTACCCCCAAGAAAATCAGATTCAACGGAGACTCGGTATTACTGCTGGAGTTGGTGGATCCAAGAAGCGAGAATGTCACCTTGTACTTCCAGAGACCCAACAAGAAATCTAAGAAGTTTCCATTCAAACAATTGCCGCAACCTAAGTTCATCTTTGACAAGGATTCTTTGGGACCTGCTCCTCAAACGGAGCTTGTGGTATGGGACTTGCCATCAACGACGAGTGAGGTCTACTTAACCAACTACTTTAAGAGTTATGGAGATCCAATTAAAGACATGAAGTTCATTAACGATCCCATGAACGCCGTTCCTCTTGGAATAGCTACTTTCAAGTTCCTGGGTACTCCCGAAAAGGCCATGAGATTGGCTAAGAAATTCATCAATACTATGAAGGCAGAACACACCAAAGTAGATGGAGTAGAGTTAAAAATCGCCCTTAACGATAACGACAACGAGTTGTTGAAACAGAAAATAGACCTTGCAAGAGATAAATTGAGAGTCTTGCGCAATAAGAGAGAAGAGGAAGAAAAGAAAAGATTGAGAAGACTACAAGAGGTTGAAGAACAGCATAAGAAAGAAGAGAAGAAACGAAAGGAGGAAGAACAACGAAAAATTAGAGAGGAAGAGAAGAGGAAAGAGCAACAGAAAAGAAGTTCCTCAAATAGCAATGTGGGCAACAGCAGTGCAAACCAAACATCATCTAAAGATAAGGTGGAAGGTTCCAAGTACTTGCCAAACACTAGTACACTCTCCATCAGACACCACAATAAGGTTGTCCCAGGTATTTTCCTTCCAAAAGATCTTTCCAAGTACATTAAAGAACGTCCTTACCTACTTATTCACGACAAATATGTCTCCACTAAGAAGGTGACGTCTCAAGATATCAAGCGAGCTCTTAACAAGTACGACTGGACCAGAGTTTTGTCTGACAGGACTGGTTTCTATATCGTGTTCAACACCATAAAAGAATGTGAGAGATGTTTCTTAAATGAGGACGGAAGAAAATTCTTTGAATACAGATTATATATGGAACTTGCAATTCCAGAAGGTTTCAAATCGCCCGAGACGACTCTCGAAAACGAAATACCAGAATCAAAGGATACCAATAATGATGTCGTGGAGGAAGCTACAAACATATTGATCAAAGAATTCGAGTCATTCTTGGCCAAGGATATCAGAGAAAGAATTATAGCCCCTGCTGTTCTAGATCTCTTGAGTCACGACAAGTACCCGAAATTAGTCGAAGAGCTCAAAGCAAAGGAAGCCATCTCGAAACCAACTCCTTCAATCGTGAGTTCGTCTCACCAGCTCAAACAAGACGCCCTTTCGTTACTTGCTAGTAGAAGGAATCAGATTCAGCAGTCATTGCCATCATTCAAGAAGAAGGCTGAATCCCCTAAAAAATCGAAGGCACTTAAGAAAAGTCTCATCCCAATGCAACATGCGCTCAACTATGATCATGATTCAGACGATGACGACGAAGACTCCAGTAGATCAGCTACCCCTGTCAGTCAAGCTCTCAAGAGAGAAAGAAGTTCAACATCTACCAGTGTCAGCAATGATGAAGAGGCTGATGAAGAACATACAGTAAAGAAACAGAAAAAGACAGGATTGCAAAAGTCTTTCTTGTACGAATCGTCATCTGATGAAGAAATGGAAGAAGATGAGGAGGAAGAAGAAGAAGAAGAAATAGAAAAGGATGATGAGAAGACTCAGGTAGTGCCGGAAAAACAACCTGATTTATTGGAATCAGTGAACGTAAAGGAAGAAGATGAGGAGAAAATAGAAGATAAGGAAGAGGCTGATGTCGGTGACGTAGAGATTGATTACTCTAAAGTGGAACTTAAGTATCAGCCAACCGAACGCAGACCATTCACGGTATATGAAGAGACTGCTCTTCTTCCTACAGATGAATTTGACTTGGACATATTCCAAGACATTATCAAAGATGAAGAGGATATGGTTTTGGCTCAAGAGGTTCTTAGGGAAGTCAATCCGGAACCTTCTAAAATAGCCAACATTGACTATTGGGCCTGGAAACAAAGAGACCTCAAGAGTGCTTCACAAGAGATTGTCGAGGATCTTGAGTTGATTGAAAAGTTAGACTCTCGTCTCGAATCTAAGACTGGAGCATTTAGAAGTGAGGGTTATCACAAGATTAAAGACATGGACAAAGCAGAATACTTGCCACACCGTCGTAAAGTCCATAAACCACTTCAGACTGTCCAGCATGAAGAAGATGAAGAGGAGTCTTCTAGACCAAATGAAGCAAGTTCATCAAACAACGCAATACAAAGTTCGCGTGTCAACCGTGCTAACAATAGAAGGTTTGCAGCGGATATCACTGCTCAGCTTGGAAGCGAAACGGAAGTGTTGAGTTTGAACACTTTGACTAAACGTAAAAAGCCTGTTTCATTTGCTAGATCTGCAATTCACAATTGGGGTTTATATGCTTTGGAGCCTATCGCCGCAAAGGAAATGATTATTGAGTATGTTGGAGAGAGTATAAGACAACAGGTCGCCGAAAACCGTGAAAAGGGCTATTTGAAGACAGGTATTGGATCGTCATATCTTTTTAGAATAGACGAAAATACTGTTATCGATGCAACGAAGAAGGGTGGAATTGCCCGATTTATCAATCATTGTTGCAGTCCCAGTTGCACTGCCAAAATTATTAAGGTGGAAGGTGAAAAGAGAATTGTCATCTATGCTTTACGGGACATTGATGCTAACGAGGAATTAACATATGACTACAAATTTGAGAGAGAAACGAACGACGAAGAGAGAATCAGATGCTTGTGTGGGGCACCTGGATGTAAGGGTTACTTGAATTGAGAGATGCAAAACATTAGCCTCAGTGTACTATATAATGAACTGTATGTAATATTGTAATCTGACATAATAGACGTATAGACAGATGTAGCAAGTAGTACGGCGAATGATTTTCAATATTGCCAGTTCAGGAACCTGGGCCCTCTGATGCTTACTATTCCTTTCCAGGAAGTTTCCGTCATTCCCCTTGATGGAAATACCATTACGAGCATGCAAAAGACCGTTATCATGTCGCACATGTTTACTTTTACTATCTCTGACGACAACGTCTGAAATCAGAGAGTGTTCCATGCTTCATGCTTGAATGTGAAGTATTCACACCACATAGGGCTAATTGATAGTTACGCCCCAAAATTAGAAATGATATGCTGCACATCGATAGGGGACCAAAATATCAAAACAATATCATGCCCGATAGGGAAATTCAAGTATCGAGGAATGTACTTTAGATGGTTTAGGAAAATATATTGCATTGTTGTTCCTTATTCGGGGAGCTAGTGTGTACGTTGTCGTACTGAGGATATTTACTTTTCCTCACTTGAGATCCAATTCGTTTGTGATGTCATTAGAAGATGCTGTTCTTGGAGGAGATATGCGTGCGCTACTGCAGTGATGAATTAAGTTTAAAATTGGCTAAACAATGTGAAAAATATGAACTCCAGTTCTTCGATTTCTTCAGTGACTGTAAGACAATGTAGGGAGTAGACTACAAGCCTCTAGGCGACAGTGTGTTGCCAAATGAGTGGGCTCAGGTCGTCATCGTCAATCTACCGTAGTTACCATCAACCCATTTTTCTGCACAAAGAGGATGAGCCATTACCACCGAATTCTCTGCAACCACCACCAATCTCGTCTAGCACCCATTTTCCAGACCTTCTTCTTCTTCTTCTCCTTCTCTCCAGATCTCTCCATTTACCGTGCCGCACCGTTCCAACAGCCTAGCGAATGCAGATCCACCTCCTGCTGCCGGCCAATAGCATGCCTCCCATCCCCAATCACATTCCTGCTTTAGGGCAATACATAAATATTCAAGATATTCACGTGACCTACACTACCTCAATTAGGGTGTTTTGGTAAATAAACACTAATTAAACTGTCTTGTTTTGCTAATGTTCCGATCGGGAAAATGGTAAACAGTCCAGTGCGTGAAAACGGAAAATATTTTGGTGCCAAAGTCCCATAGTTAGCAATGGGCATGAAGAGAAGACAATGAGGGTACCGAGTTGGAGATAGTATATATCGAACGACGAATCCGAAGTCAGTGTTGCGTGCCAACCAGTTTGCTTTGAAACGATTTTTGCGTTTGCTACCGAGAAGTCATCTTGCAACGAGTCCTGTTTTGTAGTGTTCACCGCAGTGTCCGCATAGTAGTTGTATCGTAATTACTGACGCATTAGGCATACTTACTAAGACCCTAGAACATTGCCATTGGACGACACAAGAGAACAAGAACACACCGCTGGAAATCACTGTATCGATAGAATATTCCTTCTTCTTGCAAAGAAACCTCAATTGAACCATTCCTCCCATCACAACTATCAGATAACTCTGATATTTCATCCCAATCTTAACCACTCCCTGCTTCCCTTGGTTTCGCAAGCGTCTGAATTTTTCACAGCGGCTAACCAACACTTCTTCTTTATCAGTTTAACCACAAGATAGAGACCAAGTGATACATATCAAGCATAAGAAAGCCCACAAACCAACTCACATTTAATCGTACACTTCGATTAACTTCAAGGTTCGATCTCGGGCAACTTCTATCGTTACAATCGACTCAATACCATCCATAACCCATTCACATTCACAACTCACACCATGTCTAGTCTTCGTACTCAACCATTGCAACCTCTCAATGGCGGCCAGCTCAACACAAGAGCTAACAACATTACCCCCATCAAACCAGTTAGACGCTCTAAGGAAAACGACGTTCCCCAACAAAACCAACAAAATGACGTCAAGCCAAAGAAGAAGAAGGAAAAGCTTTCTGCTCTTTGCAAGACTCCTCCTTCTATCGTCAGAACAAGAAACGGAAGAGATTACCGTCGTGGTAACTTCTTAGGAGAAGGTGGATTTGCCCGTTGTTTCCAGATGAAGGACTCTAATGGTCAAATCTATGCCGCTAAGACAGTCGCCAAGGCGTCTATTAAGAACGAAAAGACTAAGACCAAATTGTTATCTGAAATCAAGATTCACAAATCTTTAAAGCATCCTAACATCGTCAACTTTGTTGATTGTTTTGAAGATGACGTCAATGTATACATTCTTCTTGAGATTTGTCCAAACCAGTCATTGATGGAATTGCTAAAGACAAGAAAGAGAGTATCGGAACCAGAAGTGCGGTACTTCATGGTCCAAATTGTGGGTGCCATCAAGTACTTACATTCAAGAAGAGTTATTCACAGAGACTTGAAGCTTGGTAACATTTTCTTTGATCCAGAGATGAACTTAAAGATCGGTGATTTCGGTTTGGCATCTGTGTTACCTTCCAATGGGTCCAGAAAGTACACTATCTGTGGTACTCCAAACTACATTGCTCCAGAAGTCTTGGGTGGTAAAAACACTGGTCACAGTTTCGAAGTAGATATCTGGGCCATCGGTATTATGATGTACGCTCTTTTGGTAGGAAAACCTCCATTCCAGGCCAAGGACGTTCAAGTCATCTACGAAAGAATTAAGAAAACAGAATACGGTTTCCCAGAGGACAAGCCAATCTCTGAATCAGCTAAGGTTCTTATCAAGGATTTGTTGAGCTTGAATCCTCTTCACAGACCTACAATTAACGAAATATTAAACTACGACTGGTTCAAGGGTCCATTCCCAGAGAAGACCCATGAGGTGAGTTTAAATGGTACGCCAGCGGGATTGGATCAAATCGGTAAAGCTCAATCGGCCTTAAACTTCACTAATACTAAAGCTAACGCTGGTATCTATACTCCTAAGAGCAAGAATCCAGTTGAGATCTTGAGATCAGACTTACACTCTGAGCAACCTAAAGCTTTGTTACCACAATCATTATCGCCTAATGACACAAAGAACAAGTATCAAGAAGTGGAACCAACTCTGTTGGGAAGACCTAGAAAGGTCAATTTCAATAGTAACTATTCCACAACTCTCAAGCGTCTTAACCAAATCTGTTTTGAGACTTACCAGAATATGAGAAGATTGGAATACTCCAAACACGAAAGCATAGATACAATAGAATTACCTCGTTGTGAAAATCCGACCTTGATTTCCAAATGGGTTGACTACTCGAATAGGTACGGTTTCTCCTATCAAATGAATAATGATGATATCGGAGTTTTATTCAATGACGGTAACACCTTGTTGAAGTTACACAACTCGGACAGGTTCTTGGAGTTGATCTTCCACGAAAATGAGGGCTGGTCTTGTATTGAGAACTCCGCCAGCCACCCTCCAACACAGACTAGAAGACAATTAGAGATTGTGGACTTCTTTGCCAAGTACATGAACTCTAACTTGTCAAAAGTCAGTGAGAACGAAGAAAGAAAGGAAACCGTTTTCCTCAGGCGTTACACCAGAACACCAGAATACATAATGTTTGAAATGACCAATGGTAACTTCCAGTTCAACTTCAAGGACCACCATAAAGTGTGTGTCTCTAAAAACGGTTTAGCCATCACTCACATCTCACCTAACAGATTGACTCAAACACATCCATTGATCTTGATCTTGAAACAGGGTAACTTCCCAACCGAAGAGGTACCTGATTGTTTGGAGAAGATTGCTGTCATTAAGGATGCTATCAAAAAGAAGGCATTCAAAGAGACATAAGTGGAATGTCGACAAGACATCCTTTTGTATTATACCCTCTTTGAGACCTATAAACGCTTTACTCCTTTGAGTCAAAGTTAATTCACTGCTCATCACGCCTATTCTCATACCCTACTTTTTCTAGCATATTCTAAACGTTCTTGTTGTTTGATTTCCTGTTTGTTTTCCTCCTTTATTGCATTGTTCAACGCTATATTGCATCTGTTTCCGTTTTCACTTCAACCACTCTCGTATTAATTTTATGATTGCTTTGCTCCAATTGCTCTGCTTCTGCTGAGCACAAATATTTAATTATATACATCTTAATAGAAAGTCTATTGGAAAGTATTTGAAGAATTGTAGTTAGCCAGCAATTGGCCTCATGTTATTTTAAGAAATCCGGTCATGGGAAACATGTTCTTTTAATAGAGCCTACCATATATCCTTCGATAGGATTTCAGTACAGAAAGGGAATTCGTAATGATGTTTAATACAATATAAAGTATGCAGAAATGAAGGTTCTAATATACAAAGAGAAGACTTTTGAAGCTTCACTGTGTCACGGTTAAATTACCGGATGTGAAATGAATTCAGTGCTAATATGAGCGTAAATCAACGGTATTCCTGGGAATTCATGACATCGCAAGAGTAAGTTATTTCTCTTTTTCATGATATAATGGAGAATAACGAAGACTATTTACATCTTTGAACTGTTGAATGAGTGATTTACTAACGAAAAAGATTACTAATAATCAAGTATGTGTCGCCAAGATTAAGTACTTGGACGAAATCCACAATCTGGTTGCTTAGTATTCATCGTCATTGGTGTTCAACAAAGACTTAAGAGCCCATTCTTCCTTGAATCTGTTCTTGATCACATCCAACTCGCTGATCAAACCAGAACAAGCATTCTTCAATGCTTCTCTTGGGGAGTAATCATCCTCGGTTTGAATTCTCAATACGAAGTTGGCGAATAATGGATGTTCTATCTTGTAAGCGGCGAATATCACTCTCTTGTCCTTCAACAACTGTGCTCTCAACATGTTGGCCAAAGTATGGTCCTCTCTTTCGATTCTTATGATGGCGGCGTTGGGCACCTTAGTATCCGGGGTTATTTTTATCCTGATATATTGTTAGTAATCCCGAACGGTTCATGGATGGATACTGAAGTAATAGCTTATGTGATACGTCAATACAGTAACCTATATGTAATGAGATATAGCACACTATTACATCGTGAAACTTCGCAAATGCTTACTTGTCAACTCCATCTGGGAGAATGAATAACTCAAATCTGTCTGGAGCGTTCATATTTCTCTTGTTATATAATAATTATTTGCAGATACTGCTCTAAAGACTATTCTCTTCTGTTAACAACCGAAGAATTCAACTTCAATCTTTTGACGTTAAACTTTGGAGAGTTTTTCAATGTTGAGAAGGTCACGTGTCATTTCACGTGTAATGTCACGGTGAGAGCTGATATATGGATAGCCATGTCATGTGATGCAATGGGACGGCTCTAACTGATGAACGATGTCGGTAGCAACGTAGTGCTTGTGTGAGGTGTCGAATGATACCCGAGAAATAAGGAGAGTCCTTTCGTGATCGCAGGTACTTTGGTAGATTCAATTGTGTAGACGACAAATAAGAGCGGATATAGCTTCGGTATTATATGATGTTATTCGTATTTTGATAGTGTGATATGGTGATTGTGGGGCCCCAAAACGCAATTTGAGCTAATCCTTTAATATGGACTTTTTCAGCTAACTATCAGTCTTTGCAACCGGTGGGGCCAACCACACCAATCAATGACATAATTTCTATAACTAAGAGATCTACAATCGAGTCAAAAAAAAATCTCTATGCACCATCGCTACTGTAATATTTCATCTCTGTTACCCCTTACTTCCGTAACCAATTGGCATCATATTATTATGCTTTCCTATCCGAGTCGTACCTTTTTCTACTTCCTTCGTCCGAAAACCAGCTCATACCAATTCACGATGGCCTTCTCATCCATCTCCTATACAACACACGTGACCTTAACACTAACACATCTTTCGTATGCTGCACTTTTCAAATGCCCACTCACATTTCTCAGATTTTCCAGAGTTCTCAGAGTTCTCAGAGTTCTCAGAGTTCTCAGTTGCCAGTTCTCACTATACAAGGTTACACCACTAGCACCAAGCACCAAGCACCAAGCATATCACACACTCAGCATAACATTATTCATTCACAGAACTCTCACTTCTCACCCATTTCTCCATTTATGCACTCACTCTTAATTCTTACTCTTTTAATTACTTACTCTTTTAATTACTTACTATTTTAATTACTTACACTCTCAACCACTTACACTCTAATGACTCTCACTGACTCTAATCGACATTCTTAATTCCTACACTCACTCGCTCACTCAATCACACACACACTCACTCAACTCGGCCGTTCTCTTCACCGTCCTCTCTCTCTCTCCATCCACTCCACAACCGGGTAACCCCTGTACCCCCCGACTCCCGTGCTCACAACCACCAAACCTCTCACTCACCTGCCCGTTACCCGGCCCTTGCCTACCAGTGATTTTTTATGGAATCCATTTCTCCAATGTTGTCAAGCCATATGGTTTGTTCAGCAGCGTGCTTTATCGTGCCAACGGATTACTTTTTCTAGTATCTACATTGTGAAGCATTCGTCCGAGCACTTAATAGTTGTGTGGACTTCCCAGCGAGTTCCCATCCCGTTTTGTGTGTGATTGAGTGTACCATCAGTGTAGTGTTCCAGCGTCTATCAGTAGCGTTTAGGATTTTTCCACAGAGAAAGCAGTAGCACCGATAACTCCAGAATGACAAGCCAACAGGACCCCTGGAATAGCCAGCAGCGTCCGTTGAGCCAGCAGTTTAAGTACGTATCGTTTGGAGAAGAAAGTCCCGGTAGAAGGTGATTTTCATCG